>VZRZ01001788.1:55201-182701 GCA_013398175.1 Climacteris rufus | reverse complement strand
TAATGCAGTGCATGTTCTAGATGGACTCCTCTTTAGAGTTGTGGCACATGGCCAAATATGAAGGCAGCACATCTTCATTGTTGCTGGTTTTCATTTCTAGTGCTTAAACAACTCATGCAGGTTTTGACAGCTCTTTTTTTTTTATATATTAACATAAACCACTTTATTGCAGTAGCACATTTTCAATAGAAAATATAAATAATGGCTTATGAAAAGATTTTATTTTTTTTAAGACCATACACATTCTTTTTGTTCTTAGGAAAACATAAAAATAATGTTGTGTTTGGAGAACTTTAAGAGTTACTTTATTATAAAATATGAATCAAAATACCATAAAAGCACAATAAAAAGAGTTGTTTTCTCTTCGAGACCATTTTGGAAGTCATCTGTGTGCTTTCAGTAGTACATGGTGTTGGTATGTTCAGGGAGATCATGACTAGAAGATGAAATTATCCCTACTGAAGACTACTAGAGAACTGTACTAAACTATCCTATAATTAGATTTAAATCTGACCTGTATCCACTTTGCTATCTTTGGCTTTTATTGATTTATTTAGAAAGGGTTAAAAGTATAAGGTGATAGCTCAAATCACCTTAGGTAGGGCCTTATGAATGTGTTGGGTCTCACTGTAATATTCTCACCGCTATTTACCTCCACTGGTAATGAACACGCTAATGGGTCAGCAAATGTAACTGTACACTGATCTCTTGGGATGGTTTTCACTCACTCTTCATCCAGAGCTGACTTTCATGTGTGGCCTAAGTGATTTGAGCGTCTCTGTATGTAAGACAGTTGGCAGATATGAAACTAGGTAATCAGGAAATTAGTTGTGTGTGAATTTAAAAAAAAATACAATTTTTATATTAATGCCAGCACTATGTGCACTACAGAATCCCTCAGAAGAACTGTGTGAAAGAAAAGACAAACAGCATGGTCATGCTGATGGTTACAGGACAGATTTTCAGCATAGTCCATCCTCTGCAGCTGGAACTAAATTTTAAACCAGCAGAGGTTCTACCTGGGCTTAGATACTGTTTGTCAAAACCATCCAGATTCCCAGAGGACTTCAGCATTTTGGGTGCTGAGCGTGTGTAGCAATTCAGCTGTAAATGTCACAGTTGGAACAGATGGACATCAAGCACTTTAGTAAATCTCACTTAGACTTTGGTGAACAGAAGAATTTGACATTTTTACCCTAATTATAGGTACTAAGCACCGAAACATTTGACCAGAGAACTTTTGAAAATCTTGTCTTAAAATATTTCCCGTTCAGGAGTGATTAGCCAATACAGATTTCAATTTAAATTTTAATTAAAGCTTATTTGTTATGTACAGTATTAGCTTGCAACACTTTTTTTTTTTTTAAAGAAAAGATGTTATCTTTATAGAATTGACTTATTTGGAAACTTAACATAAGCTTTCAAGCCCACAGAAAATATGGTGATATGTTTCTGTTTAAAATACATTTTAAAAAGTAATTCACTGTAAAATGTTTTTGCAGTACTACTTCAGAAATAATTTTGGATGTCTTAGATAAGAACCTCTTAATCCTTGGCTCTAGAATCTAGATATACAAAAAACTTACAGGAATACAGTTTCAGTGCTACTCACTTTTTTAGCCATGCAGTTCCCACATGACCTGATTATCTTTTTGAAAACATCTGGGTTGAATAGGAAAAAAGCAATATCAGTGCTGATGTATGAAATAGCCCTGGCCTTGCATATAAATGGACACAGGGTGTCTGTTGACATCAGCAAATGTTGTAGGTAGGGCAGGTACCTGAAATATTACAATTTTATCTGTGAGTGACTGTTGAGGTAGTTTTGCTGATCAAAATACCTCAAAAATTCAATTTTTAAAAAGCACCTGTCCAGTCAGTCTTGAATTTATTGAGCTAATGAGTGGGTTTCTTTCAGTGCAGCACTGTTCTGTGCACTCTGTGTCTATTGCATGGCTCTAATTAAATCCACGCAAGGGCTGTACTTTATGCTGTTATTAAAGAGCAGGGTGTTAAAATTGATTTAGCAGGCTTTAGAAGCAGTTACCCTGGAGAGGTGGCGTGGCCAGGAGTCACCTGTTTCTGCAAAAACACAACACAAATCCAATCTTCTCCCTAGCGTTTCTGGACAGATTAAAAAATAATCCCTATGTTTCATGTATCTCAGGTGCAGACTGAGTCTTCCAAGACATTACCCGACGAATGACAAAGAGAAAAGAAAGTTAGGTGAAAAACAAATGTAAAAAACTTCCCAAAAGTGTTTTGCTTTGGTTTTGTTTTGGTAATTAGAGGGAAGTAGTGCAGGAAGTTGGGATGGTCCCTTGCAATAACTTAAGCCTGGACTCAGACCTTTCACTGTTCTGGCAGATGCTTTAAATACATCTCACGGTGCACTAACCTATCCCGCTCACAGCCCAGATTGCTGGTCTGCTTGTCTTTCCCTGTGGGACGATTGTTAAAGAAGAGTAAAATAGAGAGACAGCAGTGAAAAAGAGAATCACAGCACCAAAAATAGATTTAAATGACTTTAAAGGCAAAGGTATGACTTTCTCTTGAAAGCATGGACACCTCCTGGTTGGTACACAAGGTACATAAACCTCAGGAGAGATTTTCTAGAGGTGAAATGTGACTGCTGTTCTTGTAGGAGACAATAATGGAGGAAGGTTACCACCAGGAACACAGTCTCCAGGGGTGTCCCTCATTAAGCGGAAGGTAGAAATGAGTGCTGATGGAAATCTGCCTTTACAGGAACAAAGAAATTCTGGAATGTACTAGTTTGAACTTTAGGAGGTTCAGCTCAAGACTTCATCCAAAGCTCATTCTAGTGGTTGAAAAGATTCTCCATTGACATTGAAGATCTGTCAGGAAACCAGTCAGTCCCTTTCTCTTTCCTACTTCTCCCTTACCAGTCATCCAAAAACTTCTCTTAGCAATGTTTTGTTCCTGACTTTGTAATTTTCCTATCCAAAGATGCAAGATGTAGTCTTGTGGCTGGCTTGGAGATCCCTCTGCTTTGTGTCATGTATTGATGAACAAGGCCTATGTGAATCGGCCAGACTAAAAGTATGAGGACAAAAGTACGAAGAGATAATTCTGTTTAATCTGTAGTTTTGTAGCTCACATGTGAGAGTCTAAGCCCCCAAGGGGGAAAAACCCCTTCATTTTCACCTAAAGAGAAAAAGGAGATATTCTCTTGAGGTTAAAATTATTATAGCTGAGTGTTGGAGAAAAACAACATTTTAAGACTTGATAATATGTGAATCAGCAACACTGGGAGAAGTGTCTGCAAGATGATTTGAGTTTCAAGGACGTAAACATACTTCATTGCTCTGATTTTGTCACCCTTGGTCATTCCGGATGTAAGTGGGAACTGATCTCATTTAGGAAATCATTGAGAGGAGATGAGTCTGAGGACTTGATTCTATCTTATCTTGACACACTGCAGCTAATAAAGGAAGGCAATTATTATGTTTTCTGGGATGTACCTTCATCTGAGGCATTGTTAATAAACATTAAAGTGCTAGTTCTTCAAAGATGTTTAAGCACCTAGCTCCCATTGATTTCAATAAAATGAGGCATCTAAGTGCCTTTAAAAATCTGACCTTAAGTGTCATCAGCAAAAAGTGAAGCAAAAGATAAGCAGGTTCTAAAAGAATAATAAGGGACTGCAGGCATAGGATTCTGGTGTGCTCCTGGTTATTACATTTTATATGTATGGGGTGTCTGCACTTTATAAACTAAACAAAGATACAAACAAACCATCCCTGGCTATACCGCACAAAGCTTCAAACTGCTCTCACTTCTTCAGCCCTGTCTCAGACATCTTTTACAAAACATGCTGTATGGATTGAGATAAAAAGCGAGAGAACAACAAACCCAACAACACCCCCTCTGCTCCCTCCAGCCCGTGACACAGCTACCCCGCCCAGGGCCAGGCTTGCCCCTCCTCTTCCCATCCCCAGTGTACTTGGTGAGCTGGAGGGGTTTGTTCATGTGACTCCCCGTGACAAGCAAGCAGTTGGTCACAGCCCTAATTACAGATTGTTTTTTAATTTTTTTTTTTACGCAAACATATTTTTTTCAGTCAGAGGAAAATACCTTGCTCTCAAGATTAGCCTTTTGGAGAAGGTACAATAGGTATGACGTAGTCCCAACGTGATAAACAGATAGACAGACAGCTGCAAACAAATGTTAACATTTTTTTCCCCTTTTTGAGGAAAGATCCTGAACTAGAAAATATCACGTTGGTTTCTCACTATCTTTTCAGGTTTGCTGCATTTTAATACAAAACTGAAAGTGAAAGGGAAGAAGGTTGCCTTCCTGTTTGTTTCTTTCATGTTAAGCCAGCTATGCTGCTTACCTACTTCATGATAAATATCGCTCAGCTACTTCTCTTTGGGATTAAG
This sequence comes from Climacteris rufus, assembly GCA_013398175.1. Taxonomy (NCBI): domain Eukaryota; kingdom Metazoa; phylum Chordata; class Aves; order Passeriformes; family Climacteridae; genus Climacteris; species Climacteris rufus. The sequence continues at coordinate 178,295 of VZRZ01001788.1, read as the reverse complement.
TAAATGAAAACAAGCCCTCCCAAAATAACAATAATTCCGAAAGAAGAGATTTTCAAATTTAAAGGCTAAACTGAAATTTAAAATGATTTTCCTAGATTTCCGACCTAGATTCCCTGTCTTGTTCTCAGTGCATTTGTCCTTTTAAAGGAACCAATATGTTTGTATAACTGATGTGAAACAAGCTTGACTCCAAAAAGATTTAACTTAATATCTGGCTAAGCATTCAGAGGGTAGTCCATCTGTAGAATGTACATTAAGGACCCTGGCTGGAGCGCAACGAGTCATGTATGATATCAGGCACACAAATGTGACGTGATGCCCATATACTCTTGAGCATAATTCAAAGTGCCATGAAGCTCTATGGGTAGAGAAGCTATAAACACAGTTGTCACAAATGAGAAAGTCTACAGGGTTATATTCAGGCTGAAGAATGAAGAAGCATTAGAACCAGCCATCGTGTCTTAATGAAATTGTTAATTAGGATATTATGGAATTCATAGCTGAAGATAATATCTGTCCAGCAACCTTGCAGCATGCTTTAATTAACCATTTCTTCCCCAAAATTGAAGGCAGACTCAAAAGTGCTACATAAAGCCTTTCATAAATATACATATAAAATCAAATGACGTTACTTTTTTTTTCAGTGGATTTTTCTTTTTTTCTTTTTCTTTCTAAACAGACCAGCACAAAACATGTGATTATAGGAATAAGTACACATTTAATCTACATAATCATCAGTCTCTCTTTATGTAAAAATGATTAGTAAATAGGGTTTTTAAGCAAGTATTTAGATTAGGCATTGGCATCATAGATTAACTTATTTCTAAAACACTTGATTTTATCACTCTGCCTAATGATTTGTCTCATGATTTATTGGCTAATATGATGAATCATGTTAGATTTATTGTTTATCCTATAAATAGTGCAACAAATCATTAAACAGTGATAAAACCCAGCAGTTTCACAAGAAAGTCTACCTATGTTGTCTTCATGTACAATGTGCTTTTGTTGTACAATAATTTGATGGTTCTGTTTTCAGTTTTATGGTATCAGGTGAATAGGCATCTCAGTTTAAATTAAGTGGTTTTACAAAATAATAGTGAAGTCATAATCTTATACTCCAGCTATATTTATTTTACACAGAAAAATAAAGCCTAATGTCTGATGTATAGTAAATCTGTGAATTTATTCACAATAATAAATGTAATATTCTTTCTTAGAAACACCTTAAATATAATGGCAGTTTTTCATATTTTAGCATGTCAGCTGTGTTTTTCTTGCTGTGGTTTCATGTTGCAGTTGACAAAACATTGCTTTGCTTCTATCCTGGTGATTTTAGGCATCTGAGCCCATCTCATTTTGCTGAGCTGAGGGGCTGGTGTGCGATATTGGTGAATTGAATATATGAAATTTGGCATTCAGATAATGGGAGCGGTCATTTTTTTTCTTAAGACATAATGGTTTCTCTTGTTGCAGATATAGCTAAGTCTGCCTCTATACATTAGGATGAAAGGATAGAAAATAGAAGTAATATTCTTGAAAATTCCCTGAGGTCATCAGTGGGTTAGAATAGACGCACTCATGATGATACTATATGTTGCAGGAGTAGATTTGCAGTATTTTATATTGAATTATTTGGACTGTAGTGGTCAACATTTATTGCTAATTTGTCCATTTCCCTTCTTTTGATCTCCAGGTATTGCCACACCCTGTCTTCCCTCACCTGTTGCAGAAGAGCTTGTTGTGCCTTCATCAGATCCATCATTTAACACACAGCACCTCCCGCAGTGCCTGCTGATCTGGGTTGTGCCAAGGACAGCTCACCAGCACTTTCAAAATCCAGGATATACTGGATACACCAGTCTTTTGTTGTTCATCCTCAGATGCAGAGTCCTGAGCTGGTGAAGTTGTGCTGTTCCCACCCAAGAGCAGCAGATTTGCATGGCATATGTGGCGTGTGTGATGTTGGTGCACAGCCCATCAGTTCTGCATGAGCCCAGAGCTCATGACAATGGAAGTGCAGAGGAAAACAGCATTTGAGAGCAAATGCTGCTGCTGATTGTCCTCTATATTCCTATTGCCCTGGATAAAAAGGGCCAATGGGAATGGGATATAGGCCAAGTGCCATATCCTTCCTGGACATCTGCATGGTGCCTGAGGCTGTAATCGGGCACCTGTCTTACACAGCTTCTTTTTTTTTTTTTTTGTATGTCACAAAATTTGGTTTGTGTGAGAGGCGACAAAATAGGATGAGCAAGATGATGAAACTAAGGATCAAATAATAACCCTCTGACAAGTTTTTAGCTGCAGTTCTCCCATGGCTATCATTAAGTCAGCAGTATGGGTTACTCGATCCTCTTGCTTGGCACAATGGTAAATTATAGGAGTTTGGTTATTGATTACTTGTACTTTGCCATAGGTGCTGTGTGGTCTGGGCACTCAGACTCTCCTCCTATGCCAGGTGCTTGTTCGGCTACTTGTTCCAGGCTGCAAAAGAGCCTGAACACAAATTGGCAGAGTCTGTGCAGCACAGCTCTGAAAATCATCTCCAGTGATCCAGAAAGCCTCATAGCAAGCAGAAGAAGTCCTGCTCCTTGTCATTGTGATTATGGAGATGCAGGAAGCAGGTATCCATGTGTGGCATGGCCTAACGAAGAAAGTGTGCCTTGTTTGTTAACTAACTGAGCATGTTCCTTCAGTGCCCTGTTAATAATTTCTCCTCAGGTTTTCACAGGGAAACTGCCACAGTGCTTAAGATGCACCGTGAAGAATAAGATCCCCTTTCTGTGTCTTGGACATCTACTTTATTTGTAGAAAAACCCTGAGCACAGCTCAGAAGTTTACCAGTCCTGGGCAAGTGTACAATTTTAAAAATTTGGGGAAATATTGCATGTGTCCTTTACGTAGTACTCTAACCTAGGTGTATTTGGTCTCTTTGTGTCTTATTGGTATTGCACTTTATAAAAAGAAGAGGAAGGAGAAACAAATATGAGTCTTTGAAGACTGGGAAGAAATAAAACTTCTATGGCTACTCTTAAGGGAAAACTGACAATGTTTTGGGGTCAAAGTCTGGAAAAAATGAAGTTAGTTGAAAGGTAGGCAGTAAATGAGTTGGCTCTTTAGGATTGATATTTTGGTGTGTTCAGTAATTAAATCCAGGAAGATCATCTTAATGGTACAAGCCAGCAAAGAAAATGTACTTCTTTCTTCATGTGTTACTCCATGTGTGTGTGAGCAGCACAGATTTGTCCTTTGGTACAACACTCTTCCTTGGATGGGTGCACCCAATGGTGCATCAGCAGAGAAAGTGAAGCTGTGGATCTTTTAAATCTCCAGCGTAATCCCAGGCACTGATTTTACTCCAGACAAGCCTTTTAGTCCTCAGTGTGTTTCTAGAGATATGTTCTTGTTTATCTCAGAGGAATCTCTCAGGAAAGTTTCCTGGAATTTCTCTAGATCTGCAGGTAGGACTGTGGAAGAGGAGGAAAATGAAATGGAAATGCTGGATTAAAGGAAAGGGTCTTTAAAGTAATAAAAGTTTCATTTGACACAGGAGGAGGACCAAACAGCTAGAAAGGCCTAACTTTATAAATGCTGACACAGGCTTATCTCAAACCAGGGTAAAGGTTATTGCATTAAAGGTTTCAAATCTAGGAAATTCATGTTCCTAGAGTGGGTGCATAAATCTGAGACATTTTTAATCTCACTATGTAAATAAATCTCATCAGAAAAAAAAAATTGTATTGCTTTGATTCATTTGCCGTAAACCCTTTTAATTTGATTTTGATTGATAGCTAAACCCCTTGCATTAGAACTTTTTCAAAAAGTTTCAAGATAAGCAATTACTCCCTCTGGGTAATGCAAAGTTTTCAAACTTGTGAGGATATGTTACTCCTGTATAAAATATAACTGGCAAATATTTTTTATATTGTAATTGCATTTTGGTTTTCTCTTTCACAGCATTTGTTCATCTTTCATGCCAGACTTTCAAACTCTGCAATGTGACTGACTGATGCGGTAAGTGCAGTTAATTTTAATTCTGTTTTTTGGGACTGGATTTGTCAATCAAGATTGTTCACTGGAGTAATTCAGTAAGTGTCTCTAATTTCTTAGCCTTTTTTCCTCTCTTTCTTTCTCTTTTACTTAATAATTTAGAAGTGAAACTTCTCTAAGAGCTACCTGTCAATTTGGTGTTCAGAAATTGAAGGATGAGTGGCTGTTGTTTGCATCCCACATGAACACGACTCTGGTTTGGCAACAGTGATTGTCAGTAGATTGCCATTAAGTCTGTGCTCTTACCCCCATTCAATAGGCAGCCAAGATGCCAGAAAAACAGAACTAGCTGCATCTTCAAGAAATAAAAGCACACAGGGAGCACCGGTAACCAGCAGTACATGCTCCAAACCAGACAGATCAAATTAATTCCTTGAAGAGGACTGGATTATATAAACACATTACATATGCCAGATATTGATGTAGGACATTATTCTCCCTTATTCACAGGAGATTCTGCTAGTGTCAATAAGAGGTTTACAGAAAGATGTAAAGTGTCATCATCGAGTAGTAACTAATGTTTTAGTTAGTACCATTATTATTTCATATGCAGCATTACCTGATGGGAAAAACCCATTAACTTTAAAACCACAGTTGTGTGCTCTGTATTTCTTCTTGTTTGTTGTCCTTTCAACTTCCCTATCAGCTTTTAACATCAATCAACAAATTCATCCTTTTCCACATGAATAATGATCCCCTGCTGACTGGCATATCTGTCTGGAGAACAAGGAGTATAACAGAGCTGCTCCTGTAGCACCCCTGTTAGGGCACAGACCCTGGATATTCAAGAGAAACATCCAGAACTGGTAGATTAAAATTATACCAAAATTCATCTAAATTTTTCTTTTTCATTTTTTTTTTTAACTTGTCTGTAATCGTATCACTTATGTCCTAGTACAGGAACTCCAATATAACCTGCTGTTTTCCAAGGCCCTTCCAGATCCTCACTGCCCCTGGTTGCGTGTGTAGCAGCTCTGCATGTCAGGCCTGTAGTCCAGAAAGATGATCCCTCTTTTCTGTGAAGCCAAAATTATGGACTTGCCATCTCAGTGAAGATAATAAGAACTGACTGGCCTAAATTGGACTCGTATTCTTAGTGCGTTTTTGGCAACGTCATCCCTGTCCCTCAGAAACAGCCCACATTCCATTCCTTGTTACTCAACATCAGCGTCGGGATAGACGTGTCCCAAATGCAGCAGCTCCTCGAGCATCTACAGCAGTGCAGGGGTGATGAACACTGCTGAGAGCATCCTCTGCCTGGAACCCTCTCTCCCTACCGTGCCCCTGCCCCGATCCCGCAGTGGGTGGCTGGGTGCATCCCTGTTTCTCCCAGCAGGCAGAAGCTTTTGCTTACACGCGAACCCTGCTCCTTGTGCAGCTTGGCTGAAAGAATTCCTTGACCATAAAACAAGCATGTTTTCCATACACCATCACAACATGGCCTCGCTGAGCTGCCTGCAGCAGCTTTTCCAGTGGCTTGCTGGAAGTCCTCAGTGGCACCCAGTAGCCGTTTGTTGGCCACCACAGCTGTCACACCTCCTCCTTGCCTTGGGTTCTAGTAGGGTTTGTTGTTGTCCGTAAAGGTAAACACTGTGCTCTGAGCCTTTGTTTAGATGGTGAAACAACCTTTGAACTCCCTGGCTGGTCACCAGAGGACTTGTAGTGGGGAATGCATCCTGCCCAGCCCCACCATTCCTCCACGTGATATCTAGGATGGTACTTGTACTAATCCTTCACTAATCTGAACTCTTCCCTCTGCGTTCCCCTGTCCCCCAAAAGTAGAAATAGTTATTTAATAAATATCCAAGTGTTTTCTAGCTTTAGGGATGACACACATTTAATGTGGCTTACGCTATATTAGTCTTGCTTAAATTTGAGCTTTTGATTTAGCATTCCAGTTTAGCAGTGGTATTCCACGGGGGATATTGTTGGTTTCCAAATCTTTTGTCAGAGTAATTGAGCATAACATCTCTACAGGTTTGTGTTTCAAAAGATGCATTATCTTTTCTTGTCCATTTTTTCTATCCAGGCTGTTCAAAACTTTTAGTTTTACAGATTCTTTGAAAGAATTTGAGGTTTAGGGCTGATAATTTATGTTTCTGCTGAATTTGCAACTCTGCATGTAATGATTAATACACTTCTCTCTATAAATAAGAAGAGATGATATCTGTGAATTGGTAACAAAACAGAAGAATTTCATTAAATTCTGTATTTTGCAAGAGGCTTCCATCCCTTTAAATCATTATAAATTAAACATCATCCCTGTCTGCCTGGCTGAAGAATGAATGTCACATATAAGATATCTCCCTTAAATATTTTCTTGAAAGTAATCTATGTGATTTACAACATATTGCAATTAACATTGACCTTTTGTCTGCTTCAAAAGAATGTGAGAACAGTTTTTTGACATCAAAGAGATTTTCTAAATTTCCAAAAATATTCCTGATGAAAGTTGTTCTGACTGGGAAAAATATGTCACCTTCATTTAAAAGTTACGGCACACTTGATAGATTATCTGCCTCTTTCCTAACCTCAGTTAATGCACAAAAGTGGATTTAAAAAGGCACTTGCAAGTAATCATCTTTTAGAAAATGCAGATCCTCAGAAGTCAAAACTAAGAATCCTGTACTTCCTGTTTAAGATCATCTGACAATTTATTCAAGATCTGGAGGCTGCTATTCACTCTCCCATTTCTTTCCATCCACTTAATTGCCAACCTACAGCTGCAGTTGAGATTCTGATAAATTCTATACCTTCTTTTATCCCAAATGAAAGAAAAACAAAGAATAAAGCTCAGTTTTCACAAATCTCTATATTTAACTTTATTTTATGGTTTGTTTATATCACTGTTTGTTTTTAACCAACAGTTAGCTATGAAAATGTTTGTGGAAGACAGATAAAGGGTTTGTGAATAGGATCAAATTGTTTAACAGAGGAAGACGTAGAGCCCTGCTCCTCTCTATTTGCTTACTCTTTGCTCTTCTCTGCTTTGGTCCCCTTCTAAAGGTTAGGAAGGCTGCTCTGGCCAGAGTGTCCTGCCAGTGTGTGACAAGTTCAAGCGCTGTCCCTTTGGGCACTTGGCTGGAGCAGACTCTCTTTGTAGCAGCCCTGACTTTGATGGCGAAGTATTAACTGTTCAGTTGAGGGAGGGGAGGAGAGATCAGAGCACAAGTTAGGCCAGCTGCCAGCCACACTGAAATTACTCCTGTAACCACTCCAATATGTGTACCAGAATTTAGGGACTCCAATATATTCAGACAGAACAGTTTTACACAAAGGGTAGTTGAAATACAGTCTGGAACAAACTGCCGAAGTCAGCAGTAGAAGCAAATAGTGTAAATCAGCTCAAGGAGGAGTTTTTGAAGAAGGCAGGGGAAGAGCACAGGGCTACTAGCTAGAAGTTCAAGTTTCAGATGATGAAACACAGAGTGATTTGTATTTCCTGAGGTTGGGAGGGCAGGTCTTCATGGACCATATAATCCTCTTTGGGCTGTTAAATGATCATATGTATTTTTGTGCTGCATTTCATTCTCTTTCAGATTGGAGTGATGCTTCCCTCCCCNNNGGTGCAGAATTCCCCCCCCCCCCCCCCCCACTCTCTTGCTTGTACAGTCTCTTTAGATAACGTCTTGCAGAGAGGAATGCGCAGCACAGAACCCCTGCTTCCTCTCATCTTGGTGAACTTCACCCAAGCCAATGTAATCATTGAGTAACAGTGGTGCAATCGAGTGCACTTTTCAGCTTCTAGTATAAATTTGCCTGCATTGTGTTGTTTCCTGGGAAGGACCTCCAGACCATGATACAATATTTATGTCTACACTGTAATGGTAAAAAAATTTTTACTGTGAAATCAAACAGGGAAGAGTTTTAGCTTTCCAGGAAATCAAACATGGAAATATTTTAGTTTTTCAGGGTACCATTAATCTCAGAGCTGTCATGTTGATGTGATGAAAGATGCACATTGCAGGTGGGAACAGAAGCACGGGAAGAGCAGATCCACTTTACTGCTCTTCAGTGATGAACCTGTATTTTGTCCTTGTGACCACTGATGTGTTCTTCCCAAGAAGAGGAATCCTGCCATAAAACATCTTGGGCTTTGTTGTTGGTTTGTTTTTTTTTAAATATCAGGTAGTGTATAAACATAATTGTGCATGTAACAGGGTCCCTTTGCCCTCTTCCACATTTTCTTACACTGCTCCCTTGTGGGAGTCCTGAGCTGACTCCCCTGGACCTCCAGGAGTCCTCCTCGTAAAAGGCTTAGGGAAGAACAGGCTTAGGGAAGAACAGGCCTGATTCTGCAGGGTGTTGTGTCCATAAACTTTATATTGTGTCAACATAAGCTGAAATTTTTCCACAACTTAGCTGGACAGATTTTGCCTTGAATTTTATGTAGCCTTTTTTTTGTTTGTTTGTTTGTTTTTTTTTTAATGGCTCTATCTTAGATTGCTGTTACTAATATTGCATGAGGAAAGTGGATTGTATTTTATTACAGTCTTCAGTTTCTATGTCATAGATTGTAGTAGGTAACCTGTTCTTGTGATGTTTTCAGTAGAAAACTCTCAAATGTACCTGTTTCTCCTTCTTTTAAAATGATCTTTTATAGCAAATCTGTTAAGTGAAACACCAATATCTTGTCTTTATTTTGATGCAAGTAATAACCAAAAATACAGATTTTTTAACTGAGATTCCCTGTGACTGGGGTTTCTTGCTTAAAGCAACATTTATTTTCACTGAGATTTCTGTGAGTTTTTCCAACACCTCCTGCCTCAGCATAACATTACAAAATGCTCTCTGTTCATTCATTACTATACCAATTGGGGTGCAGAAAGGGCATAAAATACCTCTTAATGATTCCCTCTTTCTTCCTGTATTTACAACCCTGTTTGAAATCAGACATGCAGTTTCATAACAATAACAACAACAACAAAACAGCAAAAAAGAAAATTAACTGAGCTTTGTAAGTGACCGCAAAGACTTGGTTCTTGCTTCACAGAAATTCATACCCTGTGCTGGCACAATCCCTGGTCTCTGCTTCACAGCCATAGATGTGCTGGTATTGTGTTTAAAGCCCAACAGAGCAGTAGCAACAAGACAGAGCTGGCCTTACAGGAACATAGAAGCCAGATGATTGGATCCCATTTCCCACAGGTTTCTAAGTCTGCCACTGAAAATGCCTTGTAACTCTATTAGGAAAGACCTACGTGATCAATAGAAGCAACAAGGCCACACAAGTACGTCTCGAAGCACAACGAAAATTGCACATCCCATGGTGCTCAGGGGACTTAATATTTTTCAGCGATTTTCTCACTCCATCCCTTGCCCTTGTTTACAGAGCAGTTGTTCTGTCTCGTGCAGCTTTATTGCGAAATGTAACTGGACTTGTTCATTACCGTATTTTACTCAGAAAAGTCAGTTCTGTACATTTCCTCAGGTTTTAGGTAATGTAGATTTTTTTTTAAATTAAAGTTCTCTTTAGTTTTGTAAAGATTGGTTTATATTTTGAAATGGCATTATGCAGCTTCAAAGAGAGGATGCCTTCAGTGGTGAGGGAAGAGGGCAGCAGTGCCTTGTCCACCTCTTTTGTTTGAGACAAGAGAACCAAGGTCAGCAGCAAGGGTGTGGTTTGCTGGAGATGACTGGTAGTGGACTGTGGATTCCATGTAGGGAATCACAAGCCATGAGCTGACGGGTCGCTCCCAGATGTTCTGAGCTGGGTGGATCTGAGATGACATGGGACAGATTTAAGCTCTGAAGTTGGCAATTTTTTTCCCAACATCTTTCAAAACTGTCTAATTTTAGTGGCAACTAGGAGACTGCTTGTTCTGTTATGTAATTAATTTTAGTTTACTGTTATGCAATTATTTTTAGTTTACTGTTATGCACACACTACAGTCTATTGTTGAAAACTTTTCTTTTTTAATGTGTTGAAAACAAAACACTTGCTGTGAGGTGTACAGGGAGTTTTTTATAGACAGTGTATTTAGCTCAGAGCAAATGAAAAAATAACTACTTGACTAGGTTAGCTTTGGGTGCCCTCAGGCTCTTTGAGATTAGTTTTAGATTCATATGCTATGGTCACTCATTGACCAAGCTGCTTCACCCCTTATACATATCCAGCAAAGGATCATTTCCCTCAGGCATGGTTTTCTTTCAATCATATTTAGCAAAACCATTAAACACACTTGGGGCTTTCATTGAAGAGAGAAACAACTTTATATGTTCACAATTCTAAACAGCTTTGTTCATGAGGAACTTGAAAAAGCTTGGTGAGGTCTCAGTTTGTCAAGACATAAGTTTGGTGCACCCTAAAAGGGTTCTGTATAACTTCCCCTACAATTAAACAACTCCTGCATTATTCCTAGTAATTTTTATCAATATTTTTGCAGTTGATGCAAAGATGGTTTATTCCTAAGCAAACAGAAAAATAAAATATTTCTCACTTTTATTGCCAAGAGTGTTTGACAGTTGATACAGTAGTGGGATGGGAAATAAATGCTAAATGCATTGATTGCTTTTTATCTTTGTAAGAGCCCTTATTTGAGTGGGAAAATTTAGTTTTTCAACAAATCCTCAAACCATAACCTTTTCAGCTTTGATGTTTTTTAACTAAAGGTCCTAACACACCTTCCCCTCTGTCCTCTATAGTTTAGAGCAGATGAGCATCCACAATAGTGGATGAAGAGTCTCCATAGAGAAAGGATGTGGAACAGAGTGGTTGGGCCCCTCCAGCTCTGGCATTTGGCTGTGCCAGGTTTCTGATCCCCCACATAGTTTCCTTCATGTGCAGAGTCATATTGGCTCCAGTTCAGGGAAATTCAACACGGGAAGAGTAAATGTTCACACACGAAGGCTGTATGTAGGACTTGTTACTGGACCCTAAATTTGGATTTGGGAAACAATCCCAGATGGCCCATAAAGTGAGTATTTTTGGTTCTTAACTGAGAAAGATTCACATTAAATTCTCTTTATTAAACATAGGTTTATAGGAAATACTCTTCAGTTGAACAGCGTAGCTTTGAACAGAGTAGAAATGCATGTGAGAAGGAGGTGTAGGGATTTTTGTGTGCCATGTGTGGGTGTATTTCCCTGTGTACAGAGTTATTGTTTGTGGGAGAATGGTGGGTAATTCCTTTCCCTCACATGGTTATCTATTTTGGGTGGGTGTCTAGGAAAAAGCTCTCTCCCAAATTATTCAAGAAGTAAATTATCCTTTCCTTTCAAGATTTATCTTAACACAAATGCCGTGCCTGACAGGTTTCACTTAGGAGTTCAGACTCACCACTGCACTTTGACTGCTCAAACCAGAAATCTCTGGTGACACTGCCTCTGCTTAGCCTGGCTGGATTTTACTTGAACTCTCCTGGATCTTTTACATGTGAAGGCATGTGCACATATTAACTCCTGCTGCCACCCCCTTCTTTCTCTGCATCAGGAGATCACTTGAACTGCTTAAATCTTTTCACTTAATTCTGTTTTTTTTCCAATAGCAGGGGAATTCCTTAGATTTATATTAAAGATGCCATGGTATCTATATGTAGAGCTCTTCTATAGTCAGATTTAGAAGTTTTACCAGTCTCTCTTAGTATGAACCACATTCATGTTAGAGTTGTTTTTTGTAATCATACATCTTTGGTTACTACAGGTACTTATGGTCTTGTGCACTGAGCTGTAAACATGAGAGCAAGATAGAATTTCTTTGAGGTGGGACCAAAATAAGTAAATATCTGAGCAAGTATTTAGTTCTACATTTTTTCCCTTTTCACAACTGTCTTGATGTTCATCAAACTGCTAAAATTCAGAATGAAAGGCAAATTGTAGACCTAATTTGTGCTAAATCATACGTAAAATACCCACTCCAGGGGAGTAATACTAGGTTTTAAAACTCTTATTTCTGATTGTTTCCTATCTTATTATATTAATATTGGGGTTTAAAACCACAGATGGCATTTTTTTAACTTCTTATCTTGCTTCATGTAATGCTGTTCTGGATCAAAGAGAGACTGAACCAAATTTTGGGAAGTGCAACTTTTTGGCTATTTCTGTCTCTCACTGTGTCACTGTAACCAAGTTGCTCCTTTGTCAAGGCTTGTTGAGCAGTTGTTTAACATCATAGTCTATGTGTTAAAATAACTGACTGCATTGCAGCTTTAAGGCCTCTAATTTTAGTTTTCTATTATTCTCTTTTCAATTGTGCATCTTGTCATCTTTGGTTTTTAGAAATTGTAAATTTCAGCAGTGAAAGCACTCAACTATCTCTTCTAGTAGTTTTTAATTAATTTTTTGTGATTTAACATTTTATTGTGTGTAAAAGTCATGAGACATTATAGTGTGAAAAATACTATGTATGTTTTATTGTATTGTTTACAGCACTTAAATCCTTATGATTTTACGGTGCTGAAAATTAGAGATATTTTCTTATGGGTAAAATAATTAGGGAATTAGGTGACAGTGAATACAGTTTACATGTGTTTGACCATGTAGAATATCAGACTTTTTGAATCTTATTTTCAATTGCTTGCACTTAGAGAAAGAAATTGTTCAAAATGTCATCCTTTTAACTCTAAATGATCACATTTGGTTTTATTTTCTGGAATTTCCATAGTACACATTGTAGGCTACAGCAAATATATCATCTCTGGAAAGCCTTTATGTCTTCTGAAAGTATTAAATGTTTTAGAGACTGAGAAGAAAACTCAAAGTGAAGGTAATGCCCTAATTGCTCCTTACATGTGCACCTGAAGTAAATAACCGAAAATGTCTTCAGATTTGAATTTTAAAACTGACAAAGCTTAGCTCTGCTTAGTGATGTGATGACCTTGTGACAGCATCTTTGCCTCCATACCGCTGCACTGATTTTGTTCCTTTCAAAGGCAGATCCTGGTGTCTTTTTTTTTTTTTTTTAATATGTCCACAGGTACAACATCACAGGATTTAAATCACTGACAGGAGCTTCCTGGTGATCCTTGTGCTTCCAGTTTGTAAACTGGCAACAGTTCTACACTGAAAAGATTTCTTTACTTTTTTTCTCATGAGAAGCTTTTTGTTGCAGATCTCTACTGTCATATATGAGCAGGCTCCTGGTCTCCCTCAGCTCTACCTGTAGTCAACAGAGAAAGGAGCTCCTGCAGAAAATACATTCACGTCCTGTTCCGTAGCTTCTGGAAGAGGATCTTCCTCTCTACTTGCTTTATCCTAGAAACCGACTGACCCAGCAAGGTGCACAAAGTTGAGCTCTGTGCAGGCTTTGTTCATGTTTTATGACAGTTGACCTCAAAATTGTTGTTTAGTGAACTTTCCTCAGAAAACATTGACCCAGATTTTTTTTAAAACTTAACATGGAGGTACTATGTGAATATCTGAGTTGAATTGAGTTCAGGCAGAATTTTTGCATTTGTGTTTGTGTGAAACAGGAATCTGAATTCAGTCACGTCTAGAGTCTGGGCTTCTAGAAATTAGCTCAAGGAATAATCCCATGTTATGGAGTAGATTTTTGATGTTCCCTGTAATTAAAATAATTCTGCATAACATTCAAGCAAGAACTACGCTTTGGCAGTGTGGTGAAACATTAGAGAATTCTCCTCAAATTAGTTACAGAAATTGAATGACAGGACAAATTAAGTAGAGGCAGGAGGGGGTGAAATATTTTATTTTTAAAATACTCCATAAAGACAAACATGCAGTAAATTAGCAAGTATGCTTTCTCAGTTATTCATGGAAACATGTTTGGAAAAAAAATCATGGGGTTGGTTTGTTTATTATTTGGCAGAATTTTCCAGTGTTTTGTCAGCTTCCCACAGGCTGCTGTGCATGGAGTTCCTTGGGAGAATCACCAGAAGGCTTTGAGGAAGGCTTCAGAAATGGTGAACCAGACATGGAGGAGAATGACAGTGCAAGGCAACAAGCTCAGAGTTGGGTATCTTTCTTTTAACCTTTCCACTCCAAAAGCATCATCTGGAGCAGTTACATGTATGAAGTGAGAAAATTATAGAGATCCATGGATCTACCTGCATCCTGTCCTGGATACTTCAAAAGCTGCAGTTAAAAGTATAATCCAAACTTCCTCTGCATTTACAGCAGGTGGTATTAATTTATGTCATTTAGATTAATAGCAGTTGTTGTTTAACAATAGCTGTTGATAAACTAGCATTGGTATAACAATATGCAAAAAACTGCATCTGAGCTTGGCGGGGGGGAAGCAGGGAAAGCAGCCAATGCTCCACCCGGGTATGTATGTGGAAAATATGTATATATATATATATATATACACACACATTTTCATTCCTCTGTCCATGCACAGAAATGATAACTTCAGTATGTTTATTGGGAGTGGTGAAAAACAGCCACTTGCAAATTCAGTGAGACAAGGAACACCAGATTGGCTCTGTACATTTTTTTTAAAATGTTGCTTCCAACCACAATGTAAATGTTAGAAAGGAGGCAAAAGCTTTTTTGCTTTTTTTAATTTATTTTTTTAAAATATATTGGGTTTTATTGCAATAAATGCTTATGGCTCAAAGACATTCCTAGTTAAACCTGGTAATCTGTGAGTGGAAGGGCATGTGCTGGCAGAAGAGAGCAGAGCTGTGAAAAGGATCTGTCCTTAGGACCTGTCTATCTTTTTGTTCATAATAAAAGCAAGAGAAAAAAAAGAGGCAGTGTTATCAGTACACTTCTGCAAGTGAATTAGCTAGCACAGATTTGATAAAGCTTATAAACCCTCTAGAGCAATCGTGACAGTTTGCTGGCTTGGGCTTTGTCTGCTGCCAGTTACTCCTTGCTAGTGGCACTCTTTATTTATGCTTCAGTACCACGTTATCCTCTGGGCTTCAAACAGAAGGGACCTGTCTGTAAGTGTTTTGGTTGTGGTGTTAAAAAATAAGAGTGCAGCAAAACACATGCAACAGTGCCCAAGATCTGTTTCAGCCACTTTCCCTCCTCATGGTGTTGCTTCCCCTGACTGTTCCGTGCACAGAGCGTGGCTGAGGTGGTGTATGTCTGCCTTCCACTAGAGAGTGTCACAGAGTTATTTCAATGAATGAGAAAGGCCAAATGGATGCATTATCTGCTTTGTTGTAGGTAAAATGCAAAGTGGTGTGACCTCAGGAACAGGAGATAGCTGTGCCTGCCCACATGTTTTCCATTTTCTAACCACTGCCATTTATTCTTCAATCTGCAGCTAAAAATGTATATAGTGCAGGAGGGAGCCACATTTTCATGCACACCAGGGTTTTTTTTGTTCATTTGACAACGTGTACACCTTAATGTTATTGTAAATATATCATCTGACACTTTTTGCTATCTTTTGTACTCAAATTAAATTTATACTTCAAAATGTTAGCCTAATTCTGGAGTTGATTATCACATGCAAATTCCTAGCACAAGGCATTGGCAAACAGGGTTTAGATTTTGGATCAGCCTATGTAAAATTCTACACATGGGAATCTTGGAAAAAAGTATTGCAGTCCATTAGCAAATTCTCGTATCTGGACTGAAGATGTATATGCATAAGCAGAGAAATTGAAAAATGGTGTTAAGTAGTCAGAAAGTCTCCAAAGGGAGATTTGGACAAGAAGCTACAGTAATAGCAGTAGATGGATGTTATTATAAAAAGAAAAACTTAAAAGTGAGGACAATAGTAACACTCCAAATGCATAAAGTAATTTCTTCAGCCTCTGAAATTTTATATGGAAATTCAAACACTGAAAGTATTGTTTTTCAGGTGAGTCATGTCATTGAATAACACCTATTCATTTTTCTAAATGAAGGGATTATCCATGAAGATACTTGGTTTAAAATAATAAATTACAATTCTGAGTACTGTGCTGACCACTGCAGTGCTTAAAATGGGGTTTAATCATTAAGGTCAGTTTAGCCGAACTTTCCTGTCCCAGAATTCCAGCAAACTCTGCAATTAATTTGTTTTTTGATCTAGAGGACTCATCCCTTCTTTCTTCCAGGTTTGTGGTCCATGGTCAACGCCTGTGTTCAGTGTGCACTGTTTTCCTTCTGCTTTAGTGAATGTGGTACCTCAGGTGACACCAACTGGGCCTGTCCTTTGATGCCATCCTGTCCCCACCTCTGGGAGGAACAGACACCTCAGCAGGCACACTTTTATTCTCAGATGGCTTCTGGATTATAGGAAGAATTTTAAAGGCTCTGGAAAACTCAGACAGAAGAAGCAGGGCCAGTTGGTCCCAAAAGCTTCACTTCCTCACCTTTTCCTGAGAAAACAGGGGCTAAAAGGGTGAATTGGGCCTGAGCACCCCTTGGTGATACCAGCAGACAAAGGGGTCCCAAAGGCCTGAGTGCAGTGATAAAAAGGATTTCTCTTGAAGTTAAGACAAAGCAAGCAGTACAGTGTGAGCAATTATGTCAGGTCTTACTACAGTGAGGTGAGTAGCAGGCCAGGCTTGTAATGTCAGTGAGAAACTGTAAGGTCCTAAGAGCTAAAGATCCTGAGATACATCTTTGTAAGGAAATGTACTTATTTGTGACAGTCTCAGCCTTTGTTCTTAAAAATTTCCAGTTTGGATTAGCTATTTAAATACCTCTGCAATGATCTCACCTCTGTATTTCCAGCCTTCCTAATGGAAAGGTGAAATACAAGTAATATAATAAAATCTATTTGATTTTGCTAAAATGAGCTTGAGCTGCTACTGCATTGGAACCTTGAGTGTGTAAAATTGACTTGGGGGAGTCGTGTTGAAGCAAGGAAAGGATTTTTCCATCATTGCCTGATACTTATTGCTAAATGAAGGGAAATGTACAGCTGTGGATGACTAAAACAATACCTGAAAGAATCTACTCACCCCAACAAGTAGCGTTTAAGTACAGAGGACTGGATAAAATAAATAGCAAAAAGAATCCCCATGTTGGTGGCCTGAGCAGACACTGCTCTTCCAGTGGCAGCAGGACATGCAACTCCTCAGTCCAGTGTGTGCTACTCAATCCACCCCATCTGCTAGGATACCTACTAGTGAAGATTAGGAAAATTGCCAATTTATACTTTTTTCTAAAAAGACAGAGCAAGTCTATGGGTGAGCTTATAAAAAAAAAAAAAAAGAGTTTATGATACTTCTTTACTCTGTTTTCCAGAACATATTGGGGCACCCGCGCAACTACAGTTACAGGAGGAGGGACAATGTTTCTGTGGCTCAGGAGGAAGGTGTAACTATCTCTTTGTCTCAGTTTACCCTTTATAGTTAGAATTGAAAACATATTTTATGGCCTACATAGAATGTTTAATTAATGTATGAGAGCTGTTTGACCCTTTGGAAGGAATTTATCTCTATGAAAGCAAAGATGTATTTATTAATAACCAGGTGCCTGTTTTTCACTTTGTCTTCTCATAAACAGTACTTTAAAGGGAAAGAAAAATGAGTAGAAATACTTTTAGGAGCTTTTTGATAAGGATTGATACCTCATTAGTGAACTGAAGTAACTTTGAAGGATAGTTTATACAGCCATGCTCCATGCACTTTATTGCATGAGAGATTTCTAACAGTCAACAGAATTTCCTTCTTGAGGACCTGGAGAGAGTGTGATCTAACTCTTCCAAGTTAATCATGAACCACAGAGCAAGCACTGAGTAAACTGATAGCATAAATTGAAAGGTCACAGCCTGTATTGAGAGAGGCTGTGGTATTTTCCTCTTAAAAGAGACATGACAATTCATTTTGATCTCTGTCACAGAGGCACAGAGGATTGAAGGAGAGATTGTGTTCAGATGGAACTCAGCAAAAGAGACTGGGAGCCTCACCATGTACTCCCTGTGCCCTCACCACCCATGTGCCCCTCACAGCAGAAAGCAAATGCAGTCTCAGGCTGTGTCACAGCTCTCTGTTCATCCCTTTGCTTCAGCTGCAATTCACTGGCTCCCTGATGGTTTGACTTTCCTGTGCATAACAGTGAGTTTGAGGGATACTCTATGAAGAAAAGGCTGCAGAAAAGTCTTTATTCTTCTTTAGATTTCTCACTGGATCACAGAATACCTTAGGCTTTGCACTCGGTGGACCTGAAAAGGTTTAAAGCCAGGATGTGTGTTTACCTGTTCTTGTTTTTCCCTTTTCCCCAAAATATCTCTTTATGCCAGGTATTGCATGTCCTCCAGCCATTGGATCTACTAGTTTGAACAGGAATAGATATGTAGCAGCATATTCGTGCTGTACACTCCAGGGCAGGTGAACACTAAATTTACCTCCAAGTGCTTTAAATGTCAAGTAAGATTAACCATCTGCTAATCTATCTACCAATTCACTGGAAGTTCTGCTCCCTGGCATAACAGACAAGGTAACCCCTTTGCTGCCTGGGAGTTGTCCAGCAGATGGTCAACAAAAACCAGTGTTGGATGATGGGACCATTTTACATGCAAAGTGCTGTTGCACATGATGTTTTCCTGGATGAACTGCAAACACTGCTCGAAGAATCCCACAGAAGAATCACCATGTGGTTTACAGAAGTTAATGGCCAGGCACTAATGTGCCCACTCCTGTATTTAGATGGAGAAAACAGTGATATGTGTGTTTAAAGACCCCAAATGTTGCTGGATTTTTTTCTCTGCAATAAAGGTAAGAGCAAACTGTAATAACTGAAAGTTTGGTCCACAATTAAAAGAGAAGTGAAAAGGAGGGAGGGAGGGATGCATATTCTTGTTTCCAGAGTCAAGACTACTTTGAGTTTAGCAAAAACAGGAAAACAGAGAGGGAGGCAGATTCTCTGGTTTCTCAGCTTCAGGAGCTGAGTTGTAATTCCAGATCTACCACAGTAGCCAACAAGAGAAAGAAATGAACATCACAAAAGGTTGCAGAAGAATACACTGGATTTTGGAGAGGGGACACCCTTTTAAAATAAGCTTTGAAACCTTGACAGAGAAGTCAAATTAATTAGATTTTCCTGAGACAAAACAAAGCATATGTTTATTCAGAGTTGTCTTGGAGCCCTGGGAGAAATTTGAATTGGAACCCATATTAAAAAAGCCATCTGGGAATATCTTGCAAAAGACATCTATATATAAAGAAATGGTATTGTTGCCATTGGCCTTAGGAGGATCTCATTCCACATGACCTTGGGATCTAATTAACATCCTGGGAAAATGGCTGTTATTATTACCTGCTTAAAATATGAGCAGGCGCCAATAGTATTTTCTTAACATGGTCTCTTATTTCAACCCTTGACAAAAGGTATATTTTGGAGAAGCATAAAGGCTTGAATTCAGAAAGCAAAACATTACCCAAATATTGACCAATCAGGACACTTGGAGACTGTAAAAATTGTAGGAAGGGGGACCACCTCAAACAGTGGAGCTGCACAAAGGGCAGGGCTGGAGGTGGCTTAGGGCAGGCGAAGGTGAAGAGCCCTGGGCTGGGCAGGTCACGCCAGAGGCCTCTGGGCCATGAGGGCCTGGGGGGGCCCAATATTCACCCAAATATTCCAACTCAAGCAGGGAGAGATTTCCCACCCCACATCCAAACAAAATGAAGTCAGCTTTGACTCTGCAAAATGTCGATGAATTCTTCAGAGTAAATCAGCCCTGTCAGGTTGATGTGGAACTGTCACCTACTTGTGACATAATATAATATGAAATGATATTGAACAACATGCGTTTGGCACTAAATTGTTAGCGGGTTTTAGCTTTGACAGCAGCAAGTTTATTGCTTTAATCCCAAGGTCTTTTAACCCTCTTTGACATAAATTGAGGTTGGCTTTTGTGAGAAAACTCCACTTCACTCTCTCTTCCTTTACCTAAAACTGCTTTTAACAATTTATGCTCATACATCAGACACTCATTTTGAGTGACAAAAAGAAAAAAGATCTATTAGAATAGAAGGAAAAAAGGGTCAATTTAGGTTAAGCAGTGTATGTCTCTTTTGGTAGGCATGTCACAGCTTTCTTCAGGTGAATGTGAATTTTAAGTTGTAATAATGTATTGCTGTAGCAAAATAAAACAAATCTGTGACAAGAAGAGAGAATAAGTATTGTAGGAGAAAGGCTGATAACCTGCACAAGGCTATTCTCCCTTTTTTTAATGCAATTTAATTTATTGCTAAGATGGGTCCATTTTGAAACTTTTCTTATAAGATCAAAGGATTTTCTTTATGCAAACACTGTAGAGAGACAGACTAGTTTAGTGAGGGTCACGTGCAGAAATACAGATGTATGGAACAGATACTGCATACACACAGTTTTGCTGAATAGTATAGCTGGCTGATAGCACATAATTTAATATTTCTCCTTTTTGAGACACCTTGTTTAGTTTGATAAGTAAGTACACGTTGTCATCAGTGCTCTGATAATCCCGTCACAGAAATGCATCATATATGAACTCTAACATCAATAACACAGGACAGTTTTATCACCGTTGTTTTTCTACTCTCAATTACTGTATGATGCTCGTAGTGTTGCTTTGAAATCATTTCTTTATTGCATTTAAAGCTCAGCTGAATCTGCCCTTGAACTGTTTAATAATAGAGAATGAACACATTCTCAGCATATTTGCAAATTATTTTTTTTATATTTTCTTTGTTCCCTCATAGAGGAGAGTATATTATTGATCTACCAACATTTTTACAAAGGAGAAAAGTAAAGAAAATATTAGACAAAAGAAAACTTGTGTTTCTCTCCCACTGTGAGATTTTTGAAAGTTTGTATAAATTGCTTTTTTCCCCCCTCTTCTAAAAATCACATTTTGCTTTTCCCCTTATTTTATCCAATTGTTTTCTCATTTATGTTATTTTACTATTATCATCTATAACTTCTTTGTAGCAATTTTGCTCCTGGCTAATGTTTGGGCAAATACACAAACATGTTCTATAAGCATCAAAAATTATCCAATCTGTGATCTACAGATTTGTGCCTTGTCTCTTCTGCATCCCTCCCCATGGCAATAACCTCATTTTCTACTTGGCTTTTGGTGTCCCCTCCACTCCAACACCTTCAACTCCCTCTCTTCTTTCCATCTTCCAACTCTTCTACCATGACACCTTCAGGTGCCTCCAGCTGACTGCAATGCCCCAATCCTCTACTCATGATCCTCGCTGACTAAAAGCAAAATTAATAAATACAAATGTTAAATAAACTTTACTGGACTTTTATTTTGGGAACTCTATCCCCTAAATCAGAAAAATAGGAAAATAAGAAAATGTTTCTAGACCTTTTATGACAAGTAGTGTTATTTTGCTTCCTGGTTATGCTGAATAGAAATTATAATAATTTTTTGATAGATCATAATCTATCATATTCCGTAACCCAGAGATATGCTGATATGTTATATTCCAAGCATATCTTGCTATACATCAAAAGCCAAAGTAGTATTAAATTTGAAGGTTATCCCCATTTCTCCAGCCTTGGCATCTGACTTCTTATTTCATCCTTCTCCTTACGTGTCCTTTGGTTTGAAAGCAGGCTGTGCCAAGCTGCTGATGCAAATCCTGACTTCTCCAAAAACCAAGGGCAGTAATTTCGTAATCAGGCTTTGGCCCTGCAGATTGGCTGCACCTGCTGGAGCAGAATAAGATGCCTCCACCAGGTGTTTCCCATTGATGGGTCCTGCTCCAGCACCGTGCTCAGGATCAGCACTGCTCTGACACTTTACGCATTTGGTGCTGGCAGCCCTCGCAGTTTCCCTCCTCCCGTTACAGTTGTAAGTATAAATTCCACAACATTTCCAAATCCTGACAGAATGAAACTTGGGGAATTGAGAAAATGGGGTTAGTGTATGAATTGTGATCTTGTCCATGCAATAAAAAGCACTATCAGTGGGCGTTCAGCAGCTGAACTACCCTCATGTTGTTTGTGTTTTTATGGACACTGTTATAACAATAGTCAAGTATGATTTAACTTTAAAAGGGATGCTGTAGCATTGTTCAAGTCCAGCACTGCCATAATCTTTTGTGGTAAATCTTTTGGATTTTATCTAGCTTTTAAAAATGAAAGTAACATGAAGAATTAGAATACACAGAGTCTGCATTACAATGGCTTGCCAATCCATTCTGTTTACTTGGGTTTGCATATATGCAAACTATTCTGAGCATGGTTGTTTTGCTCTTTGCTACATTGCATCAAGCAATTCCTGATAAAATGCAGAGATCAGCTTGGAACCTAATTCTTACAAATACCAAATGCATGTGATTCTGAGGTTTCTGTTGCTTATACATATCAGTAGCAAAATTTCATTCTATTATTGTTATTACAGATACATTTGCTTCTAAAAACTGATTCAAAATAATTAAGGTTACTCTTGTTTTTAAACATTAAATGCATTCAAAATCAATATCTTATTTTGTTTCTAGATGCTCTTATGGTGCAGAACAGAAGATGGAAGCTGTTTTGGCCATTGTCACTAATTCTGTATGAGGCCGTAGCTGACTTGCTTAGATTTTCTCAATCTTTTTGCTTATCTGTAATTTCCTGTCTCTTGTTTAGTCTATTTCATTGTTTGTAAACTGTTTTTGGATACTTACATGGAAAGTGCTGAATAAGTATTATTTGCTATTTGTTGTTAGGTCTGAATGTGGACATTTGCTGGGACTGTCATAGAGGTAACACATTTAACGATTTTCAGGTTTTATAAATAAATAATCCATGTTGATGGATATTTGGGGATAGCTATGCAATTAAATTATTTAACTCAGCACAAAGAGGGTCTTGTGGCTAAAATAGGAGCCTCGAAGTTTTATTATGCAGCACAGGACAGAGAAATTGCAAGTATAAAACATACCCTGACTCCCCATTTCTCAGCATTTCTGTCTTAGAAAAAGCTCTAAGCAAGAGCAAAAGATTCTTCATTCCTTCAAGGCATTCCCTGAGGGCTTGCCTGCCCTAAATAATTATACAGCCTTAAAACAGTTGTCAGCCAGCACAGTCAGGACTGCTCCCTCTCCCGATTTTATTGGGAATTCTGTGATAGCTGCTGCCTGTCTCTGAGCCTGGCCTTGGAGCTGTGACCATGGGAGAGGGTCTGAGCCCACTTTGTTAAATGGATGGAAGTTTCAGGCTCCTTGTTAACAAAAGTCTGAAAATGTGGAATGAAAAGAATCAAGGTTCCATGGAATTAGGTCGTCCTCCCTCCTTTTATTACCTTAAGATATTCCAAGCCATATCGCCTAATTTCTCTTAAGTTCTGCTTGTTTAAGCCCTGCTGACCATTTGGGATGAGGTTGTGTCTGTTGCTGTGTGTCTGGACACAGTATTAGATAGTGACCGTCACAAGAACATATTTTCCCTTGTCTTGTACCTTTTCCATTGTTGGTCCAGCCACAAGAGCAGCTGCCCAGCAGTGCTCCCCACCCCGTGTGTCCTTCTGTGCATTGAGCGGGGGGGAGCTGGCACAGGGGTCCAAATGGTCCAGCTCTGCCCTGCTCTTGAAGGAGCTCCTGCTCCTCCCTTCAGTGTTGTCTGTGCTATTGCAAATGGGACTGGAACTGTGTAAATCTGTAGTAACCAGTACAAGTAACCATAACTCCTTTATTCCCTCAGTATAACTAGGACTGGCTAATGTGGATATAGAACTGATAAAGACTGTCAGGACTGGATGCTGAATTATTCTAATGAAAGCATGTTTGTGATTTAATTTTCCAGCCTAGAAGAACTTCAGATGCTTCAAACAAAACATTTCTCTTGCCTTTTGGTAGTGCTTAGGTCTTCCCTGGGTTTTGATGCTTTCTATTCCAAGTCCTCCACTATGACTGCCTTGCACAGGATGAGCAAAACAAAAAGGCCAATGAAACAAAGAACTGAATTGTTCTGCTCTTTTCTTTTACTGGGCAGCCTTTTGCTTCTGTATCTATGAGGTTATGGAGAGAGAATTATGTCCAAAATTTAGGTTAAACCTATCCTTCTCTTTGTATTTTCTTCTCCTTCCTTAGCTGCTTCTCTGAGCTGGAAAATTGCTCCACTGCTACTGATAGGAAGATTATGGTGTGCTTCTTCAATTTCTAGGTTTTAGGGAATTATTTTACCTGATGTTTATCCTGGAATTTTTTTCCATAGGCTATTTAGGCTGGAAACTAAGGCTTGTTTCCCTAGGCAAATTCAAGTAGGCAGACAGCAAAACTTATAAAATTAATAAATTATATTTCTAACCAGAGGATCTTGGGGGGAGGGGAGGTGAGGGGCAGCGATTATTGCTTTTATTTCTAATTCAGAGCTCAACATGAAGAATTCTTAGAAGGTCTCCACTCCCCTTTTTTTTTGCTTATGTCATTGATAGACCAGACTCCAAACGGACAACAGTCTGACAGCTCCGAGCTCTTCCACTCATTCTGGGAATTTATTTGGTGCATGGGTGATTTGAATGCATCTCATTTTCCCTTTTGTTAATAAAAAAAAAAATAAAATAAAAAGAACAAAGTCCACTTAGGAATGCCCTGTGTTTTATCTAGAGGAACTCAGTCATTAGCACAATGTCACAATGAGCAAACAATATCAGAGCTGAAAAACAACAAAAAGGCAACATGAAAAAAGGTGACAAGAGAGGAGGAGACAGAAGTATTAAAAAGTATTGTAGATAAAGAACTGTTGACTGCTACTCTTGTAAATATTTCAAAATATAGATCCAATGTTTTATGGGTCACTAAAACTACTGTAAATACACCAGCTGAATCTCAAATACATCATTCTCAATCCCTGGCGAAGACAAAACAATGCAGCTATAATATCCCCTTCGTCATCCATTGCAGACTTGGATTTAGCTGCAGAGCAAAATGAGTAAAGCTGACAGAATATTCAAACACAGGAAAGAAAAAGAAACCCGAGCCTGTCCTACTGCCCAGTTTTCTTTGTAGTATAGAGTGTAGTACAGCAGGAGAGCCCTGGGAGCTTGAACTGCTCTTTATTTGGTCCTAGTTCAGCTGTAAAAGCCAATCAAGTTTTCCTGAGTGTTGCCCTGATTTTTGCAGTTCTGGATGTTGTCATTCTTTTGTAGCTAGTTTCTCACAGTTTTCTCTGTAAACATGGCCATGTTATTGTAACTGTATCTTATCATTGCATTCCTTTCTCCTGGACACAGAACTTTGATGGACATTTCCTTTGACCATTGTGATTGAGGGAGGAAGAACTGATTTCCTCCAATGAATAGTGATTTCTAAATGGATATAAAAAATAAAGAAGGCGGGTCTTGCCTCCCTTCCTTCCTTCTCTCTGATCCTGGTAACAGATGTCTCTGGCTCTTCCTTTTGTGTCGTTACTGCGACACCTGAGTGTCTTGAACACTATTTTCCTGTCTTATTCTACTTGAAAATTCAGAAGAAATTATTCCTAAAGTTTTGTACTAAATCTCTCTTAAAAGTCTTTCCATATTCATCTATAGAGGGTAGGGTCTCAGACACTGATGGATCCCACTCCTTAGTGGGTTCACTGAAAGGTTTGTGTAGTGGTGCACAGACAAAAGGCAAGTGAGGTGTCCCTTGTCTGAAAAGGAAGTACACTGTTGCTGGAAGTTATAACCAGGACTAAGATTATGCTATAGGTTTGTGTCCCTATATTGTAAATGAAGAAGTTGTTGTTGTTATTAGTTTCTGCCTTCCATCATCTCCCTATGCTTTTATCTCTGAGTTTAGACTTTTGCCTTAATTCAGGCTGGGTTCCAGAAGGATGCTGTAACACACACTGGGCTGGGGTTGCCAACCTAAGCCATGCATGATTCTGGGAGTGCCATAAATAAACAAAGACTCCAATAGCACCAAAAAGAACAAAGTTCAAAAAAAGCTTATGAGGAACAAAACTACCCACAACGTTCTGGTGTCAGAAATCAGTTTCCCAGATTGCAGTTATAGACAGAGGTTCTTGTGCTGCACTGGGCTGAGCACCTTTGTCCTGCTCTCAAGATCTTTCTCTGGTATCTTTTCTCAGCTCCTACTGTGGGAACGAAGATGTTGGTTCACAAAAGACTGATCAAATACAGCAAACAAAGCCCAAGAAACTGCAACTTCTTTTCTGGATCCCTTCTGCTCTCCTTATCCCCACTCCAAAAAGCCCAGTCTATAGCCACTGTTAGCAACTTTAACAACTTTTGTCTCCCTGTGAAGGTTAAATGCTCACTAGTGCCTCTGCTTAGAGTAGGTCAGTCCATCTTCAACTCTGACTGGCTCCAAATCCCAGAGATTTAGTCTTTTTGTCCTAAGTCTCCACAGGAGAAATACAGTTCATACTTACCTCTGCTGATTTTCCACATTTCCTGACTAAGCATGGAATTTTCTGTGGTTTCAGCCTTCAAGTTCAGCAGAGTGGCTCTGCCATCAGTCAGTTCCTATAGGGGAATGGAGGGGGAGGCGAGCATGGGCTGGGGAGGAGGGTGAGCAGAGAGGCTGTTGTCTTCTGTTTTCCTGCAGGGTTTGTCTAACAGCTAACCGGATTAATGAAACACCTGGCATAGATGCAATTAACTATTTTGCTGTTGAGGCTGAAAACTCCATAATGAAGAGGCTTTTTTTTAAAAAAAAAACAAAACAAACAAACATAAAAAAACAAACCAAACCACCAAAACTGAAACAACAAAATGCCACAACTCTTTGACACAGTTCTGTCAAAAAAGGATCCTAGTGACCAAATGTGATTATGTTTTATATCAAGTAAACTGCAGGATTTCTCAATTTATATTGATATATTCAGTAATGCTCTTTAGAGAATTATTTGTGCCTTTGCAATACAAGGATTGGGCATAATAAATACAAAGGAGTTTTACTGTAGCCAACAAACACTTTCAATGGGTAGAGACCCAGGGGGTTTGCAGGGCTGGTGATTGCCACCTTTGGTGCTGGGCAGTATCTCTTGGTAATACCCACCTTCATTCTGGTGTATAAACACTGAGTGGCTTACTGACTGCATTGTTGCTGAGAGCTCTTTAATTTTGCTTTGAAAACCAATTCCAGGATAATGACAATCCTATAACAAGAAATATTTGAGCACAGTTGATTCATACTTTTCTTTTTTTTCCTTTAGTTTTTTGAAGGTAAACTTACATGTGAAGGACACATCTGTACCAAAAATATTTAGAAGCAGAAACTGCTAGCAATATTGTGAAATGGTTAGTGAACAAAGAGACAGGATTATGGGGTGGGAAACTATGAAAGATAGATGAACTTCAGTCTGGAAATAAGAAATACTGTCGTTTTAAAAGCAGCATTTCACCACATTAAGAAACATCTTTTCTGTTCTGTGGGCATGTTTCTGTACACAGGCAAAATTATGTTTTGGTTTTTAGAGAATTACTATTAATATGTCGATAAAAGAGCAGCGTATTGGAACTGGTGCAGTCTATAAGAAAACAATGTTTGTATCTGCTCTTTCTGTTCATAAAGGTTCCAAAGGGTCATATCCTGGCAAATGAAACAAAACCTGAGTTAAAAGGGTTTTTCCTTTGATAAACTGCATTGAACCACAGAAGAGGGACACATCAGCCTTAAACACAGCTGATAGCTAAAAGTTATAAGAGTGAAAGCAAAGATATACCCCGGTGCTTCTGGATTTGGCCCTCAGAAATTTGTTTTTTTGCAGGGAAATCACTGGACAGGGACTGACCTGGGTCCTTTATAACCTCTTGCTTGGCTCTGCCTGTGAGTGGACAGGTATTCACATATACTCCAGCACAACAAGGAATTAAAGCCCCCAGGCTTTGTCTTGTCCCATGACACTGGCTCAACTCTCTTTATTTCTTAAGGTCCAACTTGTCTGTGTAATTGCAGGAGACAGGATTTGTCATTTAATAATAAAGTTGAACTGAATGGAATTAGCATCATAGTCCTTTAAAATGTTTAATTGATATCCTGCTTTTTGTAGTATTTTTAGTTTTGTTTAACATCAAATCTTTTGGCATTCCAAAGTGTAAAATAAAGAATTGTTAAATATAGATATTTCTCTGAAATTTCATAATAACTGTATGACAATTATTATTCTGTGGAAATTCTCTGTATTAATTGCAGCTCCTGCAGCAAAAATGTAGAACAAAGACTGTTCTTGTTTTTAAAAATGCAATATATTTGGACAGCATGCTGTCCGGGCACTGTGTGCTGTTATTGTATGTCATCGTGTCTACTGGGAAACCTGACATTAAAACATATCCTTGGTTCTCACTTAAGCCAATTTTATAGGGCAGGAAAAGAAAAGACAACATTTTGCAATGAAAGCACCTTCTCCCATCTGGCAAAATGGCTTTCTGGACTCTATTGTGGCTCATTGTCTAAAAATAGGATGAAGACAAATTGTTATCATTTGCGAAAGCCCATGACAATAATGATAAATGAACAAATTTTTTTGCCCTCTGAAGTCATTGCTTAAGGCTTTCTCTGGGATCAACAATGTTAAACTGGTAAACTTGCCTCATCTGCATCAGCAGAAGGTTTACAAATGGCTTTGTAAACAATTTTAGCCAGAGCGTTAATCTCTCCTACAGAAGTAGGGCTTGCATGATCTATGATTGATTTGCAATTTAAAATGACACTGAAACCCCTGAAACAGATATGAAAGAAACTTTCAGTGAATAATGCTTTAGTTGACAAGAAAAGATAAGGCACATCTTTCATCTGATAGTGGGCTGTTTTTGATAAATATTGTTCATAATGGAGAATTTTGGAATCATTAATGTGTGGATAGAACATTACTACTTTTTAACTGGAACCTCAGAAACAGTTTTCTTCAGCAGCAGCCTTGTTTGTGAAGGAAACTTAGGAAAAAAGTGTCTTGTTTAAAAATTGTCCAGGGGATTTCTTAATTAATTAGATCTCAAGTTCAAATCCAAAAAACTAAAAACCTACAAAAATAGCATTTGATTGGTATTTTTAAACCTATACAAAATAGGTACCTATTTTTTCTTACATTATTAAAAGAAAATCAACATTATAAAAAAATCAACATCTGTTTTATACTTAAAGTTATAAATTAAAATACCCACTGACTTTTCAGTGAGGAACTAAGATGATTGTTGATTCCTCTATGAGACCTCTTTGCTTCAAAAAGTAAATATCCTCAGGATATTGTACATTTATAAGCTCCAAGTTAGATAGCAATTAACTTTTATTACAAGGCAATGTTCTATGCAGGTTGCATGTCTGCTTCCCAAGCCACCATGTACTGGACTTAAGGTTTCTGGTTTGGGTTACCAGATGGATTCCATGGCTGAGGTTGGGCTCTGAGGGGAAAAACCTTTCCAATTCGTGTGCATAAAACAGCTCTACAGCTGAAATTCCCCACAAAAAATGTAAGATGATTAAAATCCAGTATTTATGAAGTGGGTACTTATCCTGTGAGAACTAGAACGAGATAATGAAATTTCCTGAGCCACCAAGTGTCATGGAACTGCTTTCAGTGCTGTGAGATGGGCATATGGACTGGAGTAGCATTTGAGGGAGCCTTGTGGGTTGGTTTTAGGTTTTTGTTTGGAGATGAAAGGTGCAAGGGAGAGAAAACTCCTTTCACAAGAAACCTTTGGTTCTTTTCAGCCCCTGGTTGAGCACAAGAAGGATGTAAAGCTTCTGTGGCTTGATTGATTTAAGGTAGAATAGGTCAGTCAGATTCAGGAGTCAGAGCACTGGATCTTTTCAGATAAACAGAGCCTGTAATTACAAGCCAGCTCCACACTGTTCTAAAATCGTAGCTGTATTGACAAGTAAACAATTACCAATATATTCTCCTCCTACTTCATAAACCCTACAAAATTTGAGTGTCTTTGCTTTGTAAGCACAACTATTGGCAGGGATAAAGTACAAAGATGTCTTTCTAAGTACCCTTTCCATTACTGGAAAAAAAACCTCAAAAACTCTCAGAACTTTTGCTCACACAAGTCTGTTTTAATGGACATAGTGTATAAATTGCTTTGATAACCATATCTGTCCACTACCTTTATATTTTGAAGTATTCACTCTAGCTTTAATTTTATTAATGTATTTCTTTTATCTTTCATCTGAATAGTGTTCTGTATGTAAAGTGACCAAATGTGATTAATGATGAATAGATTAAGATGGGACAGGGTGTTTGAAAAATGACTTAAGTAGTGCATGTAAGTCACTGGCTATAGTCCCAAAATGCAAATTCTGGTTAAGTTAATGACTGGAAAATCATGATGGCACTATTGTATGAGTTCTGCTTTATTTGAAATTGCTTTATAAACAATAAATAATTAGCATTTTACATTGGAACTAGTTAATAGCATCACACATCTAATTATTTCTATAGGCACTGGTATTTTATAGTCAAAAGTAGAAATATAATTGACTTATACGATACAGTATTTTGCTGTCCAGAGTTTGTAACAGTTTTGCCTTACAAATAGCTTGCTGAAGTTCAGGTCCCATTAAAGGTTGGTATTTTATTATAATGCCTGGAATAATGTTGTTTGCAATAAGCACGTCTGGTCTTTCTGCAAAGAAGATTCTGAACATCCTTTAGGTTGGGATTTCAGGAGGGGGAGATTTGTTAATATGTTCATTCCTGCCTGATAAATGAGCATTATCGTCAATGTGGGTGCACATTTCCACTTATCCTTTTTGTAGCTGGAAAGCTTTATGAAAAATAAATTAATAATGCATACTAAATTATGTCTGCAAGAGACATTTATGTATATATTGCTAGCTTCAAGACTGATTAGATTTACATTTCTTTAGAAATGATTTTTTTCTCCTACATCCATAATGCCTTTAGAATGCACTGCATGATAGAAAAATGCAATCTTGATTTCAATTGAATACCTGGAAGGAGTGTTTTTCTCCCCTATTAATATGTACATGTGTTCCCCTAGAGTTTGAGTTATTTTTCCTAAAAGGGACTCTTCTCTTGAATTACCCAAGCCCAAATGTACGCCTTAGGATGCGAAAAGCAGCGAAGTAGATGTCCCATTATCATAACTTGAAAGAAGTCCATTTAATAATAGCCTGTATTAAACAAGAGTCTGCTAACTATACAGTAAAGACTGTTTTTCACCAGAGAACATAAACCATATGTTTTAAATGCAGCTAAAAATGGATGCAGTGTGCTATTTCCTTTCACCTCAGCCTGCAGTGTATTACTTAGATTTGCAAGGCATAGCCACCACTAGTACTTAACACTGCTGAAAGAGCCACCCTTCAAGGCTTTTTTAACCACAAAGAAAAGAGAAATATAGTAGCATCGATTGTTAAATCCTGGTGCTTGTTACTCACTGCCCGCACACAGAACATCATGCCTTTGTAGCAGTGAGGAGAGTTGGTATTTATCAGGGTTCAGAGCTAGTTCAGCCACACACTTGACAAATTATTTGTGGAATTGTTGTATTCACAGTCACTTAAATAAGAATCTGTCAACACAAGGCTGTGCTTTGTTGCAGCAGGTCTCACAGTTTTTCCTGTGCACTCAAAGAATGATGGATTGGAGGTAATGCAAATTCACTACCATTTTATATGCTGGTGCCTTCTTCATAGACAGGAAACATAGCTCAGTATCATCTTGTAAAATGCCTTAACTGTAAAGGCCTAGTTCAGTGTTGAAAGTGCTTTTTAAAAATGGTATGTTGGAACAGGGAAATGTAATTCAAATATTTTCCTCACGTCTCATTTTACAGACTGCTTGTTGGAGCAGGTATGTGTTCAGATTTTCCCAGGCTAAGTAGGCCATTTGCTTATCTGTGCTTGGTAATTAAAACAAATTAATAAATACAATTATTTGATTTTATCGCAACTTAAAAGTTAATACTGCTTAAAGACATGTTAAATTTACAGAGCTCACACAGAAGCAAAAAAATGCCCATTTAGGTAACTCAGTCTGCTTTGCTGATAGTAATTTTTTTTAGTGAATTCATTTGTCTGACAAAAAATGTCTATCTGAATCTCTGTAAACAGTTCCAAAAGCTGTAATTCACAGGTAAAAGCCACAATCCATTGACAGAATGGGACTTAAAATATGAAGTAAAAAAACCTCATCTATGCTGGCATGTGTTTTTTATATGGAGTATATTTTACTGGAATGTTTTGCTCAGGACTAAAGGCGACCAAAAAACTCGTGCCACTTTCTACTCCAGCAGAAGCCAGAGGTTTTCCTAGCCTTGCTTCCAAATCTGCAGGAGCCTACCAACAGCCTGGGACAGTGTTGGGAGGGATGTAGGGAGCTGGGGGCAGCCCTTAAGGATGTCAAAAGGAATAAGTAGAAGTGATAGCAAGCACTGGATGAGACTTTTCTGGAAAGTTCTCATCTCAGTGGAATAAATGGAGTTATGGGCTACTTAGGTAATATCTGAACCTTTTTCTTTGTGGTTGTTCAGGAAAATTGATCTTTCTGGACTAGGAAGAAACTTGTCTGTGCAGGAGAAAGCTTTCTCAGAGGCTCATTTCAAGTGTAAGGAATGAACTCACCAGAAGTTAGCACAAATCTTACCTTGTACTGCCTCAAGCTCGGGGTGTGTTTCTTTGATATAGGATAATAATGAGGGAATTCCACAATGTGAATATAAAAACTTTTTCTAAAAAATCAACCACAAATTTTTGAGAACGAACATATTACTAATGTAACTCACTTGGCCCAGTGCCCTAATGGGAGGCCCAGATCAATGCACTGTTGAAACCTTTGTAGATTATAAGGGGTCCTAGTGAAGTCAGGGAATATATTTCCATACACTTCAGGGAGACCAGATTTTAACCGCAGGTACTCTGACCCTTAAGATCTGAGCAGATTCGATGGATTTCAGTGCATGTTCAAGATGTAAGCATTAGCTGATCTGCACATTGGGGCTGAAGGAAGCTGCCCTGGCACCTTGTCTGCTTTCTGGGTAGTCTGCTTTGACTTGCCCAGATTTTGTCTGTTATAAGGCCTATATTTCTCAAGAGCCATTAAACAATATTGATTTGAATTTCATGTGTGTGAAGGATGTGAACAGGCTGCTCTGCAGGCCAGACCCTCTGACCCCCTTCGTTCACCAAGGCATCACAGAGCAGGGGCTGCTGCTTCTGCAGGTGTCTGTGCAGGGGTTATCTGCATTCAGAGAAGTATTTGGAAACATTTAGATGACTTTATTTTATTGAGAAATGCCTGTAGTACAGCAATGTGTATAAAATAGTCTGCTTTTATTAGACATGCAGAGATGTACAGGTACTTCCTCCTGTGCCTCTTCACCTCCAGCACTGGCCTGTGTCAGCACTGTGGTACCTGTTGCAAGGACCAGGGCTGCACTCACCTGTGGCTTGGGGCACTGTGGCCACAGACAGCTCCACCCTGGCTGGAGAGGTTGGCCATGACATCTTTACATGTAGGCTCTCTTCAGCCTTGGGAAAAGCATCTGCTCATCAGAGCCCCTGCAAGGGCTGCGCTCTGCAGCCTCCCAGGGCATCCAGACTTTTATAGTACTTCCCCCAACAGCCTTTCAAAGCATTTGGAAGCTCGGTGCAATTTCAAAGACTACAGATTGACTTACAGTATGGGATATAGTATTTTCACTTGAGTCTAAAAACGCTGTGGTGTGGCCAAAAATTCAATCGCCAAGAAATCACACATGGTTCACAACACAGCTCTTTGATAACGTTAAAAGTATATGTAATATTTTGAAATTACTGGCCAATTATTTCTAATAGTTTCATGATAATTTATGTAGAGAATCTCTCTGTTGGATGTGTTCCTGCTTTGGTCTAAATGTATTTTTGAACACTCTGTCAAACATCCCCATTTGGCACCTATTTTGTTTCAGTGAATTTCTTTAGTATGTCCAGATCTCTTGCCAATGTATTTGCAGAACATATTTTGACAGCTTTGTCACCAAATTTGTTACTTCTTGTGTTTGGAATGTGTATCAAATTGCAGATATTAATGTGTGTGTTTCCTTTTGGTATAGACTCAACTGGATAATACCTTTGTCTTCTGTGGTGGTGAATATAATAAAGTGAGTGTTTTTTAATTAATTTCAGAAGTTATTAAGATTTAAAAATTGCAAATCTGTTATAGATGTATTGATTTGTTTTTGTTTGCAGCTAGAAATATTCTGAGCAGAATATCCTTAAACTTTAGAGTTGTGATATTACATTCCTTATCTGAGCTTTATATCAGAAATTGTACATTTGTGAAGGCAGTAGCTTCTCCCTCATTGCATACCGTGCACACTGTACATATATGTGTGTATATATATATATAATTTTATTTCAATATGCTTGAATTAACTGAACTATTGAATTTCAATTTGTTGTGCTCTTTTATGAAATAGTCTTCCTATTGAGGTTGTTGGAGCTGAATGAAAATGGTGTATTTAAGTCTGATCATAATCTTTGCCATCATGTTTTTTTTAATATGGTATTTCTAGATTAAAAGCAATGACAAGATAATGCCTGTTGAGATATAAAGGTCTGTGGCTCCGCAGCAGAGGCCAGAGGGAGGGTGGCTGAGCTGGTCCCCCCAGGGCATCACATCAGTTGTGAGTCACGGAATATACTGAGTTGGAGGGGACCCACAAGGATCAACAAGTGCAACTCTGAAGTAAATGGCCCACACAGGGATATTTTAAACCCACACCCTGGGTGTTATCAGGACTCTGCTCTAACCAGCTGAGCTGATCTCGGGGATGTTCCAGCCACAGTCACTGCTGTTCCCTTGGACAAGCACTGCCTGCAGCCCTGTGCCTGCTGTTCCCATGGTCTGGCACAGCTGATGGTTCCTTACTCTCTCTGGTTGTGTGCAGACCAGGAGAGCACCCTGGGTGAGAATGAATGAGCTGCATATCCATGCTTTTTCTCATCTGTTGTCCAGAGAAGTAGCCTGGAAAGATTTTAAGTCACCTTTGGCAGTGGTGGCTAAATGCGGTGTGGAGGACACATTAGAATTCAGCTTAAACAAGGCTTGCTGGTTGCCATAGCTCCTGACTAGTTTTGCCCTGTTGTGGATTGTTGAGTTGTTGGATATACTTTTGGTCACCCTTAAAGGTAATCTGGGATGTGCAGCTCTGGGTGACAACACTTTCTGAAATGGCAGGTTCCCCCAGGAACACCAGGAAACCTCTGCCTGCCTCTAAGGGCTGCTTTTTTTTGGGCCACTTCCTCAGTTCTTTATAGGCGCTGTTCAGTCAGCGCGGAGCTCTTTGATTTTTTGCTGCTGGCAGATTGGTTGTTTACTGTGCTGAGTAACACATATCAAACAGTAGATGAATCCTGAAACAGCCGGCTTTGTTGCTGATAGCATGTCTTCCTCCTATTTTTTGAAATGTAAGGATTAGTTTTGAAATGTCAGGGGCCTTTCTGAATAGAGATATATTGCCTTTTACAAAGTTTTGATCAAAATTCATAAGTAGTAATAGAAGTAACATTAATTACTGGAAATGTGTTGTACAGAAATGAAATTGTGACTCTAAAATAGCTAAAAAATAAAACCTAGATTATTTTTCAGTGAGGACTGTCATGTTACACCTTTAAAATCTGTACCTTAATTTCAGTTACCTCTGCAGACCTCTGTATTTCTCTTTTCTAATTAATTAGTTCTATAAATAGAACTTATATTTGAACCAGAAATTAATTTTTTAAAAATGAGATTTAATCTAATATCTTACAAAGACCATGATATGTAATACGAATGGAAAACATTCCCAATACAGTTTAGGTTTTAATTCCAATCCTGTGGTCCTATGAAATAATATCTGATTTTTTGAACAATTCCTTCTGCTTATCTGGACAAGTTGAGACACAGGGTACAATCAGGGCAGAGACACAGTCAGGGCATCAGAGGCTCTTCATGAAAAATAAATAGTATTAAGTTAAGATGACAAAAGTAGGATATCTATTTTGTGTCTGTACCAGTTATAGCATATATTATGCATTTTCGGGTAGATAATTTCTTAAATCTGAAGCCCAGCATCAGCAAAGGCAGCAGTCCTGTGCCAGCTGCTAGCATTCTCCAGAGAAACAGGAGCAATAGGCCATAGAAAGAGTCTGATCATAACATACTTTTCTTGCCATTAGAGAGGAGAGTAACATAATAGCTGCTCTGCTAGGTTCATAATACCAAAAAATTTCCTACAAAATAGTGGAGGCCGGGCAAGATGTGGAATACGTTAAAATTATAAAGAACAGACTGACCTGCCATTGATTCAGTTTTCTTTTTGGTTGGAAATTTTGCATCACAGAATATATATTTTGCTTGTCAGATTTACTATTGGCTTTCTTTGTTTCACTGAAATTCTCAATTTTTGCTACTTGTTGAACTTTTTTGACTCAGTGATAACACAGCATAAATCAAATGCCTTAATCCACACAAAGTAAATCATCAGCTCTTCTGCATAATTCTGTTTGAGTGTTAGTAGAAGGCTAACTCTTCCAGACAACTTCTAACAGATTGCTAAATACACAAATAATTTGCTTATTAGAGGTGATATTTATCAGAAAAACTCAGAAGAATGTATGCAGTGAAATGTATTTATGGTCATATGAAAAATGAAGTGACCTG
This sequence comes from Climacteris rufus, assembly GCA_013398175.1. Classification (NCBI taxonomy): domain Eukaryota; kingdom Metazoa; phylum Chordata; class Aves; order Passeriformes; family Climacteridae; genus Climacteris; species Climacteris rufus. Next base: position 141,872 of record VZRZ01001788.1, on the reverse strand, counting down.
TTGGAGACAGACCATAGCTCCTGAGGAGCAATGAAATGCTTAGGAAGGTTCCATGAAACACATCAGATTATTGTGTATATATAAGAAGTAATAATGTCATCTGTTTTTTTTCTGTTTCCTGTTGATTGACTTTTATAGCTTGCAAGCATTATGCTGGATTGTAAATTGCAATAAATTTAATCAAGAATTATTTTATTCAGCCTACTAATGAGGAATAATAGCGTATGTATCAATTAGACATGTCAATTTGTGTGAAGAAATAGATTTACAAAGGGATAGTAGGTAAAAAAAATATCATTGGTATCAATTCACTTCATTATTTTTAATTTGCTGTGAATATTGAGTGCTTCCAACATAAAATCATTCCTCAATTAAAATAAAACAGCTGTACTCCTATCAGCTTTTCCTTGCTTGTTGTTGCTTACAGATTAGCAGTTGTCATTGGCTTCAGTCTCATGTAATTTCATTAATTTTCTACCATAAATGGATAAAAAAAGAAAACAGTAATAAAAATCTTTGGCTTGTCAATGTACTAAGTATTGTATATAAATTATTTTTTTTTCAGATTGCACTGAAAGGGCAGAACTGCTGTAGCGGCAACATTTGGGGCATTTCGGAACTGAGACAAACCCCATCCACTCTGTTCTCCAGCATCAGCAAAGCCATGTGAGCACTTTGTTCATTTTGGCACTTTCTTATTGCTCTGGAGTCCCTTTCTTTCCTCTCAGGTGACCTGTGATAGACCAGACCCCCCAAATGTGCTACAAAATGGGAAGGACAAATCCTGGGTTGCACTGGTTTGTGGCTTGTTTGTGCTGCAGGAGCCCCTGGCCTTCCTCTATTAACAAGTCACTGCTCTTATTCAGTGCTGTTCCAGGATATCACGGAGTGTGTTTGTGTTTTTGAGTGACATATGTAGCTCTGTGGTTGTCCTTATTTCTCTACAAACAAAAGGCTGACAATAAGAGCACATTTATAGAGCGAAGCATGCGAGTTCCAAAAGCTATTTCTGCAAGCCCAGACATGAAAATGTGGTGCATAGTTTCTTCTGTTAACTTCTATTTTTCTAGAAGTAAAGTTCTTAATGGCCTTACAAGATTTTAAATTGGTCTACCTTACTTTATTATCATCTAGCAATTATTTTAATGAAAAGGTAAAAAATATATATGTGTTTAAATGTGTGGTATATAAGATGTAAGAAATATGCAGGAAGAATCAATAATTGTATATTTTATATTTGAATAGAAAATAATATTCTCTCAGATGACTGTACCTTCAAGAAATGAAGGTTAGCTGTGCTTCTGATTATTTTTTTCCTGCAGCTGCTCTTGCAGGTTTCAAGACCTTTAGATCTTTCTGACTGAATGCATTTTATCATGGTGTATTTTTATTATTTTTTTGTTACTAGTGAGAGCTTTTTGATAGGACTCATGTCTGTTGGGAGACAGCACATGGGATCTGAATCCTAGTTAACAGTGAATTCTCTATTACAGGAAGTAAAAGCTTATGAATATTTTCCTTGGCTCTGAAAGTGGAAACTGACACTAGCTTGTATGAGAGAATTTTAACTAATGATTATGACAATACTTATCTGCTAATTTGTTTCTCCATGTCTGGAATCAGTATGCTAAATATGTGTGAAATTTTTGGAGCTCATGCTAAAATTTCAACTAGCCAAATACTTATCTGCATTCCACTATTATTGAAATCATGATAGTAATAATAATAAATAATAGTAAACACAGCAACTGTTTCTTTTTATGGGTTCACTGAAGTTAAGTAGAAGATCATTAAATAAGCTGAATACATCTTTATTTTTTTGATAAATCTAGAATATTGTCATTTAACGCTAAAGACTTGTTAGAAAAAAAGCTTATGTGAGTTTTTTAATGCAGTGCTTTTGAATAGGTATCTACATATCTCAAAATTGAATAAGAAATGCTGATTACCATAGACACTCCTAACATGTAGATAAGATGTTTGTAATCTACAACAATATCTACACCAGGACTTGAGCTGATTCATTTATTATCTCAGTTAATATATCTGTGCAATCTATCGTGCTAGAGTTGATGCCAAACTTCTTGGGTGTTGTTGAAGAATTTTCCCAGCTGTACAGCAAGCATAAGAGAGCTTTCAAACAGAAAATGACAAACAGGAAATTTGTATTAGGGACTTGATTGCTGAATTTCTTAAATTGTAAATTATTATGAGTTGGGATACTGTTATTTACAAATAAACTTTGTTTTTATCAGTTAGTTATCAACAGTCACTGTCAATCACTTTTGTATTTCCTGTTCATATGTTTGAATCTATTAATGTTTTAAGTTGTCTGTGTTTTATGTCTTTTTAGTGTTGGAATTATGTTAAGCAATATGGTTGCCTGTTTAAAAAAATATGATCATTGTTTTTATAAATATGTCGAAAACTGGATATTTTTAATCAGTGAACTTATTTCTGTTTGACATTGGAGAATAACAAGCATCAGAATAGTTTCTCAGTGTACTGAGAGAAGCACAAGTTAAAGGATGGGTGTGATGGAAGATGAGGCTCCAGTATCATTCACACGTTTCCTTTGCTGCCAAACACCTGCCTGGGAGCTCCAGTCAGTGCAGTCTCCAGGGATATTCCTGAAGATGCAGCTCCTGTAGCTCTGTGACTCTTTTCCATTCTCTTTCTGCAAAGATTCACCTCTGCTGTCCATCCTGGCAGTCTTGGTGCAGACTGGCCTCTGCCTTTGCTGCCAGACTGCTGCTGGGCCCTTGCACAGGTCAGAACGCAGAACCTTATTTTTGTTTCTCAGTGGAGAACCACCACCAACCATAAACTCACACATTTTTCTCCCTAAAGAGCTGATGCTTCTCTTACACAACTGTTGTAGCAGCTAAACCTTAAACCTACAATATTATAACATTCCCAATATGCAAATTGGCTTAATGGGATAAGGACTCAAATCACCATAAAAAGAGACAAAGTTGGATTTTTTTTTTTTTTTGGGTCCTTGAAACAAACTCATCATCTTTTTTCATGCAGTAGACAGTATTCTTCAAGTCACAAGCAGACCTTTTAAAACCAAGGTTGAAGTTAATTTTATCAGCCATGTGTCTTAGAAAGTACCTTCCCTGTTTGAACATTATTTCTCTGTGTGAAGCTATGACTGAGTTTACAGGCTTAGCAAGGCCTGAAGTGATTTGCTTTACACAGCTTTTCAGTATTGCCCTACACACCAATAATCCTTTAGTATAATAAAATACATGTCTGTCCTCCTTTACTAGAAGTTATAGAGAAGTCTTCTGATCATCCAGCTATGAAAAGCACCATGACTGGTTCTGCCCAGAAGCTGCATGAATACATGTGGAGCAGAAAAGTTGCTCTTTATAGCCAGCTGTAAAATTCTTTCAACCCCTGTGAATGTTCAAGCCTGAGAAGGCTTTTCTCACCAAGATGTAGATTAACTTCAGCACACCAGCCTTCAGCAGTGTGTATGAGTCAAGATTTCACTCCAAGCCTACACTTTACTAGTGAAACTCAAAGTCAGCCAGCCCATTTCAAGAAGAAAAATGGCATTTGGTTCCAGAAAGCGTCCACAGAACACACTCCAGATTTGACAAACGTTGTAATTAGTTGCTTTTGTGTGTTTAGTACACAGTGCAAATGCTGTAAAATGTTTTTCACATGATGCAACATTGCCAGCAGATAATCACTGGAGCAGTAAACCAAAAGAATTTGTGTATATCCTACAAGCTGCAGGAGGATAAGAAAATGTAAACAAAAACTAACAGCTGAATTTTTTAGATGATACCATTCTTTTTCTTTTGTTAAGCTGATTTGTTTTTAAATGTTACTTTTTGTCATTTTCTCTAGAAATTGATCAGAAAACCCTAAACCAATGTTATGAAAATGCTTTTGTTTTTGTCCTAGTTTTGACTGTGTGAATCTTTTTAGAACATTTTCAGTTTAATTATGCAGCACTAAAAATTGCAATTAAATTGAATTTGCAATTGAAACTGCTCATTTTAGTTAACTGTCAAATTTACTATGGCATTGTGAAATAGGGGCCTTTATTATTATGAGGTGTTTTGAAAAAAATGACTTTTTAAACAGGAGAAAAATGTCATATCCCTCAGTCCTATCGCAAAGAGCCAGCAATTTAAGGATACCCGACCAGTGAAGCTGGTAACTCTCTAAGCACAATGAAGATCCTTCCAGGTGATGGCTTACAATATTGGTAAACTGAAAGTATGGATGGCATTGAATAAATTATTCTTTTCATGTATTTAATATCTTCTGTGAAATGTGCTTTTCAAATGTAGGCAGAAGGCTAAAGTTGCTTTAAAATAGTATAGTGATAATCTACTTGTCTTAGGGATATCTGACATGCCCTGTTTTGCAGGATGCTATGATGCAATTTGATGGATATTGTGCATTATATGAGACTGTACGAATCTTAATATCTCTGTTCCTCTGTTTTAGCATGTGATGTACAGCTCTGTGTACTTAGAGCATCTCAGACGAGTGTCTGAGACTACCCTTTTCCTCTAAGCCCTAGGCATTTTTATCACTGTGCCAATAAAAGGAAGGGGATTTATGGGGTACTGCTTTTTAATTCATTCAATTCTCTGTTCATTGTGAGGTTAATGTTGTTGATCTATTTTTCTCTTGAAACAAATAAAAACAATATGTGCTGACACTGACTTTGACTTTTGACATGGGAGATAGAGGTCAACATTTAATTCTATATTTATAGACTACATGAACAATATTATCTGTATTAAAAACTGTTCACTCAGTCCTTGTCATTTTACAACTTAGTTCAGTAGCTTGTATCACATTGAACGTTTTCTCCAACTCTGATCAAGGTGCCATCATTCACAGCACTACACTTAAGGAGTTGTCAACCTTTCCATTAAAAACACCTTTTTTCAGGGGTTCATAACTTGACTAGCTAAAAAAATTACACCAAGACTAACCTGGGGCTTTATTTGCAGCAAAAGATACATAAAAATATCCTAGAACACAAGAATCCAACGAAGAACCCAAATAAAGTGAGGAGCTGACTGGTTTGGCACGCATGCAATGGCCTTTTTTATTTAAGAAAATAATGTGATTAATCAAGCATGTAACACTGATTAAATATTTAACAATTTCTTTATTTTTTTAATATTTTTGTTATTTAGATATATATATTTATACATGTTATATACATATTGTATTACATATTATATATTTATTGTCTGTCCACTTTTAGGAACTTCATGCCTGAACTACTCAGAAATTGTGTACCAGTAACACAGTTTGATGTGATTATTTTAACAAATGTGTGTGGTACAGCTGTACCTGTGTCAGCCCCCTCACAGAGGAACTTACACTTCTGGATGCCATCTTCCTTCTCAACTGAAGATTAGAAATTATTCATTTTCAGGAATAAGGTGAAGGAAGGTCTATCCCATTTTAGGTACTACAGTTGGGCATGAGCATTCCCTGTGATATGGAAAAGGACTTTCAGATCTCTTCAGATTAGCTAAAGTGATTTCACTGAGACGAATCTTTAGACTTTCTGTGCTGTTCTGACATTGCTGGGTATAAGGGCTTTTGCCAATTTTTATGAGCTAAGGACTGGCATGTGTAAACGTTCTTTGTTTTACTCTTGCTGCCAGGACAAAGGCCCATGCTGTACCTTATATTCAGGAAGGAAACTGAATTATCGATGCAATTATTATTAACCTGCATTTGTTTTCAGAGATTATGCAGTCTTTGAGTCAATGACAAGAAATTTCAGATTAAAGTTGTCTTCCTATGTGAACAGCCAGTAATATTTTCCACAGATCATTTTTTCCACCTAAATATGTATTTCTTTGGTAGTAATAAGAGCAAATAAAATGGAATAACCCATACGGTTTAATCCATGTGTTTTTTAAAATAACTTAGCATGTACCATATTTATGTTAAAAACCCCCTAAAATAGCTATTGCAATCTGTAAGTTTTTGAAATATGTGAGGTTTTATATTAATATGCATATACATTGGTCCATACTAACTGCCAAGGTATTTTAAGTAAGGTTTATAGAAATTAATACGCATTTTTAAAATGTTCTGTAATTCATATATCATTCCTGGAAAGCAGAGAATCTGCCACATTTTGTATGTGACTATCTTAATAAGGGCTGTGAAACTGAAACATTGATGGATCATGTTACATACCAGGCTTCTCTGAAAAGTTTTTCATTAAAATGAACTCGTAAAGACTCTTAGTGCTTGCTTCTCAGCAGATGGCAAGAGGTGTTTATTTGCCTTATGGAATTCTTTCTGTTTATATACAGAGAAACGGAGAGGACAACTCTGAAGGATCCGGTTAGTGCTTGTAGGACTATTTAAAATAGATATCGTTACTATTAGCATTAAAAGTTCTGTTGTACACTCTTTTTTTTAACTACCCCTACCTTTGCATTGAAAGTGTTCCAAATATTGGGCTTTCTTGGGAAAAAATAGAAATACAGCTTCCTGCTGTGGAACCCTGTGTGATGAAGAGTTTAATATAGGGGCTTTTTTAATAGTCAAATCTTTTCCATTCTGTATCTTTCTTTCCTTCTCTCTGCCTGATTTGCTGTTAAATAGCTCCTGCTCTATTTCTGGCACTTTTGAACTTTATTTCTCTTTCCTTGTCCTTTTTCTTTCCATCTGTTTGCTGGTTTCATTGTCTCTTAGCTGCCTTTCCCCATTATTATATCCTTCAATCTGCAAATCCTCTCCCATATGTGCTCTTGTCCTTCCCTAGGCCTCCTGCCTTTTGATTTTTTCCAGATCTCATTTCCTTTTCACCTGATCTGGCTTTATTCAACTGTGCTCTTGTCTATCTTTTGGCCTGTTTCAGGCCTCCCTTTTTCCTTCTGTCCAGTTGTGAATCCATAAACTAAACAAGACTTTGGCAGAAGAAGTCAACAAATGTGGTGTTCAGACCAGAACTTGACAGCTGGAAAAGGAAAAGGGGGATGCAAAAGCCAAACTTTTGATTAGACTGGTGTGAATACTTTCTAATGAACAAAACATTGATTGAATGTAACCTCTTCTGCTTTCAAAGTTTCCTGCAACAGATTGAGGCATTCTGTATTTTCTGTCGTTAATATTATTTATGGATTTTATTTGAACATATTCCTGATATGTTTGTAACAGTTTATGCAAGGAATCATACTTTGTACTGTCTTGGGCATTTGCAAGGATATAAAATGTTATTATTTGAATTTCTGGCTTGGGTGAATTACAGAATTAGGAATTGTGCAGATTGGAGACTTCATCAGTATAAAATTAAAAATTCATAATTATAGTTAGGGGATTGAAATGTAATTTAAGGTGTGATTTGAAGTTAGAATTTGTTTCTTCTAGAAAGATTTAAAGAACTGCCAAATATTATCACATCAAATGACATTTTAAGTCGGAATGGACTAAATGTCAGTTATTTTTGCCAAATTCCTCTAAAATTCCTGAACAAGTAATCTCACTAATTTGCAGGCTGCCTGATCTCTCTAAGTTTGGTACCTTGCATCTGTGCTAACCAAAAATAAAGCTTTAAAATATTTTCATAGTATTTGACTGAGTTGAGTTTCAGTTTTTCTTTGCTGCATTGCTTCACTAAGGAGGGGTGCACCATGCTTGCAGGAGTGCCTGCACAGCGGCAGTGTCAGCATATTTATGTGTGTCAGGGCACATTAGGAGTACATACACCTGTAAATAGCAAACATATTAAGACTGTGTTCCCCCTAACCTGGCAGTATCAAAAATACCTAGAGACAGGTTGAATTTTGAACAAAAGACTAAAAGGCCAATCTGATAACTGCATGCTCTGTCCATAAAACCCTGGCTAAATCATGTCCCCTTCACCTGAAACCACTTCAAAATGCCTGGCCTTGTTTTAAGTAAATAATATTAAAACCCTAACATTGTTTCTATGATAACAGTGTTCTAGTTACAGCTCCCAATTAAAAAATTAATTCCCAAGTCTGAAAGCGTCAGACTGGATTACATTCTTTGTTAAAGGAAAAAAAGAAAGAATCTTCTGTCTGGTGACCTTTATTTTGGCTGAAGGCTAACAGACATCGAGCTCTAGAGAGAAAATTCTCTCAGGAATGTGCATACTAATATTACTTTATTTACATTATTGTTTTCTAATTCAAATAATAGTGCTGCTTTCAGTGCTGTGTACATGATTTCCCTCCTTGGCTTTGTAGCTGAAGCTCTTGCAGATCCTCCCAGCAGCTTTGGCCTCGTCGGGTGTTGGGGCACCTCTACGTGTCCCTGTGCTGGGAATAGGACCAAGGGCAAGGGCTCGTGGCAGCCCCTCTGAAAGGGCTGGTGCTGTTTCACTTGCAGCTGCTTTCCCAGCAAATTCTGCCTTGGCTCTCGTTGGAGATGTCTGGGCGGATGTCCTGGGTAGATGCTCTCAGGTTGCTGTTTGTGGGTTGTTCTGTAGCATAGGTTGTTTCTTTTGGGTTCTGTGGCCTGGGTTGCAGTCCCTTGTGCTCTGTGAGTGCAGAGCAAAGGGCACAGGACAGATTTTGACCTCCTGAGGAGGCAGTGCTGTGATGGAAGGCAAGGACACCTTCTCTGAACAGCTGTGGCAGAGAATGGGGAGGGGGAGGAGGAGTTGCAGGAAATTGTTCGAAGCTGCTGGTCAGAGGGAGGCAAAGGAAGACATCTGCCTGGAAGGACAAAGTGGATGAGGGTCCTTGTCTAAGGGTGCCTCCTTTGGGTCGTGTTTGGATGCAGTCACTTGTGAGTTCACATCTCTGTTCCCATGCCCATTTTAACATGTGCAGGCAGATTCACACCTGAGTTTCACCCATCTGCATAGTATGGGAGTTTGAGTGGGATAATTGGTAGAGTTATGTTTTTGGGATTTTCAAAGGGTAGTGGTCCTTCATATTAATAGCACTTCCTACCTTGAGACAGAGACTCTCCCCTGTTATAATACTGCCATAGGCATTCCCCCTTGGACTGCCTGAACACTCTATGTTGTGCCATGTCTTGCTGTTTTATGAACTCCTCTTGCCCATGTGCAGGTGAGTACTGTGTTTCTCTAAGCAATGCTGCATCTGGGCACAGATAATAAGTGTTTTTCCTTGGATTTTCCTTGGATCACACAGCTCTGGGGTAGAGAAGTCCTGTCTGGGAAAGTTGATTTTCCTCTGTTCTGAAGCAAAACCGAGAGAACTGTGTTCTTTTATGTTATTCTGTCTTGCAGGCAGGCTATCCCAGTGACTGTACTCTTGAAGAAGAGGAGAGCACAAGAAGCCTTCTCTTCTGCACCTAGAATGCAAAGTGAACACATGCCCTCTGATAGGCAGCACCAGTGCTTTTCTGGCTGGTGATGCAGGGACACTGAGCTTGCTTTAAGGCAATTCAGTAATTTCCCTGAAACAATGTGCCTTCAGGAGGCGAAAATCTGCAATGAAATATTCTTTGCCTAGAGAATGCTTTATTGCTCACTGCCCAACAACAGCCCCTAACGTGGAATTTGCCAGCAAGTGTCCTGTTTTACATCTATTTACTTCAGTTTTTACTCCTGTGAAAGGGAAGAGGTGAAGGTAAGCAGTAATAATATGAGTCTGGTGTCTGCTACTATTTGTTATGAGGGTTCTGTCTCCTAGGACATTGTTTGCCCTTCTTGACTGGTAATGTTCCCAAAAACTCAAAAAACTACCACAACAGTAATGAATCTTTGCTGATGGACATCAAATGTTTTTCTGGGGTTTAGAAGAGTCTAAAAGAAATCAAATTATTCAATCTTCAGAAGAGCTAACAGGTGTTATATCAAAGAGGTAATGAAATACTGCCTCAGGTAGGGAAATAGTGTTGTAGTGCACCAGTAAATCAGAAAGCTCTTCTTGTTCCAAGCTGACTGAACTTGCTTTCAGTAGTTCAGCATATCTTTGTTTATAAATCTAAATGCTATTGTGTTGTATTGTACTTTGCAGTGTAATAAATTGTAACATTCAACATTAACTGGTCAGGCTTCAGTGATAACAAAAGTTCAGCAGGCTGGTGGCACTCTGATCAATATTGCCTTCTATTTATAGTATTGTTACAAATTGAAGTTTTATTTAAATTAGACAATGCTGAGAAGCTTACAGTAGATCAATAAACTAAAATACAGTAACAGATTTTAATTCATGGCTGATATGCTGCTAGTCTTTTGTCACATGCATCCTTAATGTCCCCTAAACAAAATCACATTTACATATCCTGTTGTCTGGCAAAGCTGCAAAACTGTTTTAAAGAAGGAAGATTGTGCTGTGCAATGAGCAGGAAAGATGTTGGATAGGAGGGAAAAAGGCCAGATAGTTTCTGTTTGGTTAGGGATTTTCTGTGTGCTTGTTTTGCTGTTTTTCTATTCAGTGAATCAGTTTAACCTGAGGTATATATAGTGTAGCCATATAGATGGTGCTGCTAGTACTGGCATTCTGCTCTCCTATTCTCATCAACCTTTCTCCAATGACAGCAGCACTGTCCTTCTATTACTTCACCTCTACTGTGAGGTTAGATTTTAGTTAATGTGATGTGTCTCGTTCTTCCCAGCTTTTGGGGGTTTATTAGGAATGTGACAACCCAAAGACTACCAAATAATATTTTTAGTACTTTTGCTTGAATTAAATATCAGGTTATCTTGCAATTATTAGAATTTGATTTCTGTCAGCTGTATCTAATCATTAGGTGATAGTTCATATGTGAGCCACCAAGAATATCTGAGCAATCAGCCCTGGGTGTGTGCATTGACTGAAGACAAAGGAATTGACGAGTTCCTGCTGACACAAAAGGAATGGTCAAGAATCTTAATTATTTATTAATCATCATGGTCAGTTGGCACAACCAACAAAATCCCTCTAACACTATCCAAAATAAGCTTGAAATGATGGTGCCAGAAAAATCCCTATAGAGCATTTACAATGCTACTGATTTATCTGAAGAAGAGTTTTGAGATGGGTGATTAATAGGGAGATTTGCTGTTAGACACTGTTAAATTTTAAACAAAGTCTAAATATTCTTCCAGTAGCAAGCCCAGGTGCTTTATAGCTGAGGGGATAATTCAGTCTGACCTCCTAAATGCTGCAGATAAAAGAATCTGATGAAAAAAAAATGCCATGTATACTGTATGTCTAACAAGATTTATTGGTTTGTTCCCCCCCAAAAGATCCAACATAATAACTCTAAATGGCAAAGGCTGGGCTAAGTGTCCCTCTCCCAACATCTCCTGAACCTTCACATGTCCTGCTGATTTACAGACAGACGCAGTGGTCCTGTGCACCTCTTACAGGCACAGGAACAATCAACGCCCTTCTGTGTCTCCATTCCAAAACCCACTTTGAGTTCCAGTGCTACTTTTATTTACTTTTATTCCTTCCCAGCAGATGTTTCAGACAAGACCAAAAGCAGGCCAAAGATATAAAATGCCTGCTATTGAAAAGGCTGTGGCAGAAAGGCTTAAGGAGAAAACAGAGATTCGTAGGAAAATAGGAAACAAAAGTTCTAGATTAACTAAGTAAAACACATCTTCTGTACCGAGATTAACTGTTCTCTCTGTCACGCCTAGAGATACAAAAACCATGGATGTTTGTGTCAGATGTGTGGGGGGAGTGTGGATCTTTCATCTGATGGCTGGATGTGGGAGGTGAGAGGCTCAGCAGGAGTGGGTGTCATAGGGGTGTGGATGGTTACAGGGGGTGGTTACAGGGGATCCTTGAGGCACTGAAGAGGTGTTTGGTTTTCTCTCATTGTCCCTGCAGGAAGTGTGTGCAATAACAAATGGGGTGGGGGGCATCTCAGGTGGGCATGAAGGGCACTGAACATTCTCTCCTTCATGGAAGAGTCTCACGGGAAAGTAGCAGCACAGCTGAATGTTTTGCATTTCCCCCAGTCTGCTGATTCTTTTGTCCTCCAAGTTATCTTGTTCTCAGGGTCAGTAATCTTTGCATACTGCCAGATACTTGTGTCCTCTGAAGTGAAGGTTTGCTTTCCTTCTGGCCTTATGTTTCCCTACAACTCTCTAAGCCTTTTCAAAAATATTTTTATCTTTCTCCCTTCTTTGCTGCCACCAGGTTATTCCCCCTTCTTCTACCTACTGCTGCGGCTGCTGCCTTCTCAGTGTGTGAAGTACCATTCACATCAAATAGAGAAAGAAGTAGAGCAGGCTTTTAACTTCAGCTGTGGGCACAGCTGGGGGGAGCTGCTTTCTAGCAGCAGGAAACATTGTCTTGTTCTGTAAGAATTTCTAAGGTTGGTTTTCCCCAGATCAAAATGTAAAAGAGACTCCATCCAGAGATTATACTTATATATGTGTGTGTATATAGATACATATATATATATACACACAAACAAATAATATATTTTCTTTAATCTTGACCTTCTCTCTCCTCAGATAGTCTTCCTCCTCCACCGTAGCAGTGATGGGAATCTCCCTGAGAGACCAAACCTATGGAGTGTAAAAACTGGAGAGAGATTATCTTGTGACTTTTTCTGGTTTTTGTCATCGTTCTCCTTTTTTGGTCGGATGACAGCACTGTGATCTAGAGAGAGAGTGAGACAAGCAAACTGGCTGTACTCTGCCCCATTTGGCAGAGAATACTAAGATCCTCTGAAATTAAAGTCCATAGTTTTAACAGCATTTTTGAGACCTCATCTTGCATATTAAAACTTAGCCAGGTATTAGGTAATTTAGATAATAAATTCTCTTCAAAGTGACCCATCATCTTAGTATTTATTTTTTTTTCTAGAGGATGTAAGGCATAAAAGCAAGCTTTGTAGTTTTATATCTGTCAGCATGTCACATAAATATCTCAGTAACTACTGATCTTATCACCATAAAACTTCCATTTATACAGTTAGACATGTCATGTTGGTCAGTTGCACAAAAAGTTAAGCACATGCAATATTAAACTCCAACCCATGCCAGCTCCATTAGCCCACATCTTGAAGTTCTCTCTGAACACTATTAGAGGAGAAGTGGGGGAGGAGCAGGAGGCAGCGTACAGCAGAATCAAATGAGGATGGACTCATGTTGAAAATTACTGAAATGATGAAAGGGTTTGCAGAGGGATGTTTGGAGTCCTTGCATCTCCCCAAAAATCAAAAGATCTGTTTTCTGTTTGATGAATGACTTTAATAGTTTTAATGACCTCATATAATTTATTTGATTGTATTGTTCATTTTTATTAGAAAATCGGCCTAGCAACATTTCAAGTTGTATCACCTTTGCATGTCAGAATTGGACTCTGATTTAAACTTGCCACCTTAAAACTTGTACTATTTTTTTACTATTTTTATATTAAGAGCTAAATTCAACAAATGCTGAAGTTACTTTTTTTTTTAGGATTGAGACTGATTCCTAACTCAGACTTGGCAGGAATGTGTCTTTAAAAAACAGTGTAAGCAATTATTATTTTCTAGAGTAAAGTTTGTTGGGAGTAATAGTTTAGAAATTGTGCAATTTATTAATTTGATTTATGTTTTGAAAATTCCCATGAATACTTCAATTAATATTGTTTACTAGTTTTAAGTTCTGCTGCAATTTGCATTTCATGCCCCTTGGAAATCTGTTTGTAGAAATATCTTGCATAGTAAGTTATGTGTGAGTCAAGGCATTGCCAGGTTAGGTGATGTTAAGGGACAGTTTTATAAAAACATGCATGCTTAATTGTTTGCCTAATTTTACCAAATAATTAGTTAATTTTATGTATGGAAATTATTGGAAAAATGACAGAAAATATGTGACTTGGTCCTCTGTGAAGCCTGGAAACTGAATTTGCTCCTTGCATGTGCACACAAGGCTCCACAGATACTTGAAGGAAATTGCAGGTAAAGTAAGCATTAGGTGCCACACACATATTTCTGCCTAGGCCGAATTATTCCGCTTCTGGAAAATATTAAGTCACTAACTTTGCATCTTTGTGCTTGTTTTTACATTTGTGTGGATTCGGCAGGGTACCACATTATTTACTCTAAGAAATACAGGGAACATCTCTCATACTTATCTTTACAGAAATCCATGAGGCTGCATTTTTTTGGCAGCACTGATAGCAGAAAATCTTTCTGTTGTTAATGACACAAAATCGACTTTGCTATGGTATTCCCTACAGAAAACACTGCATTAAAAACAATGGTGGTTAAATCTGTATGTGTTCAATAGTGTTACAATGTGAAGGGTAAGTCCAGTGTTCTGAAACAGTGAGACATTTGCAATGCTGAAAACATGCATGCTGTGTAAAGGCATGTAGTTTTCCTAATTTCAGTTAAGCCACTTATGTGTGGTCTCCAATTTTTCATTTATAAAGCTGTGTTTAATTTAAGGCTGTGTTGAGTGTGCTTGTCACTGGGTCCACTATTGGCAAGACTGGTCATTATAAAAATATTAGAACTAACCTTGATTTGCCAGGATCCCAAATGAAAAGGAATCAAGGAGAAATTTGAGTAGTGGCCTTTTTCCCTTCTCCTGAAGGAGACATTATCAACTCATTAGCTACAAGCCTGCACAGAGGCCCCAACTGTGACTCTTAAAGCAAGAAATACATATCTTGTGGTTAAGATTGACTTTCAGCATGCCAGCTGTCCCTCTTTTGGAAGGATTGGCCTTATTTTTCAAGTAGAACATGTGCCATCTTGATTACCCAAACTCTTAATTCAATGCTGTTTTATGCTTTGTCTCCTCAAAATATCCCTTATATCCAGCTTTGATTGGTGGGTAGACGTACCAGTACTGATCAGCTTAATTACCAGTGTGAGGCAGCGCAATGCAGACATGAGGTAGCAGCACACCTTTCCCAGCATTCTGAGGTAATTAACCAAAAAATATTTCCCTGCCACCTGTCTAGCCTTGGAGAAAATCCAGTTTTCTTTCCAAGCTATGAGAAGGGGGGATCAGAGCAGAATTTGGGTAGTAGGATGGTTATCCATGTGTTTTTTGTTCTTCCCAGAGTCATCTGCAATGGTAAGTATGGAGGCCGAGGCTGCTACCCCCGCCTTTCCCAACTCCCAGTATTGTATCTGCAGAAAAAATATGTGAAGAATTAAGGTGAGGCATATAGGAATACATGAACTGTGGTCTTCCAGGGTTCAGGAAAACTGGAATGCTGAATATACCTTTGGATGTATCAAGAACAAACATCAAAAAAGTTTGAATTTACTGTGGCCGGGTTAAAATTCCTCATTTTTTCTTGGTTGTTCAAAGCTTAAACTCAATTTTTCAGCAATTAAAAGGCTAAATTTTCTGTGTGTTCAGTTCTTAGAGGAAATATCCTATAATTCTTACCATGCCTGGGTGAAAACATATATAGTCTAGTTACGTTCATTATCTATAGCAAATTAAATATAAAATCTCTAACTCCTCAGTGCTTGCATTGATATAGCATTCAAAACCAAAAGCAACAATATAAAACGTCACAAAACCACAACATGGATAAAACAACGCTGCTTTTGATTTTATTTTTAAATATTCTTGTTTCTTATATTATACCGAAAAGGCATATCACAAATTAAAAAGTGATGATAGCAATTCTGGAATATCTTTGGATTTCTGATGGATTGTAAACCACGCAAGATAATGGGTGTAGTCATCCATCCTGAAGAAAACATCTATGGTTAAAACATCCCAGCTGATCTAAAAGATCTAAAAGATCTAAAATATTTTTCTAAGTCACTGATGTACCTTATGGTTTCAAGTGGTCTTCAACTGGTTTTGATTCAATGAAGATTGTACCAAACAAATAACTTTACCATTATACTAAAGTCTATTCCCATGTCATGTTTCCAGAAAACAACGCATGTTTGAGACAAGTTCAATTATCTGTGGTTAGATTTTTTTTTTTTTTTTTATGTTGGAATAGTTATTTTGCCATGGCTCAGGAATAGCTGATGGAATTTCATTCAAGCCTCATTTTAAAAACAAAACCCATACTTTTTGGCAGGATACAAGTGGGAAGAGATTTAGTCCACAAGATATATTTTATCCTGGCATGTAGGAGAACAGTTGGTGGAAAATGGTTTCCCCTGTAGCCCGTTAGAAACTTTAACTATCTGCCAGTGATTGCTGTGAATGTGGTGCATGACATGTCATGAGAATTCACATAAATAAAAAGGGAAAAGCATCCAGTTCAGGACTGTTTCTATGGGAGGGTTGGGAAGAAATATATGATGAGAGGGAGAGAAGAGTTTTATAATCAGAATTTCTAGGAGTAGACCTCTGTAGCCCTGGTTGGGATACTGAGACCTTCTGCTGTAGTTGTCTTTGGGTAACATTTATTATTTTGTCTGCCCTGAACTGAGGATAATGAGGAAGGTTAAAAAGCAAGTTTATTGTTAGTGCTTAAGGGCTTATTGTTCAGAATTGTACTAGTTGTAACCAGGCCAATATGATACAAACAACTTGCAAAGCCTGAAATTTAAAATTGTTGAAAAACTTTTAAAAACTATGCATAGACTATGAAAATTTATAAGGAAATTAAGTGTTAATATTAAGAAGCATTTAGGTGTTTACAGTTTACCACTTTATTGACTTTATCTGGTCAGATGTGAATTAGTGACTCCTGTCCATGTTTCTTTAATCTTTTTAGCCTGTTGAAATTTCTGATGGATTTTGGTAATGCAAGCATACTTGATATGAGGAAGATCTTACTTCCACTCATGCTATTTAATTGCTACCTGATAAACTTGCTCTGCATTACCTGTGGCTGTAACTGAGGTCAGAAGTAGTGCCAGAATTGCTAAGCTATATGTTGGGACTCCAGGCATTTAACTAGAAAGCAATAATCCCCCATTTACTCGGTTTTAGCACAAACCCCCATAATGAAACAGCATTAAAGCTTTAAAGTGTGCAGCAGTGATCAGGATGCTTGTAGAGGTGGCAACCAGCACATGGCATGCCAGGTTCTTTGTGGCCAGTAGTGTTTTTGAGGAATCTTGGCTGCTTTTAATGAAAATGTGTGAAGCTTTTATGTAGTTTCATCTTGCCATAAGAGGCACCCCAAGCCTCCACCTAAAGGCTGAGGTGGGTGAGTGAAGGGTGTCTGAGCTCTCCCGTGCTGTGCAAAGGACCTGTACAAACTACTGGGCAAGTGGGTGATGGAGCTGTGGAACCAGGAGGCGGCTCTGGTGATTTTGGGGATTTCTTACCAGGATAGCTACATTAAGGGGGAGAAACCCAGTCAAGCTTGAGCTTGAACTTGTGTAAAAGGCAAAAGGCTCCTGCAGAATTGGTATTTTTTGCAGGGATATGTTGGGGAGCTGCAGGCAGTGGAGCCTCCCCCTCAGACCTGCGGCAGGCAAGGGGTGCCCATGGAGCTGAGTGCCAGCCTGAGCCCCTGGGCAGGGCTGGACATCCCTGGGCAGCTCAGGGCTGGGGATATGGGGGCAGAGGGGCAGGATTCTCCCGGTGCTGTAGGGCCCAGCAAGTCTTCAGGTGTCCCAGAGCTGTCCCAGCAAACCACAACTGCTCGGTAGCACGTTTGTCCTCAGCGCAGTGGTGAGGGACAGCACACCTTTCCCTGAAGTAGGATGCCTGTGTTTCTCCCATTTATTGGTTTATGTTGTTTTCTTGTTGGTTTTATTTCAGTACTAAGATTTGCCTCTAAATCTATTGCAGATTTCTGTCCCAAAATAAGCAGCTCCTGGAATTTCCCTGTGGTAACTGAGGCATTGACACCTTCAGGAGGAGCAGCAAGCCTGGTGGTTTGGGCCTCAGAGACTGAGGGCAAGGCTGGAATTGGAAAGGGTCTTAAAGATTATCCAGTTCCTGCCCCCAGCTTCTCCAGGCTGTCCATGTTGAGAGCAGGGCAGCAGTGGGAGCTGGGGGCCCTCACAGAGCTCACACCTCAGAGGGACTTTATTGGTTTGATGTACCTCTCATCACACCAAGAAACGCTTGAATTTCACTCATTAAGGCCACTGATCTCTGTGTGCCATGCCAGAAAAGTTGTTGGGAAAGAATTTTGAAAAATATTCAGAAAAAAGAATGTACTTTGTAATGCTCTCAGTACTGCAGTGATATTTATTTAAATGTGTAACTTGAATTGCTATCCATTTTTAGTTAAAATGACTACTGAGATCATTAATCATTATAAATGCATTAATTAAATAAATATCTGATTTGCTGATTTTTCATGTTCACTACTCTACAAGTATGTGGATTAGATGAAGAAAAAAATTACTCCTGTGTTGTCTAAATCCTTTTTGCTCTTCTGCTTATTTGTTTATCTGGCCCTTGTCCTATGTCTAACTCTGAGTTCTGTATTCATGTGATATTGAAAAATAAGCTCAGCAATTTTTAGTTAGCTTTTTGTCATGCCCCAAAATGGCTCTTCTGGATACATTTTCTGACCCAGAGTCGATTTACAAGTATGGACTTCTGGCTTAGATAAGGAATAGTCAGTTGGGGATTTTCTTTACCATATGATTTTTATGTTTTTTTGTTTCATAACTGTGCTGGAGAATTTACATCTGGGATTCCATGTCTTTGTTTCAGTGTCTGTAATAAAAAGAAAAAAAAAAACCCAACCCCCCCCCCAAAAAAAAAAAAACAAAAAAAAAAAAAAAAAAAAAAAAAAAAAACCAAAAAACCACAGACTTATATTTATTCAAGACCCTGATGCAAATACATTGAAAGGAAGTTAGTTTTTTTCCCTGTGGGAATTTATACTTTAATTCTTTGATTTGTTCTTGAGAGAAAGAGAGACCTTAGTGTTATATAATGAAATATTTCATGGTACAATTAATGTGATGTAGGAGAAAAGCAACATGATATGTTGAATTTAAATGACTGAAGCTGATCAAGAGGGACATCAACACTAGATGCTCAATAGGATTGACGTAACAAATACAAGATGGCCACTGCATTTAAGTTAAAATTCTGTTATCTGCTGATACATGCCGGGCAAATTTGTTGATAGACTAAACATTTTGATAGACTTTCCATTATTTCTTTGAGCCATCAGCTTTTAATTTGCTCTTTCTAGTTAATATACTTGTGTATAATTTAAAGAGAAAACTGTTCTGTTTCATCATAAAAGATTTGTCTGTTACTTTTGGTGTGTAAATCAAGTGGACAGCAAAACATTCTTGAACTTGTTTTTTGAGGCATTTGTTGACAACAACAGGAAAAGAGATCACAGAGACCGCCAATAAGTGTGGACATCAATTATTTTTTAATTGTATAGGAGTACAGTACACTAATTAAAACTAGTATATCTTGCAATGCCAAAGGCAAAATTAATTATTAATTTTTATTAATATTCAGAAGTAGCACAAGGAATACATTAAAAAAGATTTTGTGGCTGTGACTGAGATCTTGTTTTGCTTTATATTTTAGTAAAAATAGTATGTTAGCTAAATTTGAATAGTTAAATATGCACTGAAGAGATTATATGCGTTGAACAAGAATGCTCTCTTTAGACTAGTTACCCAGTGACAGAATAGAAGAGGTAGGAAAAATTCTTTAAAAATTCTGGGGCTTCGGTTTAGCTCGTTTACTGACAGGTATAAACACATATGTTATCCTGCTGTTGTTACTGTAGATACTATAATTATTAAGTTGGGTATTTTAGTTATGATATCTCATATTCAATAGAATAATCTGCTTTCAACTTCTCCTAGAGGCCAGCTCAGCAAATTAGATCTGTCCTGCATTGACTTGACAAACCTGACATTGATTCTGGACAAAGTTACTCCTCTTTTGTGAGCAAGTTATTTATTTATTTATTTCTCCCACAGGTTAGGCTTCAGTGTGCTGTAGATAACTCATTGGGAAGCTGCTGGTCTGGTTTAGGTGTCTATCAGAAAGGAAATTTTTCGAATGAAAAAAGATGTCTTTCACCGCCATTATAGACAAAACATTTATAGGCCTTTAATGCACCTGTTCAGCAGGGTAAGTTATGGAATGCAAAATTTTAATTTTTGGAATTCACAAAAACTTTATAAAAAGACTTCTGAAGTAACTTGTGCTTAGGTTTATTGAAGTGAACGTGAGGACTGTGAGAGAAAAAAATTGTGGCTGATGTGAAACCATTTAGTGGTTTGTAAAAGGACAGCTTATGTCTGGTGGTTTGAAAGTTCTCTCCTACTGTAAAGGGAGTGGTGTACCAGAAATCTTGAAGTAGTTGCACACTTGTGATTTTTTTCTAGACTAGTGAGTTTGATCATTTAGGATCAGAAAGGCAAAATTTTAGTTGGTTGGTTTTGGGTTTGGGTTTTTTTTGTACTGAAGCTGAAAAGGTTTTTCTGATCCTTACATAGAAGCATTATGAGTTCTTCATCTCACCTGTTTGCATGAATTACAATTCCTGTGGTCATTCATACATTCCATAGAAATATGGACATAGGTGGCTGTATTTTATTATTTATTTAACAAGAATCTAAGATCAATAACTCCGATATTAATACATTAGCATTTCAGAGCAGTACATCAGAATTTAGCTTTCACTTCACTCAAGCGTCTTGAACTCCTATTGTAGCAACACATAAAATATGATTTTATCTGAGAAACTGGGTTGTACATGTTTGATTGTTGCAAATACCCAGAGCTCTCCTTTCATTTTGTTATAACAAAGCAAGGTACCAAAAAACAGTTTTCCAATGTTTTATTTGTGTGTTCCATATAAGTGAAGATGCTGTTTTTGTTCTCTTCTGTGAAATCATCTGGTTGACTCAGAAGTCATATTGTGCCCTCCCCTTGAGTTGAATTTTTTTTAATAGAAGTAAGAGTGGTGATAATATTCAGCTTTAGTTTGCCACCAGATTTGTATTGCTTGTGGATTCCTACCTCTTCAGTGCTCTGTCCAAGGCCTGGAAAATGCTTCTAATTCCCATATATCTCTGTGCTTGTACGTGCATGCATGTCACAGTGTAGTGAAGAGGAGGAAGCCACTAATTCACTTTGCTGTCTTCCCAGAGGAATCAGCATATGTGGGAAGAGTGGGCTCTTGAAGGCAAACACTGTTCTTCATTCTTCTTTGAAGTACTTGCCTTACCAGCTTGTCAGTAAAAATTGACAAAATGCAACTCATTTCTAAAAAGATAAATAAAAACTTTTCAAAAGTTACCCATCACTATTCTGGAAAACTAGCTCTCAGAGCTTCTCTTGGTAATTCTTCTGCTCTCTGTCCTGAATGTACTGCTTTCTCAAGTGAGTGCTATGGTTGTCCAGGAAAACCAGAGAACACCTTATGGAATAACATCAAAGGGAGGCACTTGACAAAGACAAGCAATTTAGATGCTCAGTTCTGGAAATGTATTGACTGAAGATGAAAGCTCTTTAGGGAAGAGACTTTGTCTTCTATTTATATAGAATCTTGCATAATTTAACAAATGTTGGGGACACTATTAATCTCATCCAACTTAGATGTCTACAGTGTAGCTGTCAATCTTAAGAGAAGATCAATTGCACTCTAAAAGTGTCTGTTTCTCTCTACTGACTATAAAGGGAGCCCTCACAAGTAGCTCAGGTGCAGATGGCTTCATCTATATTTGGGCAGATGAATCCTGCTCTAAAATGCTTTCTAATGTGGCAAAATAATAGCAAGTGGTATTTAAAAAAAATCCTTGTGAATGTATTTCATTCTTAAAGAAACTAAGAATGTTAATGGCAACTGCTGGTTTGGTTAGTATTACGTTCAACAGGGGAGTGCTAGGTGTTGGTAACATATACACAACAGCATCAATCCTTTTGTAGCTTCTTGAAACATTAGTTCAGAATATAAATATGAAGTAATTTGCTTCCTCAGTGCAAAAGAATAAAACTGAACACCTGAGTTGTCAATACCATAATAGCAGTTCAATAGGAAATGCTATCTCCAATTGAAAAGATAAAACAATATAATTAAAATCCTTATGGGAATTACAGCAAAAGCTACCCTATACTGCTGTTGCTGAATCCTCTGGATCAGCTGAAACTCCTTTTGAACATCTCAGTTTACTGGTGTATTTTGGAGTGGAAATGCTGTTTTGAAATACAAAAGAACATCATGTTCTTCTACAGCAGCACCAATGTCTTATTAGTGGCAAGTCACAGTGCTTAAAAGTTGGCTGTGAAGAGTCTACATAGCCAGTGAATCAGCCATCTGTTCAGCAGGAGTGTTTTAGCCAGCATATATGGACTGATATTGCTGTTTTATACAGTGGACATAAAATTCATGGCTGCAGCTGACCTCTATTAGAATGCAGTCCATTCAAGGTAAATATATGACAAACTATTCCTAAAGCTGCTTTAATTGCTCTATGGGAAAGTTACACAAGAACATCCGGAAGAGCATCGTATGGTAGATATATGGACCTGTGCTTAACTGAATTATTGTAATCTCAATATACTGTGAGCAATATTCCAGGCAGCCAGTTTTGTCTTGCTCACCTAGAAAGGAAATTGTAGGAGAGACATAAAAATGCATCTGTAAGATACAGGGAAACACTACTGATCTATGAGGCTAAAGAGATTTAGTGTCAGTTGGCATGGAGTACATGGATGTCAGAATAACCAAGTCTAGATTCAGACTTACAAAACATGTATCTCACCAATTTCCTTAAAAGCTGTGTTGTGAAAGACTGGGGGACCAAATTCTTAAACCTTTAAATTTAAATTATGTGGGTCTGAGAAAAATTAATGATTAATATCACACAGTACTACATATCTCTATTATATCTCTGTGCTGCCTATGTTTTTCATACTTCTGTTTTTAATTCTTTGTGCCATGGATAACTTTTCAATTGAATAAATATTCTTCATTTCTACAGAATGTCTTTTATGAGGGTATGAATAGGAAGTTAAAATAGACTTACTATTCCAATTCTCCCACAGTCATCAAACTCTTAAACCAGCTCTAAAATAATCCCTGTTTGTTCTAAGAAATAAAGTCAGTATGTTTAGGTTTTGAGGAATCCTAATACTGAACACAGTTCTGTAAAGACTCTTAATGCTTGTATTGGAAAACAACAGAAATGTAAAAGCTGTCCTTCCAACTCCTACTGGATATTTTTCATTCTAAAATGTATTTATTATGCCATCCAAGTGGGATATCTCTTGACAACTGATTAATGTCAGGATAAGTATCAGCCCTGGTTAGACAGGATTTCCTCAAAAATGCTTTTTGCTCAGGGAAAAACTGGAAATTGAAAGAAAAGGAAGATGTTCTGGAACAAATCTGCCTTTGGTACAGATGTAATTGTATCCAGTTTTTATCCACCCTCTCCTCCTTAAGATTCCTTAACCAAATGGTGCTGGCAGTCCTTCCTATCTGCAGTATGACGGAGTGTTGCTGTATTTTAACTATTTATAAAAGTCAAGTTAAAAAAAAATTAAATCCCTGTCTCACACTTACGGACAACTTTCTCATGAATACATTATTGTTCCTGACTTTAAAATGAAATTAAACTTTTTAAAACCTGTCATGCAATTTTTTTATTTTTTAGCTGGTTTATATTCCTGTTTAAGTGCAGATACAAAACAACTAAGGGTAGGGCAAGATAGATTATATCAATTTTTTGCATCTTCTGCACATCTGTGTAGAAGCAGTTATGCTGAAACAACCCTGAAATTAGTTAAGGGCACAATCATAGAGACAGGATGAAAAAAAGAACCAGCTTGACTATCAGGTTGCGCCTGTGTAGCTGGCATGCACGTTCACATACATAAAATGAACACATTCATTTGGGAGTCGCAAAAAACCCCCTGAGTCAAATAGCATTTTGCAGATTTTATTTCAGAGTAGAAATGCCACTTTAATTGAAGGCAACCAATGAAATAAATGCTGTATTTTCAAGAGACATCACAGAGTGCAAAGGTTGTGAACAAAGCAGTAACAGCTACAATGAGCCACCAGAAGTAATAGCGAAAACTGTCTTCTATAGCATATGCACAGTTCAGGCCTTTTCTTCACACCTCAGAATGCAACAAGAATATCCATCAAACTCAATCTGTTGCTCTACCAGTGGAGATGTATTTCAAATAAGAGAGTGCAGGCAGTTACCTGGAAAGATCATCTTTTCTGTAAACAACTGAGATCTGTGGGTAGCTCTGGTGTAAACTCCTTGTTTTCTCTTGAGCTGCTCACCAACCAGCTATAGCTACAAGCAGGGGGCCTCTGTGTTGGAATACTGATTTTTGATGAGCCCTTTCTTTTAAAATATCTATGAATTTGGATAGATAACATCTAAATTTATAATCAATGTATGCCTCACTAATTTACATAACTAAAACCTGAGATGTCCAGCAAAACTATATGATGTCTGATTTTGCATTATGGACTTACCAAGTATTTTTTCCCTTAATTTCCTCCTTTACATCTGAACCATGGTGAATGGTTCCTACCTATGTATGTGAATGCCAAGAAGCTTCACTCAGCAAGCAATCCATCTGCAATGCATATTCCATACTGTTCATTTTACTTATAGTAACTCAGAACACAGTATGTCCGTGTATGAGATACTATGTTGTGGTTAAGTCTGGGTTTGATGCCACCCTACAGGGTTGTCCTTCTTCTTTGTTGACCTTGTTATCAAATATCAAGAGGCAATGCTTGATAATTTCTCAACTTGATTTCAGATCCTACTTGAGCTATGATTTTCTGGGTGTGAACAAAATGTATCAGCTGATTCTTCAGTGAAAAATTCAAGATATGGTGTCTTAAATACATTTCAATGTAAATATAATTCTGTTCATAGTAGTGATCTTGAAAAATTTCTTAATTGCTTTGACTTCTGATAACATGCAAACATTGTCACTCGAAATGGCATATGCTATATTTTGAGTAGAAAAAATGTGTCTCCTATCTTTGCACAAGTTTTTGTTCTGTTAATCATGGTCTTTTTAGCTCAGTTGTTCTTATGTAAGACTGCTTCTTTAAGACTGGTTAGATTTGGGTTTATGAGTAATTTTTAGACACTACTGGTACTTTTTTGAAGTGCATGGGGAGAAAATTAAGAATATAGAGGAATTTGACTATTTTCAGGTTTTGTAATTAATTAAAGGATTAGTTAATATCTAAGTGAGACTTCACACTACTAGCTTAAATTCTAAAACTTACACTGACTTTTCTTGGAAACCAGTAAATTTGTAATCTGTCAAACTTTGCAAGCACATAAATCATTGAGACAATGTTCTCTCATTCTCATCTTAATCAAGAGTAAATTCCCTTTCATAATCTCTAGTCTACAATAGTAAACTATAAAGCAGATCATTGGAATAATTAGAATTCTAGTGGCAAACAAACGAGCTCTCATTATTGTTTGTGTGTGAAGTAAAGCTCTCAACTCATAATTTACTCAAAAGTCTTCAGATTTAAACAGAACATCATGATGTTTTCATGAGCAAGGGAACAAATGAAGCCTGACCTCCAAGCATGCATCCTTTATCTTCTCTGTCCACCACACCATGGCTGGGCAAGGTCTGGCAGTGCTGGGAATGGATGGGAGCTGACTGGCCAGCTGTCTTTGCTAAACAGAAGAAAGTATTTTGTCTGCCCTTTCAGCACAAAGTAGAGATGCTGTAGAGGTCTTCACACTGCTAATTTTCATGAAATCTGTATTGCTATAATTACCTCTAATTATGCTGTGTCACATAGGGCAATGAATCCAAAAGTGATTAGGGAGAAAGGGAAGGTTGGGCAGTTAACATAGGCTATAATTTCATTCAGTTTTCATCTTCAGAATTACTACTTTCTTGCTCCTCATTTTACCTCTGTTTCTCTTACAACACTCTACCAAATTTCCAGCTATGTTTATATTTATCTTCTTAATGGCTTTGTCTTCCATGTACCAATTTCAGCACTTTTAGTGTTCACAAGGCCCCTTCCTTGATTTGGATTCCTGATCCTCCTAATCCTCCAGCTCTGTGACCCTAAACCCCCTTTGTTGTTTTAACAAGCCATAAAATACTAAATGTCTCTTTTCTTAGCTTTTTCATTGCTCTGTCCTTAATTTTTTAAAAACAATTTCTCCCTATCTCTACTGTTTCTCTTCCTGAGAACAATTTCCTACCAGCAATACTCTAATATGCGCTGCTCTGGTCATACAGGCTGGAATATGCCATTACTGAAAAAGTGCTCCCATTGCAAGATGTAGTCATACAACAGGAATTTATCTTCTCCCTGGCCAGCTTCCTGTGTTTACTGTGCTACAGCTGCAGCTTTTGATCCAAGAAGGGTAACTGTGAAGCATAAGAGGAGATGCACTATTTCTCTCTATACTTGACAAAAGTCGGGACTTGACCAGAGGAAGATTTACTGATGCTCTCCATTATTCTCCCACCTTGTGAGTCCTCTGATACTGCAGTTACTCTCACTGATTGCCTGTCCTCATTTCCACTGTGTGAAAGGACTGTGACTGAAAAGTGTTCTTTCTTTTATGAAACACTATTGACTTACACTGAGATGCTCTGAGGTGCCTTTTGTCAAGAGCAGGAAATGGTTGGGTGGCCTTGCTCTTCAACTTTCAGAGAGAAAGGAAAGTTGGAGTGAAGGACTTTGGGAAAGGTGGTCTAAACCCCAGCAGTGCTTGGCCTAAAGGCACAAACTTGTTATTGTCAAGTGTAAACAAACTGTGTTGGTCTTACAATGAGAATGTGCTGGTGATCATGTAGTCCTGCATGTAATGACGTTTCTAGGACTGCCTGTTCCATCAGGAGAATTAGAAAAAAAACCACAACAACAGGAAACATTTACATACAATCCAGCACATGCTATTCAAGATGTATTTAGAATTCATAAAGAAGGTCCAGTTTGCTAGAGTCAGCATACAGGAGTAAAAATTCACCACTAGGTGCTATTTCCACACAGCCTCTTGGTTATAGCAGCCAGCTCAGGCTGGGCACAGGCTTGTCATAGCCACAGCCCCCCTGACTGGAGTAGGGGCATCTGGAATGCTTCAGGTCTGTTCAGATTTAAGACACCCATTGACCCTCTTACCACTATCATTTGAGGCAAAATACTTCAAGACAAAGGAAGTAAATACAGAGTGTTATGGTCATGTTCTGCTTCAAAGTACCTGAGAAACAGAGGCTGCTCCCATAGCATCAGCCTGTATCTGTGGAAGAAAAAAATGCAGACAAAACTGGGGGCCCTTGTTCATATCTGGATGAAGACTCCTACCTCTGGTTTGGTAAATGCAATGGTAAAATCTAAAAAAGAATGTGGACTGCATCTTTTCCTACAAGATTCCAGGAAAAATGAAATGAAAAATGAAAATAAAAGTCTTTTGGCCCTCATCTGTTATCTGTGACACCTTTTCCAGGTCTAGCATCCAGCAGCTCCTCTTCTTAGCCAGGGATACCTGCTGTTCACAACAGGCCTGTTTTTCTGCCATGACTCTCCAGTCCTGGCAATGCTGACCTAAAGAAAAAGCAGGTTAAAACAGATTAGAAAGGGTCTAGTGGAGTCCAGTGTGATGTTGGGTTGCCGTTCTTAGCTTTCAGTTGATCTGACTACTCCCTCCCAGAGAATCTGTGTCTCTGTGTGTCAGAGGAAGAAATACATACAGCTCCCTGAGCTTCAAAATGTCCCCCTTGTTCCCTCTGAATAAGTTGATAGAATGCCTGTTTTGGTGTCTTAGGTCACCGTAAAACCTTCAGAAAATCAGATCCACATCCTGCCCTCTTATAAATATTTCTTAAAGTAAAAGGCAATGGCACAGGGTGGGGCATACAGGTGTATCACCAGGATATGTTATGGACCAAGTCATGTTGTTTTGAAAGCCCAGGGTGGTTTTGGACATGGGCCTCCCCAAGCAGAGTCTTTCAGATGGCATGCAAGGATTCCAGGCTGTCCTGAGACTTCCTAGTGATGCTTCAGACCTCAATGGATAAGAAATATGGACTGCTGAGGGATTTTTTTCCTTTAGCATGTTAGGACAATATAGATGCAGGATTTTTTACATCTTCCAGGGAGAACGGAAAGGAAGTAACTATCTAAATTGAGGAGAAACTGCAGTAGCTGAAAGGAAACCACTTTAACTGATAGTGAGGAATGGAGTGCCTTCTTCTAGCGTTGTGAGCAGGAAAGAAAGGATCTCCGATTTGATGATTAGTGACAAATTTGTGTGAGTTGGCAATTCTTTGAAAATGAAATTTATTAAACTTGAAATAAAATGTTCACCCCTGAATGAACATCTCCTTTTGTGAGGGTCTAAGATTTTGCTCATGGGCTTTCTTACTGATATTCTCTTGTTTGAATGAATGCACCCTTAAGGCCAAAATCCATATTGCTGAGTTATTACGAAATACAGACTTTGTCTTCATTTGCTTCTTAACTTAACATTGCTCAACAAATGACACCTGTGTGGTAATTTTGAAGAGAAAGGCTGAGGAAAGACAGAAAGAGGAGAAAGGTATAGCTGGTGGGCTGATGTTGTGATCACTTGAAGGCACTATGGTGTTTTGTGTCTTCCAGCACTGATGTGTGAACCATCAGGTGCTTTTTGTCCATGCCATTATCTAAGTTGATATGGATAGCAATAGGAGCTTACTTACATTCTTAGGGATTGTACTTTGCCAACAGATTTTATGTGTGTTTTTAAAATCTGTTAAGGAGAAATGTGATTAGGAAAAAGCAAATTTTCTCACATGGTGAATTTTTTAAATCCTAAAGGTTAAGTTCAAGCTTTCTCAGCATATTGACGCGAGGAATTACCCATTAATTAAATAACATGAGTCATATTCTACCATTGATTTTTTATATATTTCTTGCTGTTTGATTTTAATTAATGGGAGCTCTGTACATAGAGGATTCAAGAAAAGGTCCAGTGTTTAGAATCGGAACTAAAAAGTAAAACATGAATATGGTAGTGTGGTTTGCTAATTGCAGTAACGATTGCCATCAGAGCCTCCTACACTGTCTGTGCTCAGGCAAGATTGCCATATGTCACAGGAAGCCTTGCCTGAGCAAGGACAATCAAGCCCAGAGTTGATTCACTGTTATTAAAATGAAACACAGCTTTTAATGTCTTTGGAGAGTATTGAAAACTTGAAGGTAGGATGAAGTAAGGTGTATTTACCTCCAAACTCAACTTGTATTTTAATCAATAGGTTTGGTGTTTTCATGGAGGACTGCAACTGCAAACATCAGGAAAGTTTAAAGGAAGGCCCCTGCTCATGGGCTTGATGCAGTAAGCTTTGCTGCTTGCTGACTACTGAGGCAGGTAAGTTATTTAAACTAATGTCTGCAGACCTTGATCAAAAGCAGGGCTGTATTGTGCTACGTGTTATTTCATTGGAAATAAGACAGTGTCCTCTCCCAAGATCACAGAGTCTAAAACAGTGTTAGTGATGAGTGTTTGTCTATGTGTGGAGGCTTTTCCACGAGACAGAACTGTGCAGTATGGCTCTTCTCATAACACAATGAGCTTTGCTGCTCAGGAGTCAGGAAAGAAACATTAGACTGGCAGGGTAAAGAGCAGGCATAACCAACAGATGATGCTTAAAATTATACACTTGAAAGGGAGTTCAGAGCTGCTGCTTTGGTTATTTCTTGTATTCTACCTGTCCCACTCTGCAGTTCTTTATCCAGGTATACGGAACAGTTGACCTTAATAGAAAGCAAGAACAATGTATTTCATGGCATCAGGAGGCCATGGAGACCAAAACCAGAGATGCCATCTCCCATAAAACTGTGATACTCCCAGAATTACTCCTCAGCTGGCTCCTGGTGTACGCAAGGAGCAACCTCCAGCCTGTGGGGAGAGTCATTTAGCACACTTTGACTGACCTTCTGTCTTGAAAAGGGTTGGGATTGCTGAGCTATATCTTCCACAGTGCCTGCTTTTTTTTTTTTTTTTCCTAGTTCTGTTTGTCTTGCAGGACCTAGTCCTAGTTGTGTAATTATGTTTTCCAAAATTAAACAAATTTGCCTTAGAGAGATAATGTTAACATTGGCAACAGCATCAAGTTCTTAATAAATTGAAGGGCATCAAAACTGGTGTTTTTTCTAAACATTAGTTTCCATGATTGTAATTTTTTTAATGAATTTTCGAAGGAGGCTGTACATTCAGCTGAAAGTCAGTAGTTTCCCTTTGCAAAGCCTGGTTCCCTCCGTCTCTGCGTGCTGCAAACATGCAAACAAGCTGTGGACACATTTTCTTCCAGCCTGTGTCACAGCACATTCTCCATATCTCTGCATTGCTTCTCTCAGTTTATTTGGGATTAACTTGTACCACAAGCACATCCCACTGTGTCAGGGAATCTTTGGTGTATGATTTTTTCTGGTATGACATAATACAATATAGTCACCATATAAGGCAGAAGCAACAATTAAAATTGATGTTAGCCATTTAAATATAAATGATTTTATTAAGATTTACTTTGAAAATGTAATATGACTGACAACCAGTGATTATTTTAAATAACTTTTGAAGCTAACAGCAGTGGACACTGTGTGTGTGTATGTATGTGTGTGCAGGGGTCTTTTGTAACGCTTGGAAGTTGCTTAGCTGACACCCCAAATCAGGGAGCATTCTTTTTCAAACTAATTTTTATTGTCATCCAGTTTATTCTTTTTCTCATGCTGTGTCCCTTGTATCAATTTTAGACTAAAGTAGTGCAAAAACAAAAAAGGTAATGGCACTTTCCACAGTATTTCTAAAGGTTTTTAAGTGGAAAAAGGTATTTAGTATTTTTAATAAGCATCTTCAATACTATTGAGTTGGTTTCTTTGTTCATATCACAAGATTAATTATGCTGTCAAGCACTTTCAAGGCCTGCTTAACAAAGATTCAGTGATATAATGGTTTGCTTCGCATTGCCTTTTTTCTGCATAGCAATCACAATCAGCATTAGACAATTTAAAACCCTTTCACAAGCCGGAAGTTCTGAAGAGCCTTTTAATCAACAAAAGTAATTTTGCAAACAACTAGATACAGCGTTTTTCATATTAACTAACTTGTATTAAACTCTGCTATGTGCTTGAATCTCTGGTTCTGGTAATGGATTATTCAGATTTGCAAGAGACTAAAAGTGGGGAACACAATTAGCACAATATGCATTTTGTACCCCATGAAAATTGTAATCTCATACCATTCTCTGGCGTAATATAAGCATGGTATTAGTGCTTCACTGCTGTATCATATATTTTAATTTTCTCTTAATATGTTGTCCTTGTATAATTACTTTTTTTTTTTTTTTTTGAATGCCTGGAAATGTAATCCTTGTTGTTTTAAGGGAGAACACTATTTCTATAGGACAGGTTAGAAATCAAATCATAATACAGTACAAGATTCTGAAATTCAAGTTACAATATAGAAACACTTGCCTTCTAAAATCATTGAGCTCAAGAATGCTTTATTCAGTAATTTTATTGCCATACAGCATTGTAAGAAATCCCACATGATTTAAAAACGCTTATTTGATGGAGAGATTGTAAAAGCCAAAACACACTATGATGACTTTTTTTTGTCAAGTACATATATAAATGAAACTAACCTGTTAATGACACCTTTAAAACACTCTTTTTTTTTTTCTAAACTGCTAGAAGCACTAATTTGTACCGTTGCTGCATGTGGTAATTAGCAACTTCAGCAGTGATTTTCTCTGCCCTAAACCTTTCGTGTTTGACACTATTCCAACCCGGGAGAGGAGTGACCCTGGGATACAGTGCTACAGGACAAGTGGAGCAAATCCTGTCACAAGAAATAACAGGGTCAGAAGACATTGCTAATGAAGTCATAGCAACTGGTTTAAAGAGCCAATCAGAGAAGGCAACAATCTGTAAATGAGGATATAATTAGCAGAAAAAATAACATGCTTTGGTTGGATTCTAGGGGAGCCAGTAATGAAGGCAATGACTGGATATTGAGAGAGATTCCAAAAGATTAGAGCAAACATTGTGCAACAAAGAATACCTAATTAGCAAAAAATTGAATATGCCTTAATTAGAAGAAAAATATATGATTGAAAGACATGGAGTAGGTTTTTAATACGAATATAATAATGACTATTAGCCCAAATATCCAGGATGAAAAAAAAGTCCTATTTTCACTTTTTTTTGCCTTTAGCATTTTGATAAATGGTTGTGAAGAAGATGGACTGTAAATTCATATCATTGCTGGGACATTAATACTATTAAAACAGACAATTTTGAGACAGTAATTTAATGGGTTTCCACCCAATTTACACATTTACTACCCCTAACACAGCACTGCAGACAAAGCAGCTCTGTGTCTTTTGGCTGGCCTTAATGTTCTTCTGATGTGAGGAAGTAATTATTAAAAGAATTTCAGGTAGGTGTCCTGTGGCATGTGAGCTAATGCTTGGTCCAGCTATCCTGCTAATAGGAAGAAACCCTGCGTGGTTTTTCATACAGAAAAAGGGCCAATGGTGCTGAGGCCTTGATTGTATGTACAGAACTACTGCACTGCTGCAACTTACTTTTATTTTTTGTTGTTTGGTTCAGTTTTTCTTGTTTTTTCTTGTTTGTTCCTTTTGTGGTCCCTGGTTTTTTTTTTTTTTTGTTTTGTTTTGTTTTGGTTTGGTTTTGTTTGTTTGTTTGTTTTTTGTTGGTTTTTTTTGTTTTGTTTTTTTTTAAGTAGGGACTGGTCCAAAATTCATTAATGCAAAGAAAAGGCTTCCAATAAGTTCACCAGCTCCTAGATCAGACTCAGAGTGAGCAGAAACCCTGGAAATTTTATTAGTCAAAATTAAACATGTTATTATCCTGAACATAATAGACCCAAATAGAAGAATCCCATAATGGATTGTGCCAGTACAGTATATGTACAGTATTTATGGCTAGCAGTGATGAAAAGTATAATGTTCTACTGCTTATCATTTTATAACAATAGAAAAATCAGGATTCTAACTTGCTAATAATTTTTCACCTTTATAGGCATCTAAATGATATTATATTTCCTCCCTTTTTTTCTTTTTACAAAATGGTTCTAGGATATTGATTGTCATTTATTTTTACTCATGATATTTAATTGTCATAATTAGCAATCCATGTCTCATTCCCTATCTTAAAAATATCCTGTCAATTTTATAGCATATTTATAGATTAATTTAAATGTATAATTTAATTTATTACTGCATACCTTTGGTTTGTCTGTAACATTAAAATACTTATGGTACAGAATATTTTAATTAAAACTATTCATCAAATGAAGTCCAGGTAGCATTCTTATCCTTGTTTGCAGTAGGGGGTTCTGCCAGTGAAAGCAGGCAAAATAATGGGTCAATTAAAAAAAAATCTAAATATAGCTTTTTCAAAGATCTGATTGCTTAACTCAAGGTTAAAAAAAAAAAAAAAGAAAAAAAAAGACACAAAGTGTTTGTCAATGTATTCCACAAATTAGATTATGATTTTTTTTCCTCTTGCAGACATCAAATCTGCTAATGTCATGGCCAAAGCAGAAGTAAAACTAGACAAGAAATGGGCTTGAATTTTCATGTATGACATATCTCAATTTGACAGTGTCTGCAGGAAATTGGGATATTGTTTTCAGAGGGTTCTTCTTGTGAAAGGAGCTGTACTATTAATTTTTTCTAATACTGGGAAATTCACCCTCTATTTATAAGAATAAAAATATTCACCCCTGTATGTCAAGTGTTTTCTCATATTTTGAAAAAGAAAACTTTTAATGATATTTCTAATAAACTAAGAGTTGTTAGTTTGCTGTGCTAGGGAAAAAATACAGCATAACAGTGTGATGAAAATCCTACCTCCAGTGTAACTGAATCAAGGTTTTGCTGCAGCTCTCAGTTGGCAGTAGGTCTACCATTCTTTTACCATGTATGCTATTAATCCACTTTCCAGAACTGTCAGGTACTCTGAAAGTAAGAGAAATATACTAAAAATATCAATGTAATTCTCTTCTTCTTTTTGCTAATGTATCTCCACTGATGCTATTTTAAATTAAGCAATGAAGTAGTGTTGAAAGTTCTGACTGGCTCTGATAACAAAATAGATTAAAAATATTAACCAGTTAAACAAGAAAAATAAGGACTAGAATCAGGTGACAACTTAATTGTTCAGCTTGTATGCAAATATTCTGACAATAATTTGCCAATGCTTTTGAATATAAGTTTAGAAACACATAATTATAACATTAATTGTTTCTTCTGCTTTAATTCTAGGTTTCTGTCACAAAACAGAAGGCTTAACTGTAATTCACAAGGAAATATAAAAAGTATATTCATTTTGTATTCAATTAGCTCTAAACATATTCCAGTGCACTGCAGTATTACAATAATTATTTATGTTAATCTACAGAGGAAGATACAGAGTGTTGGCATAAAAATTGTCTTTATGCTGTGTAGCAATGCCTTTTGAATCACCTTCTGTACTCACAAACAAGAGCATCTACCTGAATGGAGTAGTTGTCAGATTGCAGGATAAAGGCAATGAATTAGTGGCATGTAGGGAAGATACAGCCCTACAAAATCCACCATTCATATCCATATTTGTATTTTAAACTGTGTTATAATAAAATTGAATGTCTGAGCGTGAGTCTGAAGTGAGAAGAGAGGACATGATGCTGGAAGGCTGGATTGAAATTTGGCCTGGATTTCTTATTCCAGCTCTGAATGCTAAATTAATCACAGAGATTTATATGAAGGTGAAAGCTACACAACATCTTCATCAAGGAAAAATAGGGTTACAATTCAATAAATTGTGCAGTAATACTTTATTGACTAATGAATATACAGCTCCTTCTAACTGCTGTATTTTACTTCTGGGGACTGTAACAGCATTGCAATTACATTACTAGTATTTGCTAAAAATATGTCTGTCTTCTCTCCTGTCTTAAAACACGCTTTGAAAAAGGAAGTGAAAGAAGGCCCAGAGAAAGGAGGTTATGCACCATCCCAGAGTCTTGTGGGGAAATAAGCCATGCACAGATAATAACAGTGCAAACAAGTTGATGCAGCTATTTTTAAACAAGCTGTTATTATTGACTAACAGAGGTTGCTGTAGGTGGGATGCTGTTAATGACAAAAGCTCTGGAACAGTGGAATTGCTACCATGCGCTAGAGAGCCTGATAATGAGAAACACCTAAGTGCAGAATTAAATGGTCCTCTAAAATAATTTCTGCTACATACTTGATAAGGAGTCATAGCATCCTAAGCAGACTCTTGTTTTTCAGAAATCTCTATCCACAGACATCCCATATTACTTCACTCACAAATTAGAGAGATGATGAAATCTTCATGGGGTTATTAGTGAAGCTTTCAAAAAGAAAGGAACCAAATAACTTTGAAACAGGCAAAAAACATTCTGGGAAAAGCTATTTTAGGGCTCTCTCAGAAAAAAAACGTCATGACACTTAGAAACAATTGGTGACCAGAGATAGACGTGAGGGAATGGCATGAAGCTGTGTCAGAGAAGGCTTAGGTAGGATATTAGAAAGAGGCTCTTCCTGCAGAGAGTGGTGGGGCACTGAACAGGCTCCCCAGGGAATGGGCCCGGCCCCAAGGCTGCCAGAGCTCCAGGGGCGTTGGGACAGCACTCCCAGGCACAGGGTGGGATTGTTGGGGTGTCTGTGCAGGGCCTGGAGATGGACTCACGATCCTTGTGGGTCTCTCCCCACCCAGGATGTCCTATGAGTCTATGCCTGATCCTTAAGCAGACCCATGAGTGCGTAGCACCTTGAAGCACTGCAGCTGATGGAAGCCTAGCATTGTGGGAAACTGCATTGTGCAGATGAACGCCCTGTGCTGAACAGCCTTTTGTTTTCTTTTTCTCAGATCACATTTTCTTGTTTCTGGTTGCTGTCTTAGCCCACTGAGGCATGGTGTGAGAAGGCCAGCCTGCTCTGAAGATCCTGACTGAATTTGCTGTATCATGGAGCCATTTGGAAGCTGGCAGGGAAGCTGTGATTGTTATTAACCACAGCTGGTTGTGAACATTTGCCTGCTGACCACACCTACTTTACCAGTACCTGGAAAATCATGGAATCATAAAATGGTAAGGGGTTGGAATGGACCTTAAAAATCATTGAGTCCCAACCCTTCTGCCCTGGGTGGGGACACCTCCCACCAGAACAGGGTGCTCATGACCTTATCCAACCTGGCCCTGAGCACTGCCAGGGCTGGAGCACCCACAATGTTCTTTGGCAGTGTCCCACCACCCTCACAGAAAAAAATTTTTCCTATCATCAGAGGCAAAGGAATTGTGATATGCTTGCTTGTTAATACCTACACAGATTCAGGTTACAGGCATCTTGAGTTTTGGCCCATGGGTTGCAGCAGTTCTCACTTTCTGTTTGTATTTGATATATTTAATAACTGGAAACAATTTGGCCTCATAAATTACTCCAGAAATAGGCAAAATGTGTTAGTTTATTTTATCAGATTTCCTTAAAAAGAACTTACAACACTTTGACATGAGTTTGGGAGCTAAATTGGTTTTAAAAACAATTTCTGAAAATTTGTGAGATTAATTTATGTGCTTCTTTAAATCAGAAACCTCTCAAAAATCAGAATTTTCCAGAATTTGAAATCAAATTAATAAATCAGCCTACATCAACTCAGCCTTGGGTTTCTGAAAAGATTTGTGAACTTTAACAGCTCTTTCAACAGTCCTGTTCTGCATTTTGATTTTCTAGTGCAATGCAATCCAAGTGAGATTTATATGACTACACATTTTGTTGCAAACATTCACAGCTCAAAGCTATTACCTGACTGTCTTCCATATCAGGCCATTTATGTATCTAAGAAAACACTGGCATCTGTTTAATATTTTATTGCTTTAAAAATATCTTTGTTGTTCAGATACAATCTTGCTCTAGCATTTTCATGAATAGAGCCTTTATTCTTTCTGTAGAGCAGAGGACATTTAACTTCATATAAATAATATTAACTATGAGTTGACCCATAATCTGCATTGCAAGAAAATAATGTAATAAGGATTTTTTTCCTTCAGAATGACTTGTGGATTTATCTGTTTGTTTGGTTTTTTTTCTTAAATTTTCTAATATTTTCCTTGATTGCAAACAGGAGACATGTAATACATTGTGACACTTTGTATTGAACTTCAAAAATAATACATTAAAAACATCCATAACTGCTTTCAGCTTTAGGCCCTAGCAGTTTATATTATTACTGATACATTAATTCTTAAGAAGCTTGAAATCTGTACAGGTTTATCCCCTCATTATTAAAAATGCACAACTTATGTACCCTATCAATCCATATACTGTAGATTGCTTTATCAAGGAAGCAAATGTAATTATCCCTATTTTATAGACAAGGTAATGCCACAGTGAACAAAGTCATGGAGCAAGTAGAGCTCCTATACAAAGAAGACTGACAAAACCAAAATTCTATTGCCTATATCCTTTTCCATTTTGATTTGTCTCAAATTAAGGCACAGCTAATTTTTTTTTCTTCTTTTGACATGGGGCTGCCAAAATAGGAGCAAATTTAGTGTAATAAAACACAGGGTGAATGACTTCAAACTAAACCTGCTTCAAAGCAAGCTCTGAATCAGAGAGACAGGGACAACCTTGAAGCAAAACCTTACAGTGTAGTACAGGACAGTTTTTCCTGAACCAACATCACACAGAATGGAAATAATACATAGATGGATGGATGGATGGATGGATAGATAGATAGATAGATAGATAGATAGATAGATAGGGCTGTCTTTCCACAGAGGAGTGGCTGTCAAGTTGGTAAGAGGTTCATGGCACCTGCCTGTCTATGGGTGTGAAGTGGATCTAAACCCAGCAAATTTCTTAGTTGCCCCTCATAGTACTGGTACCATTGGAGCGCTTGGAACTCAGGAGAATTTCTCTGTCTTCTTCTTGCTTGGATATGGGCTTTGTAATGCTGCCTGGTTCCTGATAAGCAGCATTTAACAAATGAACACGTTCCAAGACTGAAATAGCCAAGGACAGGTTGAGAATGCTCAAGGTTTCTAGGCAGCACCTGCTTATGTCAAGGCTCAAGATAAGCAGAAGGAGGTGGATGAAGTGTAGCATAAACCTCCTTTTTTATTGTTTTATCAACTCCAGCCCTCCAAACCTTGTGCTTTGTGTCCAGGGTCCAGTCCAGAAGATCTGTGTGTCCTTGTGTAACATCTGTTAGGATCTGTATTGAAAAACTTGTGTGAGGGCTTCTCTGCTCCACAAGCTCTGGAGAAGCTGAACTCACTTCTCCATTCCACGAAAGGAAAGCAAGGAAAATCACATGAAGATTCACAAAAATATGTTGAAAAAAGATCACAAGAATAATTGATACAAGAAATGAACCAACTAGCCCTGGTACCCTGGTTATAAATATTAACACTGTAAAAGCAAAAAAGGTTGGAATACAACCCAAATGTTAGTTTCCCGGGAAAACAGACCACTATCAAAATACTTGGGGATACTCATCTTCAAAAAAAATTAGATCTGTGTGGCTGAACTGCCAGTGCTCACAGATGAAGAAAACAAGAAAGATTGTCTGAAACAGAAAGGCTTCCTGTGTCTAGTTTTTGAATATGACTGTAGCAAACACCAGCACCAGGTGCCTGTTTCTCCAGCACAGCCCATTTCAGTCCATTTTATAGAATAAGCAATGAGTGGGAAGGTGCTCAGATACAAAGTCAATAGAGAACTCTCCATTCCTGACTGCTTGTCTGCATGGGATTTTACACATCCTTTAGCTACATCAGAGATCCAAATGGAAAATTAATTACTTACGGACATCAAGTGAATTTGTGACAATCCCTGGAGACCTTGTGCCCATAAAACATCTAGGTAGACTTTTCTGACAGATACAAGATATAATTTAAATGTAATATATACTTCAAGTATTATTAAGTAATGAATCAATTATTAAATGTAAGTTACTAATATATTACAAATATTTTGAATTTTCTTTCTTCTATTTCACATCTGTGGTTTACAAACATGTAGAAAATACTGGGGGAAAATGTAATATATAGAGTGTATGCAAATTTGTAGTGCAGGTTTCCGTTCTGGATAGAAAGAATAAATATAAGTAGGAAAACATCCTTTCTCTTACTTTTAGCATCAGTTAGAGGAAAGCAGGTGGGAACAAAGAATTATTAGTAGGGTGACCGTGAATGTTGAAAATTAAAATAAATGTTTCCACATACCTATTACAGGGAAATTATTTTATTTTAAACAATTATTGGCTTAAATTGAAATAACATCAGTGCCCTTTTTAAAGAGAATTTCAGTGTATATAAATCCTTGAATAATTGTATTATTATCAACAAACTTATTTGTTAATGTCTGCAAGAATATTTTGTGTACAAGTTTATTTTAAAATACTATGTGATGTCATGTTGAAGACAGTTGTCTGCATTTTATTTCTTTTTACTAGTATATCACCTGTACCCTTTTTTTTTGTTGGAGAAGAATGGTTTCCTGTCTGTATTCCGAAATCAGTCTTTTAATTCTTACAATTCTTATTAACTCTTATTAATTGATAAGGTGGTTCTACACAATAGCTGAGAAAACATTGTTGACTTTTCTTCTACATTTTCATCTGCACAGGTTTGATTTTTCTTGAACGAATCAGGCCATTTCTCACAGTTTTTTCTTAATTGAGGAGAAAAGACAGCTCAAATATCTATATTACTTTTCAACTATTCTTTAAATAAGCATTTTTATAGATAATTCCCTTCTGTTCATTTTTAACAGAATTTCAATGCTTGTCTGTTTCCAGGATTTATAGAGGAAATGGAAGGAGCACATCAGGTCCCTAAGTTTTGGGAAAATCTGGCCCAGGATCTCACTAATAGATGAACGTTCAGTGTGCTGCACCAGGTAAAACAATCCCTGTCACAGTGGAAGGAACCAGCGTTTTCAGTTCACACATTCCACTTGAGGTTTTACTTTGTGCTCAGTTCTTATTACCGCAGTTATGAGAAAATTCTTGTACCAGTTATATTCTACAAATATATTTTTGTGGTGAGTGAAATAGTTCTTAAGTCCAAGCAATCCTGAATTTGGAATTCTGACTTCAAATTCAGCTCTGAACTTCTTATTTATTTGCTCATGTATAAAATGTTAAGGTGTCTGTCCAAGGTTCTTAGTTAATATTTTTTAATTATATGTTCTATTAAATTAGATTAAACCTTAACACAATTGAACTGACTTCAAAAGGAATTTACCATTGCTTTTCATCCCTTTGCATCTCAGACTCCCTCATCCAACAGGCTTCTTGCTAAGGCCCTAAACGTGGGCTATTTTGAATTATAAGGAGGAAGTTCTAGAGTCTCATAGGCTTCAAAGAGAAAGGCATAGGCTGTCCTGTTCCATGTAATGAGGAAGCTAGTCTGATTGTTTCTGCTAATTGGAGCTCTTGTTGGCTGGCAGAGAGAAAGAACTGATGGCTTGTCTCAGACTGCTTGGGTGTCTTCTTGGTTATGCATCATATCCGTGTCAGGTGAGTGTGCAGGGGTCAGGGGGCTTGGCTTGTGTAGAGATGAGACCCTCTTGGATTGCTCTTAGCAAACTCTTGAAGTTCTGTGAACTGATTGTAACATGACAGAACTACTGATATCAGAGACAAAGTGTCACCTGGAAGAAGTGGCTCAAACCTCTTATCTCCAGACAAAACACCTGCTAATGGTGATCTGTGGCCTGGGGTGTTGAGCATCTGTGAATTTCCATGGTGTTCGTGGGAACTAGTTGGTACTTAGCACTTTTGAATTCAGTTATTTATACCAAATTCCCTGTGTTTTCTGTGCTTACTCCTGTCCAAAGCAGTGGCATTTCTCTGAAGATTCACAGGCTTTATCCTCTATCTGCTGATCTAATTAGCTCGCCTGAGAAGCAAAACAGATTAGCTGTCTTGAGCCAGAGGCACATGGTAATGGAGCCAGGAGATGGCTTTATACCACCCAGCTGTATCCTCAGTGCTGGATCCAAAAGTCTTTAACACCCACAGAAAGACAACCATTTCCTTCAGCACAAGTAGGAGAAGGCCCTGAGCTTTGAAACTGTCTCAGAATGTAATGTACATTGGTGTCAAGCATGGCTGTGCCCTAAGAGCAAACTATTAACCTATAGCAACAGTACCTTGCACTTACCTAGCAGCTCTCAAATAATCATTTCTGTGCACTTTAATTAATTAGCCTTTGCAACAACATGTCTTTGAGGGTTAGCTAAGGATCAGAACTGAGTGACGAATTTAAAAAATCTCCAGTTATTCATTTATGCTGAGACTATTTTTGATTGCAGTGCATTGTTGTCTTTTTTTGGATTTTCTTCCTCATAACACTTTTTTTAAAAGCATGTTTTAATCATAAGCACTTAAATATTCGTCAAGCAAAAATGAGTGTTTGTACTTTTACTGGCATCTATTGGGTAACAGTTCACTGCTTCTGCCTTTTACTGCTTCTCCTTTCACTGCACCTGCTGCCTCTTTACCCATATCCCTTAATAATTTTCTGGTGTATCCTCACCATTCCCTATTAAAGCAATGCTGATTCTTAAACCTCTTTGTTCCAGTGTAAAATCCAAAATATTAAGATAGGAGAAATCATTTATGTGTTGCATTGAGCTGGTGGGCAAAGATGGACAATTAGATGAAAACACAAGAGGCCTCCTGATTAGCTGTATTGACTAAGTCTCAGAGTTTCATTAACAGCTCTTTAGGAAGTTGGTCTTAAATAGATGACAACTCAAAGACATTTGTGAATATTTTTGAATAATCAATATATTTCATTTTCCTGTGAGTTTTAAATTCCCCGGACATTATATAAGTGGTAAATATGTGCAGAGTTCAGAAGTTCTGATAGTTGTTTTCTAGTCTTGACTTTAAATAGCACTGTTTCTCTAACCCATGAGCTGAAATAATGCAATATGTAGACTTGTTCTAGAATAAAAAAATCCTTACTTATGGTTGTCGAAGTTTAGGTAATGTCTAAATGTTCTACTGGAGACTAAGATCTGGAGTGAAAAGAGTACAGAAATACCAGACTAAATGGGCTCTGTTGGATCTAAACCAGTAACTAGCTAAAAAATTTGGAAAAGGATCTTCACCCTCCATCTCCCGTTTCTGTGGCCTAGAATGAATGAAGTTCCTTTTCCTTTTGAGTATATTGTTAGTAAGTTTTTCCATTTTAAAAAAAGTTTCCTCGTGTTTCTTTAATTTGAAATGTTTACTTAGTGGGAATTATTAGTTAATGCATCTTGAACTACGTGAGCTCATTCAGGTTTGTGGTTGATCTGATAGTCATGTTTCACAAATCCCATGTGCCATCTGGCTGTAGTTCCATTTGGATCATGTTTAGTTGTTAGATGCTCAAAGATCTATGGTCATTTATCTTGGTGAATCAGAATTGGAGTTTAGTATCGTTTTTATATTACACTGAAAACCTTTTTTTTTAGATACTAATTTTTAGATTTTTTTTTTAACTCCATGCATTCACTTTTAGGCTTACATTTTTAATTGCTATATTACAAAGATAACATGTTTGTTTATTGTTACTGAGTCATATAACGTCCCTTTGCTAGGATTGCTCTTGAAGTCTAAACATTCCATATTGTTCTATTGTTTCATTTAAAAGAACAATCATTGGTGATATGTGAATGAGTAAACTTTTATAAAAATAACTTGGAATAAATTTTTAATAAGACATATTATTATCCTTTGACTCATAGCAAGTCATTCATAAACACCATTAAATCCTGATAATTATAGCTGTAGCTGCAGGGTTACTACCTTTACAGTCCTTATGCAGACTTCATTTAGAGGTCCAGTGGGGACATGCACACAACTGCTACAAAATGTTGCTATTAATGGTTTCCTTTGGAACAGTATTGTGCTAGATTAAACATTCACTCATGAAACAAAAATGTTTATAGGTCATCTAATAGCGAAGCATTCTGTGACTTAAAGTAAATTCTTTAACATTGGATTCCAGATTTTAGGACTTGCACAATTTTCTTTTTTTCTTCTGTATACAACAAGAAATATAGAGATTTTGTAATGCAGCAAAAAGCTCAGCAATTTTCTCTGAATAATGCAGCAATCACCATTTTCCCCAAAGTAAATTGGACTATTTTGGTTTATAAAGCTGCTTAATAACTTTCACAGTACCTCCTTTTCTTTTTTGCCCTCTTGTTGCTCAGTTTCAGAGTTACCTTCTGGGATAGAACATATGCAGGTACTTAGTGGATATTGCTTTTAGCTACATGTCTTATGAAATACATGCTAATATATTTCCAGGAAATTTCAGGTTCAGTTGTAAACAAACACAGCTCTTGTTCTTCTAGAAAATAATCTAGACATCAATTTTGGAGCTGCTTAGGCCCTTTGGAGTCTCTTCTAAGACAAATCCCTTCCAGATATATATAATACAAAGGATTTTTAGGAACATTAGTATTGTTATACCTCAAAACTCTGCTCTGTCCTAAAACAGATTCCCCGAGATATCTTTAAACCCCACTGTGCGGTGGAATTTACACCCTCTCCTTTTGCTAGTTGCCGTTTTCCTTTCTCTAATGCAGTTTACTCTTAATTCTCACCCATGAGACAAGATAAGCACAGGGCACAGAGGCAGTTCCCAGGACATGGAGTAGGTAGCTCTAATAGCCTTTCATCTCCTGCTCCATGCTTGCAGTCCCTGCCAGGGGCTGGATGTCTTCCTGGAGGGACAGCTATGTCGCAGTGCCTCCTTTGTGCCAGCACCCAGGCCAGGCAGTGCTCCCTGCTGCCTGCTGCAGTTCACTGTGGGGTTAGGGCGGCCTGGCCCCAGCAGATTCCAGCCTGGCCTCCTGTGCTGCAGGGGCACTGTCCGTGCTGTGCTGGGGCTCTGTGACACGGCCCCTGACAGGCCCTGCTCAAGGGCTGACGGTGCCAAGCGCTGCTGTATTTGCCCTCAAAAGTTACCAAACATCCATGAGGAACTGAGCTGCTGTCACCGAGCTGCTGTCGTGGTACTACACCCCTAGAAACTGCTTCCACCTTCGGCTGATTTAACTTTTACACCACCTTCTTGCAGTCTTCCCACCACTGTTTTACGTTCTTCAATGGGCTTTGCTTATTGGAGGCCTCAGAGCTGAGATTCTGCATTATGCCTTAAAAAAACCCTGTGACAGAAAGACAGCAATATTCATCATTGCTTTAATTGAAGGCTGAGCCAGCCTTTTACATTCTGACAGGTGTTAATACTGTTCTACAATTTTGCAAATACTCTTCCACAGTTGGAGGACCCCAGATGGACAATATGACTTTTACAAATTAATGGCATTGTAATTAAAGATATTTCATCATACCATAAGAGATGAAGAGATGTTTGTTAAACAGAAAAGGTGTTTTGAAATGCTGTGATGATCTGATATACAAAACAGCTTCTAATTTGTTCTCTTGGTACTAATTGCCAGTAGTCACTGGATAAGATTAAACTGATGTTAATTCACTGTATTAGGCAGTACATAGTTATCTTTTCAGATGGCCATCAAAGGTCTTTAATAAAAAAAGGTGAATATTGTTAAATAGCAATATCAAAAAAAGGAAGTAAGTCCTACTTTTTTTATCCTTTACTGACCCTCAGTTTTCCCAGAAGGGTGAAACACTGCTAAGATTCTACACATTACCGCAAGTCTT
This sequence comes from Climacteris rufus, assembly GCA_013398175.1. Lineage (NCBI taxonomy): Eukaryota > Metazoa > Chordata > Aves > Passeriformes > Climacteridae > Climacteris > Climacteris rufus. The sequence continues at coordinate 97,362 of VZRZ01001788.1, read as the reverse complement.
GATTTAAGCCCAGTTCCTCAGTCTGGAAAGATTCTCCCTTTTTCTGTGAAATAAAGATTCCTAAAATCATAGTTCAAGTCCTCCCCACTCATCTTTTAAAATACATTACCTGAAAAACAACATTAAAATATTATTTCATAAAAGTTATTGAAACTATTTATTGTGGAAGTTTTAGAAAAGATGAGCGGTAAAGGAGAAAAAATTAAGGCTAAGGAGCATAGAGCTAATTACATGTATTCCTTAAGGCTTCTTTAAGGCCTCAAGTTGGATACCCAGGGAGCTAGAATATAAGTTTATATGTCTTAGCAAATCAGCATAATGATTCTTTTTAGTGTTTTGGTGTGACGCTTGGAATTTTTGAGTATTAATAGTAAATAATTCCTGTCTATTCCCCTTCTACATCCCTTAGGGAAAGATTCCTACTTTTAAGGCTTTTGCATGGGCATATTTTGCTAAATTTATTTATATTTTTTTAACTTGTGCAGATTTTCAGAACTTTTGTACGAATCTCTCTCTAGACTCCTGATGCTGAAAACAGTGGCAACTGGAGGCTTCCCAGTAAAATTTCCTGTTGTTGCCAACTGCCCTTAAGAATATCTCACTACTTTATTTAAATGTACATGCTGGTTTGTGGTATATTTGTAGTCACTGGCAAATCCATTGTTTTATCATTTTGAAACCACTAATAACAGACTCCTGAAATCTTAGGAACAGGAAGGAAGTTTAATACTAAATACCAAGTCTTCCATACTTCAATTCCCCCTGCTTGTTATTTATTAAACAGCAACACAGTGGTCAACCAGTACAAGTTACAAAAAATATTGTCCATTTAACTCTTCACTACTTAAGCAAGTGCTGCTAACACAAGTGACTGAATGGAAATTTTAGGGTCTTAGAGAACCCCATACCAGAAAGGCACAGCAAAACATATCTGTCACATTGTCTGTAACCTGCCAACTCTTTCCTTTACTGACCAGACACAACTGATATTTTCTCTGCTCTGGATTTTAATTAGTGGTGGTGTATTTTGGAGATGATACATCCAGAAGTGCTGATAAAGCAGTGAGATGAACAAGAGTGCTGCACATCTACACAGCGACCTAACATTTGTTGAGTGTCATACAATTATTTTCTTCATGACAGGGAGTTTGAAAATCTGCAGGTAATTCAGTGTTATTTCTATGTGACTTGGATTTGGTTATGGTTTTGTTCTTAGTTGATTTTTCTGGCTTTTCCTTAATGGTTACTGAAAATTATTTTTTTTAAAGTCTGGATTCTGAAACACATATTGGTTCACCATAATTTTCTTAGTATTCCTTTTGACATGTAGAATCTGGTTAGGCTAAAAAAATAGTAATTTACAGTCTCAGTAAACAGTGTGCAGTGGTGACCTCTCTGCACAAAGGCTGTCTGCTCCAGATGCCCTATTAAAGACTTGGGGATGCCTGATACAGTCCCTGTGTGCCTTGGTACTACAGCAGGTCAAGGAACTCCTTCTAGTCAGTATGGAGCTTCACTTTGTAGTGGCATTTCAAAAAGGCTGGAAGAATTGCCCTGTACCGCACACACTGCCTAATTGCTAATTTCAGGTCTTTTCAGGGTAACTGATTCTGTAATGTAAATAAAAAATTAAGGTTATGTTTTTAAACCAAGGCATAGTGGAGCAAATGGAAAATTTACATTGTATTCAAAAGAAGATATTTATTAAGACTGAAAAAACCCAGTATTTCTGAAATAAGTTGCTTTTTCTTAATTTACAAAGTTATATATTTTTTAAAAGCCCCTCAAGTTGTATGTGAGAATGTAGATATCAAGGCTTTATTTTAAAGCCTTACAAGTAGTTAAACTTTCATTGTTCTATATAACAGAAATCATAGCAGAAAATACATGTAATACTGATAAATAATTCAAGTTCTTAGATTCTAAAAATAATAATTGTCATGAAAATAACAATTTTAATAACATTTTATACACATATATTTTATATATGAATAACTATGTAATAAAAAATTTTGGGTGATTTTATGCATTTTGTACAAAATAACCGTTTTAGCAACCATTTCATGTTTCTACAAACATGTAAATACAAAACATCGATTAACTGTAGGGAAAATTCTTCTGAAGAGACTTCGAAATATTTAAATGATAATTGTCGCATAGTCTTATTGAAAATTGCAATAGCAGCCATGGAGGCAGAGTAGTAGTGAATTGTGTGATGTCTGTGAATCACGAAATAAATCTCACTCATAAACATATGCACAGAGCCCTGTAAGACACCGAGCACTTTGTGTCTGAGACACTTAAATACACGCTCACCTAAAAAGCAAAGCAGGTGTGTAAGTGCTTTGCTGGCTTGGGGCCAGAGCCTTACAGGAGTGACCTCAGAGGGTTGGGATCCCCCTCCTGCCTCCTGGTGTGAGGATGACCTTGCTCACAGCAGTGCATGAAGCAGCACTTCCTCAGGAAAGCCCAGCCTTCAGGTACCATGTCAAGCAGAGAATACTTTTTTTCCCCCCGCCATGTCTTTCTGGAGGAGAAGGTGGAGTGTTTGTGTCTTGAGATAAAAGTATGATGTATACAAAGGATTGTGCAGCATTTGACTTCAGAGTATAGGTTTTCCTTTTTTCCATTGTTGATTTTTAGTAGTTTATTCAGGTTAGATGAAATGAAAAAACTATTTTGTGAATACTAAAAGAATTATAGGTAACTTATGTTTTAAGCACGTTATGATACAAATTAGGAAAATAAGACAGGGCCAATCCTAGGTACTTTTGCTAAAGAAATACATTCCTGGTTTTACTTTAATTTGTCTGAGACAAGATACTGAATACATAATGAGCTCATTCAGTTTAGTTATATGCATCAGATAATTTAGGGCTCAGTCTTTCCAGTTCATATTTTCCAAGTGTTTCCAATTTTAGGAGAACACCGGCCAATTGCAGACCTCTTAAACTGTAATTTGAACAACAGTTCTCAGCACAGCTCAGAGATATAGGAAGAAGTGTTCCAGGTTTTGCAGATTATTGCATATTGTTCTCATGGCCTTCATCACATACATCATCATTTGTAAAACTAGAAAAAAAAAAAAAGGGTGGCCAAAAATACTCAGAGTGAAGTGCATCACTGTCTAGAGGATAGAATTTAACTCGTCTTTTTCCCAAATTTTGTGGGTTTGTATTTGCTCTCAAGGCCTTTTTTCTACATATGAGTCTATTGGTGTATGAAGCATACTGACTCATATAAAATAGAGTTTATAATACAAAAATACAGTAAATATATTTCAAGGCAATGGGAAAATCTCACTGTGTGTCTACTCGTTATTTATTGGCATGGGGGCCACAGCAGGCCTTACCATTTAAAAAATTGTCTTCATGAAAATATCTGCTTTTAATTTTTGCAAATCACATTTTCAGCTCTACATTGTGAAGGATGTGAAGCTTAAGAAGATACCCGAAGACTTGACAGTATATTATGCCAGGGAGTGACAATTTAAAAAAAAAAATTCCAGTTCCAAGTGTAAGTTTAAAAATGTAACTAAAAGCCTTCATCAAAGTTTAAAGAGCTTCTTGCGCTTTTAGCATCTGCTTATTCTGATTTATTGACAATGACACACCTAGCAACAGTCATTCCTGCTGAAGCAGTGAAGTAATGGACTTCAGGAGAAAAGGGGAAAAACAAGTAGGTGCTGCACACAGGAGAGAGGCCGCTGATTACAGACCACTAATTTGTTATGCACTCTGGCAAATCAGCAGTGATTCATATGACAAATAAGGAGAAAAAATTAACAGCTGTCATGTTGTGATGTGTTAATTTCCTGACAGTCTCTGCACTGAAGCCAATTACTGATTTAAGGGCAGGGAGAGAGAGCCCTGTTCAAGCTTCTAATTAGGCTTCTTCAAGACTAAAAGGATAAAAGCAAAAATAAGAGCAAGAGAATGAAGCAGGTAGCCACAGCTTCATAAAGCATACATGCTTTTAAATCCTCAATTAAATAGCTTTAAGCTTAAGTGTGTTTAAGATAAGAATTTAGAAACATTTATTCACTTTTATCCACGACCCTGTGTTTTAGTCCTTTGTGTAGTAATTGGGAGACACAGCTAGCCCGGGGGTCTGTGCTGCCCTCCTCCCCCAGCCATCCAGGTTCTGGATGTGACCTGCTACTAACACCTTTCTTTAGCAATGCCAGCACCTGCTCGTCAGCTTCAGACTCAACCAGTGTAAAGGAACATCAACAAGTTCTTGTCCTTTTGGCCCTAAGAAAGGTCCTTGTAACTTAAGGGAGCCATAATTGCTGTGTTAAGGGCTTGGCTCTGACTCCTACCCTTGCATAAGCAATTCTGACACTCACAGGAGGACCAAGGGAATAGGAGCCTCCTGGCCACGTGCAGGGAGCTGAGCTAATTCTGTAAGCTGGAGTGGTTTCCCGTGGAAGCTAATTGGAAAGGAGAGCAATCAGCATCCAGTGTGATGGAGACCAGAGTGAGGCAGGACCTGGAAAGAAATAGCTGTGTTGAGGAAGTACTGAGGCAGCAGGTGATTCATGCTATGGTTTTGAAAGAAGCCTGACTCAGTTATACAATATGAGGTACATTCCTCAACTGTCCCTAATGCAGTCAAATAAACTGGGTATGGCATGAAGCATTCCAGTAAAGTAGCTGATTTTGTAAGAAATATTTTATTTTCTTAATGTAACACCTAAAAATTAAAACCAGGTTTCCTGTCGACCCGCAATTTAAACCTACAGTATAAAACTACCAACTGCCTCTAAAGAGTCCTTGCCTCTTTTTCTGGCATTTACTCAAAAGTGACGTGTGATATAAAAATCAGGAATTAGTCACTGAAAAGGAAGCATGGATTTGCTCCAAAAGGAAGGAGCGATATCATCCACACAATATTTTAAATTTTTTATTTCATATTCAGATGGTCATGGAGAGGGACTTTTACAAGTTGCTACCAAGGTTTTTCTCTTCTGCTTCCTCAGAGGTAATTACAGTAAAAATTTTGAAAAATTCATTTGAATTTAAAAATGGGCAGCCATCTCTTATTTCTGAATTATGGCTTCCTTCATTTGGGTTTAAAATACAGCTCTTCCTTGCTTCAGGAATGGGCAGAAATGGAGCTTTAGAGGAAACTCAGCAGCAAATAGGATGTGAAGTCCTAAAATCGCTGATTTTGCATTGGGAAAGAAAGAAATGTTTCTAATGAAGTTCTGCAGCCTGCAATGTAGGCAAGCCTCTCCAAAGAAAGTAGGATCAGCTGCAGCATAGGTAGCTGGTAGAAGCTGAGCTGCAACAATACAGAGTTTAGAATATTTAAATTATCCCAGACTTAAATCTCTGTGTGTTATTTTCATTAGACCTCAACCACTGCTCTAGACATAAAAGTAGCAAAGTCCTGATGACTAGATAGGATCAATTGGACAACCAAGTGCTGGGGGGAAGGGGGGGGAATTAAAATACGTGTTTGATATGTGCCCTAAACTTAAGCTACCAATTATATATAAATCCATATAAAGTCAACATGGCAATTCAGTGACAGTGGGACAATGCACAAGAGACTGGCTTTACTGGAGTATCAGCTCACGGTCATTTTAAGTCTACTGACTTACTGAATTCTTTCCCACCTTTATCTGGCAACTTTAGTGAAATAACAATTTTTGTAGGTTTTAAGCAAGTATATAAAACAGATTTTTGTGAGCTTTTTTTTCTGTCTTTGAAGAATTTAGAAATCTAAATTTATGTCCCTAGTTCTTAACCTGCTAAAAGTTTGCGCCATAGCATGACAGATGTTTATTTTTAATAGTTATTATTAATTTTTGTATATTTCAGTATAAATGATAGTAGGTATGCTGTTGTAAGAGACAGTAAGACCCTTCTGACATTGATTTTGCTTGCAAGTTCATCCTTATTCTTGCTGGGATGGATAAAGGTAATTCAGTCTCTAGGCTTGCTCAATCCAGATCTCCTATCAATTCAATTGAAATATGTCTACATTGAATGTATTATCTTTTTCGGAAGGATAGCTAAGTGAATTAAGCACATGCAATACTTATCTTATCACTGTCCAAGCTAACTTATACTTTATTGATTTATAGTGCCCTTCATAAGCGTAAAGGTGTTCTGCACTGTTTCATGCCCATGGACTGCTTCAAGCGCCTTTGAAATGCAGCCACTTCTGTCATTAATTTGCTTTCCTACTTGATTTTGCCCATAGTCAACTGCTGGCTCAAGGCAGAGTCTTCAAACCCTTTTCCAGACCTTATTACAGACTGGTCAGGTTGTAAGAATCCAAATCCTGGAGTCCTTACCAACACTGCTTGACTTTGGGAGCCTGCAGCCGTACACAGAGGAAGGTTTAGTGTTGACAGCCCTGGGCGTGACTCTGGCTCTGTGCCTCTGCTCTGTCACAGACCAACTTGTGCTTTGCTAACTGATCTTAAACTGCCAAGGGGAAGTGGTGGAGGCAGGGGCAGACATGTATCATCCCCTGCAGGATCCACGTGGGTGCAGGAGGGGCGAGGGCTCTTGCATGATCTTCCCAATTTCTGCTTCTGTAAAAAACTAAGGGACAATCTGACTCCTGGGGCATATTTAGTTCTCAACCCAGGAAATCTGTCACTGAAATCAGTGGGTGTTTTGCCTGAATAAGTATTGAGTAAAGACTGAAGGCTTTGGCCTAACATTTATATCAAATATGGCCTTCCCAAATTCATTAATTCCAGTTTTAAAATTATATTGTCCATATCTCTTTTTACTGTCCCTGACCCCTTTTGCACACTCTCACCATTAACACTCCCAGTCACAGATATCTGGGAACATATTCCATCATCAGTAATACATTCAACCTGACTCATATTCATAACCCACTCCAAGTTACTAGTATGAAGAGCATGGCCATGGGTTACTAAACACTGGATTTATAAAATGTGAAGAAAGAAATATGCTGCACTTAAAAGTATCAGAGCACATTTTGCAGTGTGCTTGATCTCTTACACGTGGTCTCGTGCCATAGTCTGCATTAAAAGCAATTAATAATATCAACTCCTGTGTGAGAAGCACTGGTGGATTTTACCTATTCTATATATTTTACTTTTCATGTGATGATGAATAAATTAATCCCATTAATATTTAATTAACTTTAAGTTGAAAGGTGACATCTAACTTAGCCAACTTACTGTTCTGTAGCTAGTTTAACTTTGGATCATGTGATTTTAATTCTTTCCGTATGACCAGGTGACTAAAGGGAAAAAAAAAAGAAAGGGAAATGCACAGATTAATTTCATTCTTTAACCTTCCTAATGCATCTGCTTGCTTGCATCGAGTCGCAGACAGCAGATCATCACATGATTTATAGTAGTGACCGCTGCCTGCATCTCTCAGGCTAATGACACATACACTAAAGTCATTGATTTGTATGAATAGCCTCCGCTCTTCATTTATCACAATTTAATGTAAGAGTTTGCAATGCAGAAAAAAATTTCACATGGGAAGCATGGCCCCACAGGCCTGACCGCTAAGCAGTTATGAATCATTTGCTGCCTTTTAATATATAGACTGTTCTATTCCTGAAAATGCCCTGTAAGGTCGTGTTTCTTTACAGAATACCACTACAATTAAAAACCAAAAGTAGATGGTTTAAGATAAAGTATGTATGGAGCATGACAAATTTAAACCGTTGTTAGCATTTCCACTTTCTCTTTTTTTAATGCAACATCAAAAGCCAATTTTATCATTGATGTAAACAGGGACAATCCATTTAACATTAGCAGAGTTGTACCTGGTTTTGTTAATTCAAATTTGTCCCATAAAGTTTATTGATCTGCCTTTGTAGTACACAGAACTTCAATAGAAATACTGAACTAAAATCAGAGAAGCACTATGAACAAGTAGAATTTGGCAAATCATTTTTCCCTCAAGAAAAAAAAATCAAGTATAAGTTAGAAAGGAATTAATATTTTTGCAAATATATTGGTTAGAAAAACTTAGATTGGTTGCATTTTAATTAATGTTTTTTTTTTTAGATAAGCCAGTACATTGGAAGTTTTTTTGCCTTTTTACAAAAACTGAAAACCCCCATTAATACTAGCTCATACATTGTTTAGCATCATAATTTTAAAGGGATGTAACAGGTCAAATGTAATTTAAAAGAAATCTTTATATTTACTATTTTCTTATATTTATTAACATAAGTATTGTCCAACTCACTTGTTCAAAATTATAGGTAAGAATAAAGAAATAGTAATTCCTTGGTTGTGTTCACAAAGCATAAGTGAAGTACAAAATATTTATTTCTGATGTATTTGTCACAGAGTGAAATATAACCAAAATAATTTAACTCTGTTTTCCTTATCTTAGATAAGAAGAAATGTAGTATTAATAAGCAAGTATGCTATTTGAAACTTAGAAAAGAAAGTCTGCTTTTTTAAATCTTACACCATCTACTGAGATTTGTATAAATATGATCATTGTTACTTGTAAAAGATGTTGTATCTTTCTGAAGACTACTCCTCTTTGTACAGAAATTCAAGGTTTAGCTGTTTTTTTTTTTTTTTTTTTTGTTCTTTCTTTTAAACATGAGATCAAAACCTATCAGTGTTTTGGAGGTCTCAATCGAAACTTGCTGGTCACAAGATCACTGTTTTCACTGGAGAAGCAAAACTGAAGGAATATTTGTGGTTCCAGAAATAGGTACTTAACAAACAATGATACTAATTTCTTCTGGGAAATATGTACCTTATGTTCCGTTACTTGCAGCATGAAGTAAGGAAACAGTATCTTGCAGGAGACAAGAGTTCACATGATATATTTTCTTTCTTCTCAGGTAAAAAATCATGAAATGAATGGAAAATATATGCAGTATCACAACACAAGGGAACCAGGTATCCCAAGGATTTTAAACTTCTGCCTTTATTTCATAAATGTTAAATACTATTAAATTCTAAAGTGTTTGCAATGTTTTTAGATGTGCAGAAAAACTGTGTTAAAGCTTCTATTGTGTCAGCCACCGACACTGCCAAGTTATTTTCCCTTAAATATACACTTTGTATGCAAATTTATTTCAAGGATTGAAAACTATGAATTTTCTGAATTTTCTTTTTCTTGTATTGCTTGACAGGGACCATGTGTTAGACTGCCAATATTTAAAAGTAAGAAAAAAGGGAGGATTTTTAATGATGACTCTGAAAAATTTTGCATGTTGTCTTTAGACTTTGTATAACCAATCTTAATTTTTTTGTTGTTGTTGTTCTTAAGCATATAGTTCAACTGATTCCCAGCCCAGCATGGGGTGAAATACAGAAAAAAACGACATAAAAATCCATGTAGAAGAACTTCAGCTCTTGATAAAGCAGGTAAACATAATGACAATGCTTCACATCTCCCAAACTTCACACATTTTTAACAGGGATCAGTTGTTGCCAGAACAAATTGTCATTGTGGTGAACATCTTAGAGCAGGGATGAACCAGTACAATCCAAGAAAATCAGTCAAGCTTTTTAACCTTCCAAAACAGTTGGGTTTGTATAGGCTGTCGCTCAACATACCTTTTTTTTTTTTTTTTTTTTTTTGTATATGGAAGAGGTTGAGTAGGCCTGGTGCAAGGGTAGCCATCGGTAAGGGTGGTCTCTGGCTATTCCAAGAGCACCAAAAACCCATCCTTGTACCTGAAGTAGTGGCAGACAGTTTGCACTCCAGAGCTGCAGCCAGGACTTCATTATAAGGTTCTACAGTGGTTCCTCAAGAGGAACAAAATGTTTCTCTACTCATTTCTAATAGGAAGATGGTATTTATCTCGCATGGATATTGAGATGTTTAATGTTCTGACGTGTTAAGCTTTTCAAGCCAGAAGTACTTTATACATAAATTACTATCTGTGTAGTAATTTATTGTGTCTTTGTTTAAAATACTTCTGTAATTTTAGCTTGCTTTCAGTATTTTTCAGATACAAACCTGTATGTATTTTGTTTCAGGATGTGTCAGTACTGTGCATAGACTATTTAGCTGCTGTACATGTAAAGCATTCAGTTGTTTATATACACAGTTTATACACAAATTCATGGCAGACTGAAAATTATGTTAGAAAATATTAGAAGAAAATATTGAATTTTGTTCTAGTGTTAGGGAGGTACTAACAGATGCACCAACATATATGCATGTTTTATATATTTTTTTACTCTGCCATTCACTGTGAAAATATATTTCCAGTCCACTGGTAACTGCCACATCACATGTTGTACCTATAACTTCTTGACAAACAATTCAAGAAAAATTCCTAAAATTGAAGCAAACATATCACAGCCTGCAGCATCTTATTTGCATATGTAAACATATAAACAAAAGTTTGTTCTTCTACAAGAGAATATACTTTGAACTGGAACTTGGTACAGGTCTACAAGAAAATATAAATATAAGAACTAGGATAGGGTTGGATATTTTGACTTCTTGCATGAGTTTGATACGAGACACCTGCTTAGTTCCTAAACTATCTAAAAGGCAGTGTGGAAGCAGGATAAGCCTTCCATGTTTTCTCAAGATTATGGCCTTTGATCTATGTGGGGAGGTGCCTAACACATTTTTCAGGCTTCTGACAAATAATAATAATGACATGATGTGGAGTTCTGGGACTTGGAAGATCAGGCAGGCATCCTGATCTTATTGTTGGGGAAACAACTGCCAAAATTCCCTACAGACTTCTGTGAAAGCAGCATTTGCAATTGAAGTTAAATTTGGGTGGGTGTTTTGTTTCCTGGAAGATTTTGTTATTTCAAAATGCACTTGTGTTCTGGCTTCCGGGAAATAAATAAGTAGCTGTAATTGTTCTTTAATATAATGATATGTATCATCTGCATATTCTTAGGGGTTGGAGCTCTGAGATGGCTTCTGGAAATGTGGGTGTCATGCTCCAAAATGCTTTTTCCAGGGCAGTCTGCTGTGTAGCAGCACCGAAGGAGGTGAAGCCAAGGCTTGGGGCTCTTCCAGCTCTCCCCCAGCCTGGCACAAGTCTGTCTGGGAACTGGGTAAGCAAGTTTCAAGGCAGACAGTGAGATGTGAACTAAAGTAGTGAGTGTAGGAAATGGTTAAGTTTAAAAGTACTTTTAAATTGCATTGAAGATCTGAAATCCAGATTCTGGGCTGCATCTGGTCCATGCTTGCCAAAACTTGAGAGAGAAGGGCTGCTGAAAGGAGCTGTGGGCTGAGGGTGACCTCAAAGGCTGAAGCAGGCACCTGTGTCTGGTGATTGCACAGGTAAGTGAAGGGTCTTGTACCACAGCCTTTTCAGAGGGAAAAACTGCACCAATTGGATCCAGGTGAATAATTTAGGTTGGAAAAGACATTTAAGATAATTTTAAGTTATCTGGTTTTATGCAGCTGCTGTGCAATTAATAGACCAAGTTTTAGTTTGTTTGTCCTATGTACAGTGGAACAAGTACATGAGAAAAGTCTGCAGGACAGGCTTTGTTGTAGTTAGTGCTGGCACTATATTAATTCAAGCTGCTGGATAAAAATGTGATAATGCTGTAACATTCCCATGTAGCCTCCATGAAATAAGATATGCTTCACTTCCTAGTCGAACTGTAGTCCCATCTTGTCACCCTTCACTTTGGAGGTGGCTGGAGTTCAGAGTAGTGTTGTGACTCAAGATCATGCATAAATGTAGTGCTGTGAAAGATGAGTTCAGTTCTTGTTAGAAAATATTAACAGAACAAGGAAAAGGGTAAAAAAGGTTAAAAAAACCAGAAAACCTTCTTTGATTTTCATTCTTTGGGATCTTTAGAACAAAAGCACAGCAGTGTATAGCCCTTCATCTTCAAAGTAATAAAATGATCCAGCCTATATGAGCATTCCTTTTGAGTTCAGGTTCATGATGTTACTTTTGAAAGTATTTCCAGAGCTGCACCGTGGCTGTTAGACATTGCTATTAATAGTAATGAGGATAATAGGTCTGTTAAATTTGGACCATCAAAATTAACTTTGAATTTTCTGGAGTTTGGTAGGATGTTTAAAATGCTCTTATCACCTTGGTATCTGACAATCATGCAACAATTATCCATTTATTTTAATTTCTTGTTTAAGATACTTAATAAAAACCTACAAAAAGCACATTGTTTAGCCAGGAGATTGGAATATTTTCCTTTTCATCAGTTGCATTCTCTTGGGTGCATCTGTCTCAAATGTCTCTCCTGAGAATGAACACCAGAGGGTTTAGATTTGTGTTAATTATTTGAGACTTTCAGAAACCTCTATTATTTACTTGGTAAATGTCTATTTCCCTAAGATTATAATAATTTTGGCTTTTTTTTTTTCCTCTTTCATTCTGGGTTTTTCATAACATTATAATTATTCCTGTCATAGGTGATTATTACTTTGTGTCTGAGTGCCATCAGTTCCTTAAAGCAGTTGTTCTAATAAAAAAAAAGGGTTTTTGAAAACAAAAGAGCCCAAATTTTAGGCCTGATTCAGTGAGGCACGCAGCCATTTGGCTCTTCCCAGGCACATGAGCGTATCCAGCCAGCTGGATGAACCACATGCCCATGGGCAGCTCTGCCATGCTCGTGCCATCTCTGCTTCAGTCTTGTGCTGCTGTGGAGCCGCCGCTTCCAAGCTGCTGCTGGCGGCTTTCCAGCTGTGGCTCCACACGCACGCACAGCTGGGATGCAGCTGGCTGCACCTGACTACCTGGGCATGCCCTAAGGCACAGCTGCACTTGGGCAGCCCGTGCTGCTTCAGCTCCTAGGACGTTCCTGAGAAAGTGATCTTGACCCATCTAAATGAGTATTTGACAGCGTGTCACAAGGAAGCAGTGCCATGCCTCCACTGCCCTTCAGGCTTGCCTAAGTGACAGACATGGCAGGACATGTGACAGAAGGAGGGAAGGCTGCTGAGGTGTGCCACTGAGATCTAGAAATGAGCTCTGTCCTGATTTCATGTGGGGTTGTGCAGGGCAATGTGTGGACATACATCACAGAAGCTGTGCAGTAAAGAGAAGTGCTCCTCACCTGAGTGCAGAGCAAAGAGAGAGATGTGGTTTGCAATGGGAACCCTGGTTCCTTCTGTTTCCTTTTTCTGCTCCTACAGCTCACAGGATTCCCTCTTGCAGTAGGACTAAGGATATTTTCTGGTGTTGCAGAAGAGGAACATAGGAATGATTCATGGGCCATACCTATTTTGTTATTTCTATAGAGCAAGCACTCACTGTAAAATACCTAAATGTTACTGAATTTACTCAGACATCCACTTCATACAGGTTTTGTTTTTTCAATTCATTCAGTGTCTAGTTCTCTTTCCTCCAGTCTATAGTTGTGTGAAGAAGTAAGTTCCCAAGAATACTCAGGATAATCATCTTTACAAAGACAATTTCTTTCTATATGGTCATATTTTGTCTCAAAAATAGTATAGAATACTATTCTTAAGGAATTGTATCATACCTTCTTCACTTTACTTGTACACAATCCTCTAATAGATGTTGTTATCGGTTGTAAGGTTTTCTATTGAAATAGTTAAATTTGTCAGTTTTGTTCTTTTAGAAAAGTGCTATTCACAGCAGAATGTTCGCTCTAACATTTAGCTACATTAGAATCTTATATCTATAAAAAATGTTGAACCTGTGCATTAATTTCAAAATTCTAAAGTTCAACCAAAACCAGTGTGTATTTTTGCAACAACTTTTATAAACAGTCTCCAAGTTCAAATTGCTATTATGATTATTATAATTATATGGTTGATTAATCCTTGTCCTAAAAAAAAAAAAAAACTTGGAAGTATCAGCAGTTTTTCACATTTTAACATGGGGTAGTGTTGTCCAAGAGGGCCTGGACAGAGGAATTTCTATTAGCAGGTGTTAGTCTTGAGTGGTAAAATCTTCCATGGGAGCAACTGCTCAGGATATTTCCTAAAGGTTTAGAGTCCCAGCCTGGAAATACTTAATGGAAAATAAGACAAGAACCAAAATAGAAACCAAACCAAAACACCAAGAAAAAAGAGGCAAAATATGTTCTGATATATAGCGGGTAGTACTAGAAGATCTGATTGACACCTGGTCTGTTGAGTTCTTAGAAAAATTAGTGAAGACAGCTATAACAAAGATGTATAGAAAAGATTTTATTCTTTCACAAAATAGGAACACTGCTATGAAATCAAAATCTGTCAAACACAGCCAGTCTCCCCAAACTATTTGGGAATGCCACCTGAGATGAGTTACCAGCAAGACAGATAATGATGTATCTTTCTTACATCTTTGGGTTTATATATTTTTACAGTTTCTCCTCTGTAATTTGAACCCTGACTAGAGTAGGTCTCCTAGGCCCTACCAATAATCTTTTCACTGATTCCTTCCTGCTACAATTTTGTCAAAGTTGCCCATAATTCCCCATAATCTCCAGTCTCCTCTTTTAGACTTGACTGTCTCTTCAGCTATCCTAAAACAATCTTTAGTGAGCCCAAGTTCAGTGCCTAACTTGGTCTCATTTCCTCCAATAGCAGTAATGGGACGGGACAGCTTTATTTCCATTTTTCAGAAGCATTAGGAAGTGGTGGTCACCTGGAGAAGAATAACATGTAGCAAGGATTTGAAAATGTTGAAGACTGTGGTTACTCTCTCTGAGGGGAAAGAAAAGTCATCTCTCCCTTGATATCAAGCATAGCATGGGGAAGCAGTGATGCAATTCCCAGTGTCGTTCTGCCTGTTTTGATGAGGTTGCATATGAATCCATCATGGTTTGTTTTTCTAGTGATTGAACCTTCTCTAAGAACTCTAGCAAAATTAAACACTTTGAAGATTTTCTTAATTAACTTCTCCCCTTTCCCCAAGAGACTCATCTTTCTTCAGCCTCGATGAAGAGAATAAAAGAATAGGTTTTCTGGCCCCCAGCCCTTTCTCTTACCAACCTGGAGACAAGAAACTCAGGTGCCATTTTACTGTCCAATATTAACTGTTAGGAAGGTGTTGAGAGGGTGAATTAACTGAGTGTGGGCTGCAGCTGAGCTGAATAATATCACACACTGACACATTCTGTTCATTAGATTTCTTGATGCAAAGGTGGTTTCTGCAATAATGGTACCCATGTTTTAATCTTATCTCACAGGCTTGGGGAAGGAAGATAAAGCACTCTGCTGTGTAACTGAACTGCTTCACAGGTGCTAGAGTCCTGAGAAATGTTCTTAATACCTCCTCCAATGGCTCTAGCACATCTTAAATTGCAGTACAAGAAATTCAGCTTAAATTTCATCACTCTCAAGGCACCTGGTCATTTGCAAAACCAGGTTGGTGTACATCTATTACATAGATTAAAAAACAACAAAAAAATGGCTAAGTAAGTTTGGATGTATATAATTAACTGCAAGGGTAGTGGTCATTTTCATTTCCCATATAAACACTTCCCATATTTTCTATACTTTAAATGCAGAACCCCTGAAAGGGGGAAAAAATTTCAGTTCTCATCCGCTGTTCTGAAAAATGGATCCTGTTCTCTTCCTGTGACACTGGCTGATGCTTGTCTCAGTTGCTCAGCATGATGCTGTAATGGAAGAACTGTTTAGACTGAAGCTCCATCTGCTTATCAGCGAGAGGCTGCAAGCCTGATGCCACACTCCACTGCATCTACTGGTGTGGAGAGAAGGCTCTGCTATGGTGTGTGGGAGGAGCAAGAGCCATGGTAATGAAAGTAACCCTGAGTGAAGGGACTCCAGCGAGGTAGAGACCTCTCTGTCTTTTTCTGGTTGGCAGACTGGAGTAGAAGCCCCTCTGAGTAGGTGTAGAGTGAAGCAGTGGCTGCTTCTCGCTGTAGTGGGCAGGAATTGGACTAAGTTTGTGTGAAGGTGTGGTAAGAGAAGAGGGAGTTATATGGGATAAGATTTAGTTTTATTTGAAGATAAAGAGGGAGAGTTTGACAATATACATGTGCATATATAGAATACAGCAATGCAAGTTCTGACTTTACAGAAATTTGAGTAAAGCAGTTTAGTAAGACAAGACCATGTTAAGGGATCAAACTGGGATCAAAGGAATGAACTGGAATGGGGAGAGAAAATAACCTGTCAGAGACAGTGAAAGTATGGCAAGGTTACATGGCAAAATAAGGAACATCTTGGAAAGTGCAAGGTGTGAAGGAGGGAGACCAAGTGTGCCGGTTGGCTGTGCTGAGTATGGAAGAACAAACACAGCTTTGGAGCAAAGGGAGTAGCTGAGGAACAGTGAGCAGGGGAAAAGCTGTACTGTAATTAGCATGCCTGGCACGTGGAGCTGACCAGGGAGCCGTGTACCCTCTGGCTGCAAAGGATGAGTGCAGTGTTTTCATAGCTGCTGAGGAAAAGCATAGAAGCAATAGAAACATGGCATAGGCTTTATTGGGGCCTTTCCACATCTTTGGGAGTGAAAGGCTTTGCATGTTGCCTGAGTAGGCATGGTCCTGTGATGTGTCTTCAAGGTACCAGGGAGGAAAGGAAGACTGAGTTTCAGCTGTGGAAGATGGCAGCAGGAGGAGCTGGATGCTTTTAGAGAACCTCATAACTTGGAAATCAAATTTGCCCGTGCAAAGGACCCAATACTGCAAACAGCCAGTACCTTGTAACAACATTACTTTTGTGGATGTTTTTCAGATGCAAGTCTTCATGCTGTAATTCTTGTGTAACAAATCTAACTCAGACTGGAAGATTTTTTTTTCTGATTTTAGACCAACAGATTTTCTATACTTGAGGTGAGACAAAAATATTTTAACATGTTGGTTTACAAGTAATGTTGTATTTTTCAAATTCTACAGAGTTAAGATATCAATATTTATGCAGAATTTCCTGATACTACCCTATTCATCCTTATTTCACAGTAGTGCATTTGGGAACAAAGATAGAACTTGCACAGACTTCACACTCCTCATCTGGTCTCCACCAATCTCGTGGTGTTGTCATAGGCACTGCTCTCCTGTATGTCGTTCCACCTAATTCTGTTTTCCCACTCCACAGAAAACAACTGGTTTCAATCCACTGGGATTGATGTACACATTAAACATTTATTCGAATTATTTTCCTGTTCTTAGTTATGCAACATCACTGTGCCTGGCCAGCAGCAAGACATGGTGAAAGCTTCAGTGCTCAGGCCTGGCGTGTTTCTGCTTCTCGTGTCAGCCCTCCCGGGTAGTGGCAGGAAACAGTATCTCCCAAACCTGTCAAATCTATCACTCTTCTAGTTCAAATGTTGACAGGCCTTGGTAAAGCACACTTTAAACAGATCTGTTCTCTGTCACTGCCATGACAGTAATACATGAATCCACAATCACAATGATTTTAGAAACAGACAGACAACATGAACTATAAAAGCCTGATCCTGTTAGAGCTTTCTTGGATGAGTATTTTAAAGGGAATATTTTTGTGCTAACATTTTTGAGAGTATTGTATGTCTCTGATCCTGAATCTCGTTTCTTTTGGATGTCTTGATTCCTTATCTTGACTCTTCAAATATTCTTCATTTTTCTTGTGGCTACTTCAGACTATTTGCTAGAGTTTCAAAGCCTTTTATTGAAGATGTTGCCATGTTGTGTCTAGATATCCAACAATGTGATCAATTGCTACTCCCCCTCCACTGAGCTGAATGCCAAAGTCACAACAGATGTTGGTTGAAAGAAGGAAGCATTTATTATTTCTCTGGACATTAAAGATAGAACCATATCTATTGTAAGAAAATCTGAGGGCAGGAGAACCTCTTGAATGCTAATAACATCCCATAACAAAACTGGGCTAGAGATTGGTGATGTTAGCAATATCTGTGAGCATGGATGGTCAGTTGCATGACCATTCACCATGATGATGAATTTCTGATTTGACTGTGTAGTAATGCACTTGAAGCACTAGGTAAGTAAAAAAATGTGGGCTTTTTCAGTCTCTGGTTCCATTGTACACTGTTCCTAATAGACATAATCTGAACTTTTGTTTGATCCAGGCTCCTGAGTACTTCTAGTGTAAATGTTAATGGATGTTGTGAGATGAAATTTCTGACTCATGAATGACCAAAGGAAACAAATTCCTGTTTGGGCCAGGAAGAACTCTTTTGCCATCTGCCATCTCATGGGCTGAGTGTTTACCAACTAGGCCTTAGTCATCTACCATAGGAGGTTAGTGAATACTAACATTTATCTTTAACAGAACAGAGACTAAAGTTTCATGAGTAGGAATAACGTCTCTTTACGACTAAGCAGTGTTTTCTGAATTTTCATAGTTCTGTGTGAACTGTTTCCGATGTTGCTGACGAGTTGTTACCTGGAATTGGATGTGTTCAATATGGACACCCTAAAGGCCAGATTTAATTTTCTCACTTTTCTGGAAGAGTTTCTTTAAGTTTGAACATTGAGAGCACAATGCTTCAAATACAGGGATAATTTTGCTCTGAGGATAATGTATTCAGAGGACTTGGTTTGAAAAAGTTGTGAATTTGTCTAAAAGTTCAACGGATCCTTTAAATTACTGTTTATTTCATTCTGAAGATTTTGGAGCTTTTTGTGTGGCTATCTAGGCACCAAGTTTGAAATTCACCTTGGCCACAGCAAGAGGCAGACTAATGTCCATATTGAAATATTTAACATTATGGAAACATTATGGAGTCATTGATAACAACTTTACCATTGTTATCAAAATGTGAGTTGCTTTCATGTATCTGTTGCATTGCAGGCTCTGTGCAGAGCTTGACATATTTCTCTTGTCATGTACAGTGCTAACTTTTCACAAATAAGATTAAAAGAGTTATAGAGTAGCATTTCTTTGCCGTTTTCTCCAGATTACATTAAAATTTTAAGTATGTGGAATATAGTTACCAAAAGAGTATCAGTAACATTTAAATTTCTAGTGGGTAAGCAAATCTGGCTGTTCCATAATGTTGAGGTGCATAGCTCTTATGGGATGAAGGCATAAGTAAATTGTCAGGCCCTTTCATACTGTAATGTCTCCCTAATGGAACTATGGAACAACATTAGACAGGTTTCTCAACACCTCCCAGAAGGCTGTATAAAATACAGTTTCTCACGATAGTCTTCTCCAGGTTTTAATAGGAACTCTATTTTCTGTAGCACCAGTAACCTATATGCAGTGTTTTCACCCCTTTACAGACTGATAATGAGTGAATGTTCATGTGGTCTGTTGCACAACACTAAGCTCTTATTTCACTGTCTGCAGTTACGTTCAGTAAGTACAATATGAACATCATCTCAATTAACAGAGTACCTTCAGGGCTTTTCTTAGCCAACTATTCTAGCACGCTTGTCCATACTGTCATCAGCACCTAATCAACTAATGATGGCTGAAAATGAGGAAGGCCAATCCCAATAAATCCGAAGGATAGTAATTTTTCTCTTTTAATGCCCTTCTCCCTCCTTCTTCCTTCTTCCTACGGCACATTGCAGTAAATTAATGTCATAGTGGTTATTACAGTAGCGCTGCTATGGCAAGTATTCAAGCAACGATCCTCGAATATTTTACCTCAGCATTTATTTGTCCATAAAATAAAATAGGATTTACTGCAGTACTCTCTGGTTTGAGGACTGCATGGACAGCAGCTGTGACAACTCCTTATCTCCATTACAGGTAAAGATATAGGGGATGTTTCCCTGAAGCTAAAGAGAAACAAGGAACATAGAAGTCAGTCAATTACAAAACCACAGTGCTACAGAAATTGGTAAAATAAATAAATATAAGCATTAACAAAATCCTCCATTGTACCTAATAAGAACTCTGAGAAAAATCATTCAGTAATTTTGTCCTTTAAAGGTCTCAGCAAATTAAAAGGGTATTCATTGCTTTGAAGATTGCTTTGTCCAAATCAGATACAGGATTTTGAGATTGAAAGATGGAAAGATAAATGTGAGGAATTATTGTTGCAAACCCTATTTAGACAGAGCATAAGAGAAGGAATTACAAATAGAAAAAAATATCTTGGTCAATACAATTTTACAGAGGTTTATTATTAGTGTTGTTCACCTAAAAAATAGATGGTTTTGACTATTTAAAAGCTCCACCTTAAAGAAAAAAAAAGCTCCCAGATGATAAAACATAGGTTCTGAAGCCAGCCCTGTGGAGATGCGACTGCTGGCTTAGAGATATTCATATTTTCAGCTGCATGTAAATTTCTGTGTGTCATTAACATCTCTGAGCTCTGTAATTAGGTCTCTCCTGATCTGGTTATAGTTTCTGTACATTATGAGTATGTAAGCCTCTCCAGGGAAGCACAAGGCCAGCCTTACAGGGTTTCCCCTTTCTGTTCCACAATTTTGCTCTTATCTTTAGCAAGTACATCCTAGCAACTGCTTGCTTCGAGGTTGCAGTGAGATCCTAGTGAAAGGCTATAAAGCATTATCAGTCTTTGCCAGCACAAGTCTCTACCAGTACACCAAGGCTAGAGCACCTCCTTCCTTCATAGACTCTTTACTTTTCCCTACCTGCTCTCCTCATTTTAAAATATTCTCTCAGATTTTTTTTATTTACCAAATTTCTCTCCAATTTACAGTTATAGTTTTGATCTTATTTTTGCATCTTTTTTTGGTAAAGGAAACAGATATTTTTACAATATGTATCTAAAACCTGAGTTGTGTTTGAAAGAATGTTCCTTTCTGAATAAATAATATTTCAGGAAGTTAAATATAACATATAAACCAAAATGTTTGTCTTTTATTCTGCTTCTCACTGGGAAGCACTAGAGGGTCCAAGTACAAAGGGAAGAGTGGTTTATTAAAGAATGCTTGCATTTGGATTAGTTTTTCCAGAAAGCCTTGTAGTTTTACATCCAGGAAATGCTGTCCTCAAAATAAGGAAGTACTCATTCCATGGCCTGATTATTTTTTGATTTTTCTTCAATGGGGTTTCTGCTTGGGTATAACAAAATATTGGATAATGAAGATAGAAAACCAATAAAGAGTGAAAAAAAATACAGAATTGCCTAGAATGAATTCTGTGTGTAATTACTTGCAATTTTGCTAACTACTGTATAAACAACACTTTTAACAAGGCAAATTGGAAACGTGAAGACAAATCAGCTTAGGGATATAGCTTCAATTTATTACACAATGATAACTGAAAACTTTGTTTCTGCTGCGTTGCAGTCAATTTCTACTGAGCTCACACTCTGAATGTGTGATTAATCATATGAGCACTGGGGTTGCCAATAAATACCAAAACCTTAAAACTATAACAACTTGCTCATTTTGTGCGGTCATTCCAAATAGCTAAACAACCAGAAATTGTCAATGTACACCAAGATCAATGCTCCAGGGTCTCTACATAAGATTGATTTCCCTCTCTGAGGATTTCATCTCTCTCATCAACAAAAACATTTTGTCCTCCCTAAATAATCCAATTGAATGCCATCCTCCTGTGGAACAGTGAGAGGTTTAAATTGTTTGGATTAATCTCTGCTTCGAGGTGGCCGGGAAAGTCTCTGTAACTTTGTCAAATATGGCCTGGAGGGAGAACTGCTATGGTTTGATATGAGCTAAAAATAAACAAATAATGAGAGTGTCTAAAAATTATGTTATGCTTTAAAAACAATATATGTGTCAGAAAATATGTTTTAAAGCTCTTGCTTCTAATACGGAGCATAATAATTGTTGGTGTATTCCTTCTTGTTAAGGCCTACAAGCTCTTCTCTGTTGGAGATGGGGAAGGAGATTGGGAGCCATGGGAATGGACTCAGAAGAGGACAGAGAAAGGGAACTGCAGGAGCCCACAGAGATCTTCCCCAGATGATAAGTGGTGCAAATCAGAGATGGGCCTAAGGGAACTGTCACTACCTACAGCCTTCTCCCTGCTCTGGACAGGGAATGCACAGGTGAGGTTTAAGAGAAATGCCGAGTTTAAGAGAAGTGCTGAGTAGTTCAGATTCTGACTATCTGCTTCCATCTCCTTCAGAAGATAATTTTGCTTGTTTGCAGTTGGGAAAGACCAAAGAGAAGTGCTGTTTCAAAGGAGCCATTGCAACCAAAGGACAGACACTGATATCTGCTTTCCACAGTGTTCTTGGCCAGTATGCAAAACAGCCTTTCCATGATCTACATAACACTGTAAGTTGGATGAATGGACATTTTGTGATCTATATCCAACGTGTTCTGGAAGGAAGATAGAGCACAGATCCAAGTTCTTAATTAATTCTGTGCTTGCTATAATTGGGGTGCAGTGAGACAATCAAGTTGTATCCCCAACAAGTACATTAGAAATTGCATTGTTGATTTATACTTTTGGTGCTTTTGGAAGTGTTGGCCAACAGTTCTCATGACTGGCACCCCCATCCCCACAGCAGAACACGAGGGTCAAACTTTACATCAGCAGGCAACAGTGGATATGGGTTGTACATGGAGGCTGCTGACCCCACACTGGAGCCAGGGTGGGAAACAGGCACTCTTGCAATTTTGTGTTTAGATTTCCAGAGCAAGGGTAGGTTTGTATCACTCTTAGCAGACTTTCAGGGCTGTGGTGAACAATTTGTGTTTAGATGTTGGACTGACATTACCGAAACGATGGCCACATAGGCCAAGCATGGCTTGTTTCCATCTTGCACTGGTACTAGCTCAGAAATTTTAAAATAAATGTGCTGAATGGGTCTCTCTAAATGGAATTGTTTTTAGTTAGGTTATGAGTTATGTTATCTTAGCCTCAAACACCAAAATGGTAAACTGGTTTTGAAGGAATTGCATATTTATTTAGAAACTGGCTAAGAACAGATTGCTCTGGAAATTCTGAATGCCCTCACAATATCTGTGGTCTGAGCTTTGCCATGCTTCAAATGTAAACTTCTTTTTTACTCTTCTACTTTGTAGAACTGTAAAACAAATCTTACAAATGGCATTGTACATACCAGTGTACATTCAGTTTGAAAACAAAAATATTTTCAGTAAAATGAAGCATAAATTTCTCCTTTGTAAACATTGGAAAAGTAGAAAATGCTATGAAAGAAATGACTGAAGGCAGAAAATATCATTTCATTCCATTTAAACCTAAAAATAAATTTGAAGGGGCATGCCTACTACTATCAGGAGTACATATGGATTTCTTGCTGACATTAATCTCCAAATTGAATGTCAAGAGTGAGGGGGGAGGGAGGGGTGTACATGGGGGGTAGGCCAGGAGACTAAATTTAGTATTATAAGGGCAAAATGAAACATCATGATTATCATTAGGAAGGCCTCTAAAGCATATTTGTACATTATTTTGGGGCAAATACAAGTGTGACATGTTAACAATAGGCAAAAATACCACACCATGCTGTTTTGCCCTGAGGGCCTTCTCTGCTTAACAAGAAGACGTTGTAGAGTGCACATGCACACAAGAAATTTATGATTTCCTTGAAAGGCAGAGATAAGTATTTTCAAGTCTCTCACACACAAAAGAATAAAATGAAGTATTAGTGATGCATGTTGGTAGATGACAGTGTCTGAAAGTCCACTCATAGTTCTTTTCAAGTAGCTATATAACAATTGAACAGGTAAATATGTAACACACAAAGATTCCATGCTTTATGGAAAAGGAATTAGTAAATATCCTATATCTATTTTGATATAATTTTTTTAATTAAGATAAAGTCACCCAGACACATGTAACAGGCACCCAGATAAATTTATTCATCTGAAGTTTACTGGACAAATTAGAAAATCCTCTAAGTTTGCATCAGAATGGCTAGAAAGTGGCTGGAAACATCTGCCAAATGACCAGAGGGTACTGGTAGCAAAAAAAACTTCACAGCAAAAAATCTTCACAGCTGTCAGATCTCTGTCTTGAGCTTCTAACAGAAGAACAGTACAAACTAATAAATAAATTCTTTTTGCTTTAGAGAAAGTGATCCTCTGGCATGCCTCGCACAGTGGTGTAAACGTGAGCCTAAAGATGGGTGTTGCTTTTGTCATTCTATGGGACACAGACCAGAGAGGCGTTACCCTGTCAGGGAGTCCTTCAAGATCTCCAGAATCTGGAGTCCCCTAAGCTTTCTCTCACAACCTCACAACCTTTACAGCTTCATCCCAGCCTTGGATCCTCTTAACTGCTCTGTGATACTGCACACCCTGCCCATAGGGCAGCAGAACAGGAGAGGCCACACAGCCAGGTTGCGGAAATGTGTGAAGAAAGTCATACCTGTGTGAGGCAGAAACAGTCTGTAAGGGAGTAACTTAATAGGACTTGATAGGTCACTAAATTTTAAAGAAGCCATTCAATAGAATTTACAAAGTAACAATGCTTAAACTAACATATGAATGAATTTATATATCAATCCGTATACAAATATTCACATATAAATGTCCAAATAAGTAATTTTAGGCATTTATTAGAAACTAAATACAAACTAATTGCACAAGAATTTTGGAAAATATCTGAACAATTATCTTGTTATAATTTATAATATGAAAAAAGTGGAAGAGCTGTCTCTGTCGTACTTGGAAATTGACAAGATAAAACCTCTGAAAAATCATACTGTCAGCACTGAAAAACCTAGAAACACTTATATAATATAAACCACAATCTGAGACTACAAATTCTCAAAAAATCGATGCAAGAGATGGGGTTTTGCATGCACACCACATATGTGAGTGGTTAGAGGGTCAGGATCTAAGAACCAAGTGTTTGCTTTATTTTTTAATAAATCAAGTAAAAAAAAATATTTGAGGAAATAAATTTGCAGAATACAAGTTCAGGAATGCTAATTACTAAGAGTTCCTTTATGTACTCCAATGTGTTAAAGGATGAATATTCAGTGGTTTAATATGTTTATGATCAGTCATGTCCAAAGAGAAACAACTATTGTGGAAAGGAAGAGAGAGAACATCACTACTGAGCCTTTTAGTTTGACTCCTTTATGAGCTAAACTTGTCCTTGAAGTCATCCATCAGCCCAAAACAAGGCACGTTCTGGGAGGACCATGGCTTGGGGAGAAAGGGCTCAGCACCCCTGTGGTTAGGACTAGAGGAGACAGGTTTGGGCTTGAATATTCTCAGTGGGCAGCTGGGAGAGCTGAAAGGGCAGAGCAATATGTGGCTGTTGTCCCCCCAAAGGAGATGCCCAAGCTCAGAACACCTTGCAAGCCGAGGTGTGATGGTGCTGGTCTCCATCCCCACCTGCACCGACGGCAGCTCCTGTGAATTGGAGTTGGTGTGGGTGTGCCAAGCTCTGACCACTGCCCCCTCAGAGGCTTTAGCACCTGCTGCAGGGTGGGCAGGCGTGAGCTAATGACCCAGGCTGTGCCCTTACAAAGGGAGTAGCTCTACACCATGTCTCACTACAGACTGCCCTTTAGCCTTTCTTCCTTCAAAGGCAGACTTTCCCTTTGGCTGTGTCTCTTTAGCTGTATTTACTATCATTGTGGCCGCCTTTCCTAGAGCTGGAACAAAGCCCCTTTACCGTCCGTCCATAAAGAAATGATCCAAGGACACAGGGGATCTCACAGAAAGGAGTAGAAATCCTAATGTTTGGGCCAATATCGAGAAGTGTTTTCCTTTACTCTCCTCCCTTGGGTAAGTTGTTTAATGAATTTGGGAATAAGCAAAGAAAATTTGACTACATCTCTTATTAGACCCCCTTGTTATGCTCTTGCTGTTGTTAGTGCGCTGCTTTTAAGCAATGAATTTGGCTTTCTCTTCCAGAGGTTACATTCCCTTTTGAGCATCACTCAAGTCTTCATGCTCATTGTGGCTAAGATGAGAAGCAGATAAATGCATCAATTAATGTTACAATCAGCTCTTCTTTATGACTGTACTCCTTTTATTACATTTGTCCTTAATGTTATTCTGTTTGTTTTCCAGTATGGAAAGTGGCAGAGAGAGGCCTTTATTCTACATTTGTCCATATGGGCTCCATAAGCCACACTGGGATTTTATTATTTCAGTAACATTGCCAAGAGCTATGAACAGCCAAAACATTTTGTGTGTGACATTTTTTCAGAACTTCAGACTTTAGGTGACTGCTTTTGGGTTTTTTTCCCCTTATTCATGACAATTCTTTAAATAGTTAATGGTTCAAACCTTGTCTGGGGAATGATGTGATTTTTTTGTCTGTCTCCGGGTGAAAATACAGAAATTTGCATCCTAGGTAGGGATGATTCTCTTCTGATGCCTTTCTGTACCTTCCAGCTTGTCCAGGCTCTGTGGTGTCTACATTGAAGTTATGGAAACATAGTAACACTTTAAATTAAGGTGATCTGTATAAATATTTTATTATTTATAGAGCATTCAATAACGTGCTTGTAAAAAAACTTGGGAGTATGCATTGAAACAGCAGACAAACTATTTGAACAATACTTACATCTTAAAATATTGTTGTAACAGCTTATCACCTTGCTGTGGCAGCATTTTAAGCATTTATTGATGATGCATTTTATAACATGCCTTACAATAAGTTATTAAAGGATGTAGTGGCACCAACTAATCATTTCATAAACATGAATAAACCATTTATACAGGGCACCTTAATTTAAAGTGCTTGTAGGAACTTGCATAAAATGTTTTGAACAGCTGACATGCAGTATTGGTGCTTCACGTAGTGCCAAAGTGGTGTCATGTCCTGGTATGCAAGAGTCTTATGTGGAACTGGAGCTTTATTGCTTCCAGTGATAGAGCTGGGAACTGCACAGTAATTCCAAACACAAAATGTTGTAAATCTCTTCTGAAAGAGTATATGAGGAAGTGCATAAGCAATATCCAGGAGATTCTAGTGACAAATAATGTAGAAGCATGTTATTGCTCATTCTATATTTAAGTAAAAAAGGAAAGAAAAAAATCTATTTGCTTTTGGCAATATGTGTGAGAAAATGCTGTTCAGAGGTAGAGTATGTATTTAACACTTGTCAAGCAATTAAAAGACACTGCATGATGATCAAAATTCAGTCAGCAAATAAATGGTCTTTACATGCCAGGGAAAAAGTCTCTATACCATCAAAATAGAATTCGGAGACATGCAGAAGGTGATTATTAAGAATAAAATATGTACAGTAATACTAAAATAATTCTAAAAAATGAGGAAAAAGGATGTCATGTGATTAAATATCATATGAAAATTACTGCTGCATTCCTTACCGTTTGCTATGATTTACTAGGAGCATTTAAAGCAATGCTAAAAAAAATAATGAAGTCATACCTTATTCCCCTCCCCCTGCAGATATAGATTTTATTTGACCTATTGCTTTTAAAACAGAACAGCTTAAAGAGAGCTCTTTACATGATAGAACTCAAAGACAAAAGAGAGAATGCAAATCATTTCTATATTACATATATGTTGCTCCATTTGGCAAAATCAAATTAGATCTTTTCATCTCCTTACTGTAGAACAAAAACAGAGCAATATTATGAAATTTTGCAGGGCTTTATTTCTAGGCGTCTTTTGTGTCCAGTCTTTTAAACTCAGGTTTTTCTGCCTTTTTTACTGACAAGCCCACAATTTTCAGAAAAGAAAGCTAGCATTAATTAAGACAGTGCCAGCTGTAATTTTCTTGGGAAGTAAATTTCTGCACAACTAAAGGTTACAGAGACCTTTTCACTGTCAAAATTTACTACAGCCTGTGAATGTTAATGTTTCTAATGAAGACATGTTCTCTGTCCCTGAACTTAAAAGTACCCTGAGAAGAAGGCAAAGAGAAAAAAAACTCTATTTGACGAATGTATCTGGAGTCTGTGCATTAATGCAGGGTTATGCCTGCTGGTGCATATTGTAATTATAGTGTTTGGATAGCCTTGTTTTCTAAACAAGGAATATTGCTATAAATTGGCAATTTTGCATGAAGAGTAGGCTTGTAGTAGGTGCCTTATGTTACAAATAAGACAGTGATATAATAAGCATTTAACCCATTAGATTTGGGGATATTCTCAGCTAAGTCTGGAGAGGAGCTATAATATAGAACGTGGAATGAAAAGGTTCTTTGGGTCTTTCTATGAATGCAGCAGAAGAACACATTCTTTATCTTCTAATGATCATTGTACTTCTAATGAAATTTTTTTCTCAATTTTAAGAGAAATCAGCTGCTTCTAAAAAGAAGTACCTGGCTTTGCTCTTTTATTTGTTTGAAGCTGATTAGATAGTAACCCGCTATAAATAGTTATATAGTTTTTGTTGTTCTGTCAATGTGCATTTTTTCCCTATCCCTACAGTATTTACTGCCAGGCAGAGTGACAAATAAAAGGAAAAACTCAACCTCACAGAGATGTTGATATTCTTAATTTTTAGCTGCCATGTATTTTATGAGATATTTTATTTTTCTATTCTTTGTAGAGTTTTTCTCAAAAGCAGAATGATAACCTTTAAAAAAAAATTGCTTGCTGTCTTATGCTTGAAGTTCTCAAAACAAAAACTGCTATTATGTGAAATTACTCTTGATTTCCCATGCAGCATCGTGGTCAATATGGGTAGGAAAAAAATAGCCTAATTCAAGACTATGTTGATTAAAAATGGCAAAAGCACAGGAATGCAGGCCTTGCAAAATTTTAGACATATGATCCTAATGATATGTGGATCCATGTTTAATGTGGAGTTGTTTTAAAAATGGGGCATTAGATTGCAAACTGAGTATTTTTTCTGCGTCAGAATGTTCAGGTAGCTTTCTTTTCTCTTCTTTGCCCTTCCCCCCTCCCAGTTTCCAAGACTTCTGAGTCCAGGTTTTCAAGACACTGAGCTTTATGGTCAGAAAGGAGCCAGCCTCTGATATTTCTTGGGAGAAGGCAGTGAGTACCACAAGATTGCAAGTGGCTACAGCAATTCTATCCGAGAAGCAATGGGACATCAGATGTGTTTGTGTCGGCCTCTGCAACAGGGCCAGGGCCTCGATGTTGGTAGAGGAGAGTTTTTGCCATGCTGTTGATTTATGTTTCAGCTGCTTTGATGAGTGTTGTCTTCTCATTCTGCCCATCAGCATTAAGGAATAGGATGGAGCACTGGGACAAAAACATGGGAAATCAATGTCTCTGTAAATATCTATATGGACACTAGGATAATCTGTTAAAAGCCATGACTATCCTATACCAATGGAGATATCAGGTCTCATTACACATCCAATCCCTTTTTCCAACATGTAAATTGGACTTCATTTTGACTCCCTCGCAGTCCAACACATGCACGTTACTGCTGGACACTCCTTCAAGACACCTCAAAAGCATACATTTCATGTCTTCATCAGTTTAATCTGCTACATGGTCAGGACTTCAGAATAATTAAAGATCTGTTGGCTAATAAGTCAATATACTAGATACTGTAATTTTAGATAGCAACTTGGTATGGCATCCTTGGCAGTCTTGGAGCACTGCACAATGAGCTAAAAACAATGCAATACTGGCAGACTGTAGGAAACAGTCACTAGGAGGGTATATTGGGCAAATAATATTTTTTTTTTTTTTTAATAGAGGCATGGTTCAGCAGCATAAAAAGCCATGTTTTTCCATACATAGGCTGTGGTTGGAAGGATTCTCCCAGGGCATTTGAGCTTTTATTTATGGATTGCACATGGATTTGCACAGATTTTTGTTACACTTAGACAAATCACCAGAGACATCATTACTGCCTTTTAAAAACAGCTTGTTTCCCCTTAATTTAAATCTGTTCCTAATTGACTTGATCCAAGCCCAAATAGTCCTTGTTCGAGTGAAATAAGTACATCACCCATTTCCTACTTGAATTGGTTTCAGATCTGACCTTTAGTCAAAGCAGTGTAACTTGGTATGAAGACACAAAACTTAAGCCTTAGAGAAAGACTTGAAGGTACCCTTAAACTTCCTACTGTGAGCAAATACATGTAACCAAAATATATAAGTAAGCTTCCAAATGAAAATCAAGTTTGGAAACGTGATCTGGAGAAAGTACCATACAAAATGTTACTAAGGTAACCAATCCCTCTGCCTATGCATGCTCTGAGCAGCTCTCCAATGTCCTTTAGACTATTAGGTCTTGAGAAAAAGTATGAAGGAAGGTATGTAAGGAATTAGAAAAAAGTGTTCCTAATATTTAATAAGAAACTAGAACATCTGAACTGCTAGAAGTTATTTTAATTGTTCTGTATTTTACTATTTAATAGAGGAATATTAAAGTGTTTTCATTCCTTCTCAGGTAGAAAGCCTGCAATGACATTGAATTCTGTTCCCATCGATGATTCCTGCTGCTATGTTATTTAAAAAAAAAAAAAATTATAAACTTCTAGCCTACTCTATTAAGGCAATATGCCCCAAACCTTTTTTTGGCTGAGTTTTTCTCTTAGTAAGCAGAGAGAAATGCAGTACTGGGAGGGCTAGAGAGAGACAAGGATCTGAACATATATACAGTTGAACTTTCCCCATCTCTTTTCTTTTTTTCCTCTCTGTCTCTGGTACTTCTGAAATATTTTGGAGAAGGACAAAATATTTTACTTGAATTCATTTTAGTATATATGGGACACTATCATTTTCAGAGCAGAAAATCTGTTATAAGAAAACCTCCTGCTGTGTTTTCTCTTAGATGTCCTCAAAAATAAAGATGGGAAATCAAGAGAAATGAAAAAAGAAAATAGGAGCCATCTATCCTGGTTTATTTTCTAGAGCTTTGTCTTATCACCTACATTTCCAAATGGCACAAATGCCTGTTTTCTAATAAAAAAGAACACTATAAAATCCTTGTTTCTTGAAGGGGGAGGGGAGAAATCTATGGCAAATGGGTTAAAGATAGGTGAGAAAACTATTTAGATCAAGGCAAACTGAATAACCACTAAACTTTTGAAATATGAACAAGTAGAATAGAAGATCTGTGGAAAACACAGTCCTTTGAGCATTTTGAACAGGCACTGTGGACAAGGCGGTGGAAGGTACCATGGCCAATGCTATAAAGGCTAAACCTGGTAATTTAATCTCAAAAAAAAATCTTGACATAAATTGAAACTGACTCACCATTTTTGAGTAATTATTTTATTTGGTTCCTATGTAATTCATCCCTTCAGCTCCTGAATCCTTTTCTTCATTGCCATATATTTAGTAATGGACAGCAGCATGCTGAGAAGTAACACTGCCTTCATGTAGTCCCTTAAAAAACAATGCAAATAATTTCACGGCACTACTGGCCCTGAAAGAATGCAATGATAAACATATTCTGTATTTCCTGCATAGCTGAAAAGCATTCAGTAGGTGCAGCAGTAGTAGAAGGATGCTCAGCAAGGCAGTTTGTGGCCATCATCCACTTCTTCTAAGGGGAACACAGGGCAATTTGTTGGCTCTTGTGGCAACTGTACACAAAGTGTATTGAGAGCAGAAAGCTGGGCTGGAAGCCACTAGAAAAGATATGAACACAAACACAGCTTCTGTCCACCCAGAACACAGACTTGGTGGGCTGAATGACTATATTTTTTTTCAAGAAAAATAAAAACAGCTGAACATACTAGAAATCTTGCTAAAAAGAAAAAAAAGGAGAGAAAAAGCATAATAATTCCCTTAGTGGTCTTCATTAGTTTGGCACTTGGAGAGGGAGGTAGATCACAAAGCATTGACTGAAACTAGAAGATGAGAACATGATTCAGGAATATGAATGTGGGCAGAGAACACTCCCTTGTGACTCAGAATGAGTATTTTACATGTGATTCATAAGGAAAAATAATTGTTTTATCAGATGCATTCCTTACATATGGCTGGGGTTAATATTCACCTTATTTAAAATTGAAATTTCACTACTGTATGAGCACCGTTGTTCTTTCTAACACAGACACTAAGGAAGAGAAAGAAATTGCTTTATTCACAAACAGGACACAGTTCTCCCCTCCACACAAGCTCATTGCTTGGTGTTCTGCAAAGGAGCCTGATGTGCTTTTTGCGAGGCTCCTGGTATGTGATGTTTATTAGAAAAGATTTTCTGAGTAATGTGAATAAAATCTGGAGGTAACATCCACATAGGTTTGTGAATCATGTCCTTGGGTCTGTTGAACTAAGAAACATTACCAGGAGGTTGGTGGTGAGTTAACAGTGACAGCCTCTGCTGCCTCAGATTGACAGAGTTCAAATGAGGCCGGATTGGGAAGCTGGCATCCCACCTCATGGACCATGCTGATCTCCAGAGATGTGTCACCTAGTCCATACAATGACCCTAACTGTTTACAAGGTACCTCTTGTTTGTTTTGATTTTTTTTCTGCATCACTCAGGTATTTTTAGGGAATGCTGGTACTTAAGAATTGCCTTCAGCAGGAAAACAAATTTTAAAGAGATTCATGCTAAATATTTTCTGGTCATGTTACAGAAGTGTTCAGAAAAGATTAGGGAGGTTTCTGTTAATATTTTTCTGGATTGTTTTGGCTATCAGAATGGATGTACAGAAATGTACTCTTCCTTGAGTGATAATAGTTTCCTAACAGCATCCAAAGATCCTTTCCATAATATGGACATCTGCTTCTCAGGAAATGTATTAAAACTTAGAGGAACCACACCTCCTAGCACTGAGTGTTACATCTGCATTGGCTGGTGAGAGCAACCTGCCGTGTAAAACTCAGTCTGTGTGAAGAGCAGGTGGTGGGAAGGACAGGAACCTGTCACTGAGCATCCAGAAGGGGAGAAGGGAGTCACCTGTGCCTGCATATGTGAGAGAGATGTGCTTTTCCGAGATTCCCAGATGCTCCTCTGGTGTGAGGGAACCCACCCATGGCACTGGTGTGCCCAGTGGGGGTAGGGTTTGGCAGCTTCCTTACTTGTGCTGCACTTAGGGGGTTTTAATATTTTCATTTACTACTGATGTGTAGTATCTTGTAAGTGAACGGCACATAGAAAAGCAACTCTTTGCTTGCATTTTTGCAAATTATTTGGCTTTTTTATTGGTTTCTATGAGGTTAGGTGTAGCAACATTTTTGAGTACTATACCTTGGTCACGGCTATTAGAAAATGCTTTTCAGTAGTTTGAGGGTTTTAAATGCACTATGGTTTTATTCTTTGATCCTGTAAAGAATCCACTGTCATTTAACTCTTGTACTAATTTTGTTAATTGCACCACTTGGTGTTTTCCCAATTAGCTCAGTGTTTTGTTAAAAAATGTTGGAAATTTAGAAGAGCATGGAGTTTATATCCTCTCTTAATTTTCGTGGTTCCATTTTGTGGCTCCTTTTTGAATGAAGTAGACTTGGGAAATCCCTGAATGTCAGTAACAGCAACCATTGCCTAGTAGAATTCCCAGCTTGGAATCTCAAATTACATGACGAGACTGAAAGCTAAATACAATGAAAACAATGGAAAAAATATTGAGAAAACTTTTGATTATGTCTGGATAATAAATGGAGCTGCTGGCACTAACCCATGATATAGTTACTGACAAACTCAGCTCTGGTGCCAATAGCAATGAATTGAATCAAAGAATGAGAGCTTTTGGAAGGCTTGAGGTTAATTTTAGGGAAAGTGAATTATAAGTGAACTCAGAATTAGTTTCTGCAACAACAGGATGATCTAGAACTGACCTTAGCAGTCAGTGTTGAAAGTTAAAAGGGTGCATCTCAGTACAATAGTGGGCTGAAGAATTCTTTTCTGGAAGGGGTGTCAGCTGCTGGGACAACCTTGCTGTTTGCAGAGTTATTGTAATTTAGATTTAAGCAGAGAGGATTGAAATCTGCTCACAGAGGAAATGATGAATTTCCAGCTCTATGGATTTCTGCCCTCTAATTGTGATAGTTTTTGTCATTTGAGTCTCACTACAGCATAAAGATATTGAATACTGTATGAATTTCCATTACTCAAATCTTGGGAATAAAGTAAGAGTTGGAAAGAAATGCCTGGGAGAAATTAACCTCCATCTTTTCTACAGAAGAGCTGGAGGCATCAAACAAGGCTAGAGACAGGTAAATGAGTAGCAAAACACTGTAGTAGCATCAATATTTAGTTAAACTACAGAATTCTTTGTTAGAGGATGCCATGGGTGCTAAAAGTTTATGTGGGCTTAAAGTAAGACTTGAAAGAGATGTGGAAGAAAAATCTATTGAGAGTTACAAATAACATCACCACAACTGCCTTATGAAGTCCTCTAGGCTGAAAATAGTTTGAGGTTTGAAGACTATTATGAGAAAATGTCACATACATTTGTCCAGCTCTTAAACTTCTTGAGGCATCTGCCCATATACTGCTTTTGGAAACCAGATACTAAATTGGATCTGGCTCAGTAAGGGAGTTCTCATGAACACACTGCTGATAGTTATCCCTATAAATACAATTATTTTAAATGTTCTATTCCTGTTGCCAGACAGGGCGTGTATCCACCCAGCTGGGGTGACCTCCTGCAAGCAGCCCATGCACCTTCTCCCTTTGCTCAACTACTAGAGTTTACATGGCTCCAAAAAAAGGCAATATGAAAAAGTCCTGCCCTTACAAAGATCTGTTCCCTCAGTGGGACACAGCAAGGGGAGACTGGCATCTACTTACCATCCATTTATTCATTACTGGATCCAGCCCAGGGTTCTGACTTGCAAAGTCCCCTCTTGTAAAGGACTATAATGGATTTGGGTCAAGAGCTTCACCCTCTTTCAGAAGCCACTATGGTATTTGCAGTCATCAGCTAGAAGACCCCAGATTGGCTGTCATGGGGTCATCAAGAGGGGAAATAATCTTAGGAGTAATGCAAGGAATGGTCCAAGGCCTGGGAAACATGCTTGCAGAGTCCTATAACCATCATCTGCCCCAAACAACCGTCATCTTTAACAAAATGTGTTCTTTTGTTTTTCTTTATTGGGACTTATAAAGGGGTGTTCTGGCTCAGAAGCCACAGATTAAACTTCAGAGGGAAAAGGAGATTTGCCTGTCCTCACTGGACTGATCCCAAGGTTTTTCTGTTTTATCACTGGCAAAGGCATTTTAGAAATCCCAATACTGAGTGAGGGAGAGGGAGTTGCATTCATGTTTGCATATTATTTATTGGATTTTTGAAAATGGACCTGAGAAAAATGTTTATTTAAAATATTTACTGCAAATTATATTGTTAGTGTTCTAGAACAAATGGTCAGTTAATAGTTATTTTGCTGGCAAAAATAAAAAACCTGGACCCCACACCTGTTTAGCTGTAACTGACAAACAAAACAATCATTCAAGTAGAGTGAAAACAAAGCAAATGCCCTTGAATTTTCAAAGAAAATATAACTCCTCCAAATAGCCCTAGGACAACATAGTCTGTTTGTTGAGAAGCATACTTAGTAGAGAGCTACAAATCTCTTTGCTGGGAGACTGAACGATTGTCATACATTTTGTTCTCTTTGTCTCAGTTGATAGTGTCTATAGTACTACTCAGAGATAGAAAATTTGTGCCTGTCACTGTACCTGTCAGAAAGGAGCAATACCCTCTGGCAGCAACAGTCAACTTTATGGAGTTTTATTAGTATAATGAATGAAAGCCCAGTAGCATGCCCTGTAACACTTCTAAACTTTGGGTTTTAAAAGGAGTCATTATTAACAGTGAAAAACAACTAGCAGCTTGTTTTATGTACACTTTGTTAAAGCTCCACGTTTTTTAAGAAGAGATTAATCTACAGTAATTTGTCATCAGGCTCGGAGTGAATGTAATATAATCCATACGATTGCAGAAGGTTCTGCAGGAAATTTGTAAACACAATGCAGTCATGTGTTTGCGTTTGTGACTCCGGAGTAGCTGGTAGCAGCTGTATAAACTTCTGCTCCTGCACAGCAGAGAGACTTAGTGTGACCACAGCTGTGTATTGTTAATTGCATGGGATGCTTTCCTTGGCCACCATCTATGTTAATGACAGAACTGTGCACCAGTTGCTGTCCCTCTATCTCTCTTCCTCTGATCCTTTTCTTCCTCTTAACTTTTGCTCCCAAAAGGTCAATAACATCTTATAAAAGGCCCTGGTTACCTCGCAGCAGATCCTTTTTGAGCTCTAAGCACAAACACATTCAATAAACTGTGTGGGAAATGTTTCTCATTTACTACTTCCAGTAAAATGAAAACGAAATAGCAAAGACTGCTCTACATCTTTTCAAGGTCTTGAGATAATTAGTTTAATAAAAATTCACTTTTATAAGGCATGATCCATTTGTGTTGCTATCTGAGGGAAACTCCTGCTGACTGCTGTGATTTGGGCCCAATGGCTTTTCTGGGTTCTCTCTGTTGTTTCATACAATGTTAATGTTTCAGCTCGCACAAACTTATTTGCCAAAGAGGACACAGAACATTTTCTGTCTTACAGTGGTGGGAAATTACTGGAAAGAATATATTCAGGTAGTCAGATTGTTCTTTATTTTGTTTAGTCCTTCTTAAACATTCCGTGGCATTTTCAATTATCTCTCTTTGGTATAGGGCCAGGGGCACTCTTGATGCTTTAACATCCCATACTGCAGCAGTAGGACAGCTTCCTTGGAAATGTAAGACTGCTCCAGGAAGCTGATGAATCAATTGATGGGTCACTCAGGAAATAAACATGCAGGGCCACATGCTGTGATCTGTGCAGCTGAGATGTCAACAGCAGTTCACAAACACTTATATGGGATGGATTCAGACTGATTCACTCTGAATGTAGATTATAGTCATTAAGATACTGAGTCCAATAAATTCCTTTACAATTGAATATAACACTGTACATGCATATTAGCATATTTAAAACATAATGATACTGCTTCTTTTGCTCCTGCATACTGTTTCATTTGTTTGGATATTTCTATCCTTGCAAAGAATATGCATTTACTGCCTACTGCTTGTCCAGAAACACTGAGCTGAACTTAAGTTTCCAGATAATCTGCAGCATGTGAATAGTCATCATCAACTTCATACTTAAGTAGCATTAATGTGTGCCAGGTACCACATTATTTTAATCAAGAATGAAAATATGACTTTCAGAGATCTAATTCTAGAAGAATATTTGTTCTCATATTGTTTGATTACATAAATTATATTCATTCTCTCTAACAACACATCTCATGTTTAGTTACAATGAGTAATCTCCCCCACATTAAGAAAATGCTAAACAGTTTATATATTTTATTGGTGGATCACCCGGGATGTGTCTCATTCTATCTCTTCTCCTCATGGTATAATTTAGATGAGATATTTAATTATACTGGGCATCTCACTAGGTTATGGCACATTGTTATGAATGACTTGAGATAAGGTAGTTGCTGGTTTAGTGAGCTGGCATCTGTTGGAAACAAAATGGCAAAACATCAGTCTACAAGTAGTATGAGAACTTTACATACCAAGTAACTGCAATGCAAAATTTCTCTCTGCCCCAATCCTCCACAAATTTTTAGTACCCTGCTAAGGATTCTTTTATCTCTTTTCCTGTTGTTAGATGAGTACATTAACTTCCAGAATCCCCCTAACCAGTTTTGTTGTTATTTGGGATATGTACGTTTGTTTGTTTGTTTGTTTGTTTTTCTGCTGAGAGGCCACAATTCTGATTAAATACAGGTACCTTCTACAATCTCTGCATGCGTGTGTTATAACCATTACCTTACTATAGACATATATCTAAGAAACGTGCATTCTCCCTTTTGTCTCAATACTCTTTTGCTTCTACCTTGTTTTCCTTGCCTTCTTTTTAGATCACTCAGCCCATTATAAAGAAAAATGTTAATACTTTAAAGATACTGTCTCAAAAGCTATTGCAATTCCTGCCTTTGCTAGAGAGAAATGAGCTTACTGTGGCAAAAAAGGGAAAGGTTACAGATTACCATATTTACCCTTCTGCCAGAATCTTACCCAGATTTTATGTGGTAACTAATACCAGGCCTTAAATTTTGGTGAAAATGTATGTATCCCAGCTTATAGTCTAATAATAGAATTTATCCCTTCTAGGAGGTCTTATTCTGGGAGATCTGAAATTTCTACTTTTATGAAAACTATAATTTTTCTATATTTTGAGCAGCATTTTCTATATCTTGAGCAAGCCATTATTGAGATGACCCATAGATCTTGTATATTAGTAACCTTATTGGAGGATTGCTGAATACATAAGGGAGGAGATCAAATATTCTCACTGGAGACAGTCTCTGTACACTGCCTAAATGAGAGGGTGAGAGTGATCCAGGATGTGTTTGAAAGAAATTATAGCTGAGTTGAGGAGAAATTGTGTGACTTTTCTTCCTCTTGAAGAAGAAGGCCATGGAGTAATGAGGTTTTGGAGATTGTTTCTATTGCTCTCTATATAGATTTCATGTTTTCTTACAGTGGTGGCTTAGGTTCCTAGAAACTAACACCAGCCTCTTTCGGAAGTTAAGAATAATACAGAAAGAATGCACTAATAGCCAATACACATATTGAACCAAGAGTACACAATGCGAAAAGCCCAGAGAAGGAAATAAATAGATCTCCCAAGACACTCTGTTTAGTCAAGGCTTGCCAATTCTGCTCACAAGCAGGGCCAAATAATGTTGCTTCTCCATCCTGCAGCTCTCCCTTTCCTATCCTTGGAGCCTTATAAACGTGGTTTTTCCTTTTTTTTAAGTAAGTTTTCATCAAGCCCTGTTTCTGTGCTTTATATCAGCAGATACCATAATTTTCTTTCTATTCTTTATAGAATTCTCACCTATTTCCTTTATTACTGTCACCTTAGATACTTTATTGTTCCCCTCTCTTAACTCTCTTTTGCACTGTCCCTCTTTGAAAACGATTCGAAAAATTCCTGACCAGTCTGAACATGTTTTTCCCATGTGTTGGAGTCTTCCATTTTTCTTACCTTGTCAGGGTAGGATTTTCTTCCTACCATTTCAGCCCCCAAATTCAAAATTCTCATTGCATGGGGAGTTGTTCCAAGATGCATTTCAGCTCACCTGTACCTTTGCTTACACAAATCTGACATCGTTGTCATAGCAGGGTATTTGGTTATAGGTGAATTTATTAATCAGAATTGCTTTCTTTTTAAATGTTTGGTTGGGTTTTTTTCTGCAGTTTTTTCTTTTACAGAAATGAAATTTATGTTTTATTTGTCTCATTGACAGACTTTTAAAAATGTATTTCACTTTAAGTGATGGTGTCTCCAGCTGCCCTTGTGGAGTGAGTTTTTCAGTCTAAAGCATAATGTCTGGTGAAACAGGAGCTGTTCCTGTAACTGTTGGAAAATCAAAAGGCAGGGATGGGAGAATTCACTGTGTCAGTACAGAAGAGTTTATTCTTCTCACTTGTGAGAGAAATCCTGGATCTGAAGAGAACTACTGTGGAGCCAAGAGCTGAAATGATAAATCTGCCTGTCTTTACATACATGCAAACTGTACAGGTTAGCACCTGCTTAAGATACCAGTTAAATGCAGTGGGAAACTCTTTACGTTTGCCTATATTTTTCTTTAGAATACAGTTGCCTGTGTAGATTTAGCAACCCTTTAGGCCAGTACAGATCACTTATTTCATATCTTCCCTCTGTCAAGATAAAGAACTGATTCTGATTACATAGAAAAGTTGCTTAACTTTTCAAAAACTCTTTATTGTCCACCCCTTAAACCTCCAGAGTAGTCCTTTTCAGTACTCCTGTGGTAACTTGTGTTCTCTGGGACACTGTTTCCTATTCAGTTGCCTGTATGGTGAGGAAGATTTTATGTGGATCTCCCACTCCTAGCAGTGCTCATGGCCAGGCTGGAGAAGGCCTTAAGCAACCTGGTCTAATGGAAAACGGAGGGGTTGGGACTAGATGAGCTTTAAGGTCCATTCCAACCCCTTAACATTCTATCGTTCTATGATCTTATTTCTTCCCCAAGTCCTGTAATTCTCTGCCTGGATAGAGCTGGTGGATATTGTGGCAGAGGGACCATCCTCACCTTGGCTGCAAGGGCTGCTACATCTTTAGTTTTACATTTTGGTGCTGATAAGCAAGGCAGAGTAAAGTTATTACCCTGTCTGCCATGGCTTCTGAGAGAGCCATTTCTGTGGTTTTGTTGCAGTTTTGGAGGAGGTGGGGACAGGATTCACATTTAAGTGCTGTTGAATGGGAGACTCTTTCCTGGCTGTGGTGAAGGTATTGATGGAAGCCCCTTCCCCATCCCCGTCTTTGCTGACGCTGTTGTCAATCGATAGGGCTCTTTAGCAGGGAGGCCTCCTCCACACTCACACAGCATGCTCCTAGATGAGCTTTGATGTCAGGTAATCATTGCTGTATATAGTAATAAATGATGTGTTTACATAACAGAATTCCCTTGGCCTTTGATATACTCAGACATGTTATCAAAGTGGTGCTATGACATCTTGTACAATAGAAACAATAGGAGAGTGCAGAACTGTACAAACTGAGCACAGGCAGGCTGAGCCCAAATGTATGTTGCTGTGCAATTATGTTATTTGCCCTTAGGACAAGAAGCACAGCTGAAGTAAGTTAATATCAATACCCTTATGAAGTCCTCAAGGACTATTTCTGTGATAGACATGGCACTTATTTGAGAAATCACTGGAAATCACTGTTGCCATACCTGTTATTATGAATAAGGAGTTTGAATGGTAGTTCCACTAAAATTTTGGGAACAAATTACATTAAGTTGTTTAATACAATTTGTCTCAAGTTCCTTAATGCAGTAACTGCCTCAAGATGCTGATTTAATTTTCCCTTACAGATTTCATTTTCCATATGGCTTTACAAATTTTTCATATGATTTACCAAAATTCGCCTTTCCTTTTTTTTTGGCCTTCCTCTGGTCTAGGAAGACAAGCCAGAGGTTGCCCTGGTCCCTGTCTAAGTGAAAAGAACAGTGAGTTTTTTCTCCTTTCTCATCTTTGCTAAGGCTTTGAAAGATGTTGCAGTGCTTTTTATTCACCCAGGCATGGCAGTAATACTGGGAAATAGCATGTGTGCTACTGTAAGCAGTAAATATTCAAGGTTAATTTTTCTATAGTCATAATGATACTATTTTACACCAAAAATGATATCTTTACAAGATGAAGGTATTTATCCCCCCTCAGTTACCTGCTGATCCCTACTTCCTGGCTGAGACAGGACTTTGACTCATCCACTGAATTCAGGGCTCTGTTCCAGAGGTTGCCATACTCAGGTTTTGATCTGATTGCAAGAGCCCAATGTGGTTGTCAGCCAGTTGTTAGAGACCTTGTTGACTCCTTCACCTGAAGCTTAATGGGCTTATTGTGCTTTCAGTGCATTGCTTAGCAGTCTTTGGGCCCCTGCTGTCCTCAAGGCACTCAGTGATGTACCAGCGTTCCTTCTGCTTATGTTTCACAGAATTCAAACCAATCAGATGTTCTTCTGTAGGGTTTTGCTCTTACAACAGCCATGTTATCATGGTTTTTTAGTAACAGTAGATGCAGCTCCCTGCTAGCTCCAAATCCTCAGTTTGTGCACACAAGGAGCAGGAGAGGAGGGAAGTGATGAGAATTTTATGATGCTTCCGGTCCTTTAGGGCTTATATCCAGAAATGAGGAAATAGGACACAGTTGAAAGCCAGATTCCTGAACTCCTACTCAAAGTTTTGGGAAAGGCTGGCTCATTTTATCAATTGTGATGACACACTGAAGGGTCTACATGATCTCCACAGTAAAATACCTCAGTCCATAACAACTTTCCAAGTTTCCCTTGTGTACACAAACACCAAACAGTCAAATTTTCTTAGTTATTAACCATGTGTTGTATGAATTGCCTCTTTAGCACTCTCTCTAAGCCATGGTGAAAGGTTGCTTTGTGTCCAGAACCTCTTTTTTGTCTAACAAGGCTACATACTGAGCCAGCTGTCTGTCTCCTGCTTTCTTTTTTATTCTCTCTGTGTTTCCACAAACCTTGGGTTTTGAAAGAACTTTTTGGCATACTGAGTAGCATGCTGCTGTGATGAAAATCAAAAGTAAAAAAAAAACTCCAACAAAATAGCTACAACTTTAAGGCACTGCAATTCACAGAACAGGGAATCTTTCAGGGGAATTGGCTCCATGTGAATATTACAAGTCCTGTAAGTTTGAGAGCTACAAGTTTACCTCTTTAATTCCTCGTGTTGCATGGTCAATGGCACCACTGTAAAGACAAGGAAAACAACTTAATATTAAAAAACATTTTTGATCAAGTTCCTCGCCCTCTATTTTTGAGAAAAAATGTATTCAAAGGGGGTTTTTTTATGCTTCAGAATACCTGAATAAATCAAATTTAGTAGCAGAATTTCTTTTGAAAGATACAATAGAAGTGCATTTGTGTTTTGTGTTAAAATATTATCAGATGTCAGATCAATAATAATTGGATGTGAAATAGTTGTTTATGTTATTCCAAACTGAGTGAAGAATGGCTGAAAATTAAAGTAAGAGGGTGTTCTAAACGGAAAATGTATAACTGT
>VZRZ01001788.1:5201-50201 GCA_013398175.1 Climacteris rufus | reverse complement strand
TTCCCATAAGGTCTAAAGATCTGTAAGTTGACATAATTCTGCACAAATCACTCTGGTAGTGTAAGTTAGACTGTCCAAATTCCCCTTGGACTGTGGCCTCTGTAACTGTGCCATCACTCACTTAACTTCACCTTATCTTTAAATAAGTTTAACCAGAAGGGACTTGTTCAACTCACCACCTCTTGAGTAATGTGAATTATTTATATGATCTTCATATGTGTTCGTTAAGCTGTATACAGTAAGCCTAAGTGTAAGTATTTATTCTGTTCATCCATAAGTGTGTTACCCCAAGCTTTGAACTCGGGCTAACCACAATAAAAATCTCTCTTTTTTGCTGTTCTTTGATGGAAATGGACATCATTTTTTCATGTTGTACAATGGCAGCAGTGTTGTCTCAGACGGGCGCACTACCACGGGAATGCATAAAGAGGCATTTCACATGTTCAGTGTTGTGTTGCTGCTTTCCAGACCACCTTCCCCTACTGCTTTGCAGAGTTGGGTGTACAGGAAGCTGTATCCCACCATGCCTTACAATATAAATATGCCACTGTAATGGCTACTGTGGACGTGATGATTAAAATAGTCCTTTTTTATCAATTCACTACTCTGCTTGAGCATTTATTAAGTGCTCTTTGTCTGTAAAGGAATGTTAAGCACTGAGAAATAATTCTGTAAAGCAGTCCTGTTTGCTACTTAAAAGGGCCTCAGTTCAAATGGAAATAAACTAAAACAACCATACTGAAATACATCACTAACCTGGATTCTCCAAAAAAGCCCAACTAGTGTAAATTGCATTGAAAGCACTGCATATTTCTAGGTGATGCTGGAGAGCTGTCTGTTTAGAGGCAATGCTTTTGGTAGGAGACAGTTGCACCAGGACTAGTCTAAAATCTTTAAAAGGGGATGGAAACAATATTTTTTCTAACTTACACTGCTATATCTTGGGTTTCTTTATTACCTCTGCTTTCCATTTGAAATTTGTCCAGAACAGCAGTGTTTACACATGTCCTGT
Organism: Climacteris rufus; assembly: GCA_013398175.1. Taxonomy (NCBI): domain Eukaryota; kingdom Metazoa; phylum Chordata; class Aves; order Passeriformes; family Climacteridae; genus Climacteris; species Climacteris rufus. Next base: position 49,189 of record VZRZ01001788.1, on the reverse strand, counting down.
TAGAAGTAATGCCAGAGGGACCTCAAAGGCATGAGTCTTGTTCCATTCTTCTTTGGTTAATTTTCCTTAAACATAAGGTATTTTAACACCTCCATAGATCATAGGATGAATAGAGTCTATAGAATCAAACATTGTGCCTCTTTCAGCATTAAGTGTGCTCAGGTTAGAACTTGTTTAATTTATGGGCTGTGAGGCAGCCATGAAACCATGGGTAGGCATATTGTCAGAACAGATTTCATTTTTCAAAAAAAAAAATTTAAAAAGGAATTTTATTCTGGGTTTGGGGGTTTCTTTGGTTGGGATTTTTTGGGGTGGTTTTTTTTTTTTTTGGTGGGTTTTTTTTTTTTGTGTGTGTTGGTTGGGTTTTTTTGGTGATTTGTTTTTCTTTTCAGAATGGAGAGGGTTTTCACCTCTTTTCTACCAGAATTTTTTTTTTTTTTTTTAGTTGTTGTTTCATTAGGGTTTCCCCCTCTTTTCTCTGGAATGTTTGTATATTTTTGTACTGTGGGTTTCCTCCTTGGCAAAGCAGCTTCATATGTTTCATGGTTTTCTGCTCTTCTGAACTGGAACATGTTCTCGTGTGCTCTAAGAGCACACAGCTTTGGAGGATCTGCAAAAGACAAGATATTTCATGCATTCTTTCTGAGGTCTATTTCTGACAGTCCCTTGAAACCAATTCAGAACTCTCCCTAATTATAATAGGACAGGTTGGTGTCTGCTTCCAGTCAATAAAGCTTTGTTCTGCCTCAGGGATTTTACTTGTACCTGATTATATAATGGAGGATAGAAGAATCAGGCAATAGTAATTTTAATCCCTGACTATCTTTCATTCAAATAAAAGGTGAAAAGTGATTTATTGAAAGGAAGAAATGTGAATGTTGTACTACTAAAACAAACATTCTGCAGTGAGTTCTGCTGCGTGGGACACTGAGCTCCCCCTCCGGTTTCCCTTTTCTAAATGTTTTGGGGTTGATATTGGACAAAGGGGCTGTGTTTGAAAGGGCAACTCTCTCTATTCAGAAAGCTGCAGAGTGTTGCAGGCAGCCCCAGCCCCTGGGTGCAGCTCTGGGGGGCTCAGCTCCAGCAGCAAGTGCTGCTTGGACCGTCACAGGCCTGGGGTGGAGAAAAAGAACCACAAAACCAAAGCACTCAGTGCCGTGTTGAAGCAAGCCTGGGTTTTGTGATCCCCATTTTTGACTTTTCCCTGGGGTATTTAGTTCTAGACTTGGAAGCTTGGGGTTTCCTTCTGGCAAAGCAGTGTTGAAAAGCTGACCCGTATTTAGTATTAAAAACAGTATGGTAATTTTTCTGTTGTTAGCACCGAGTATGTATTTTAATTTTTAGATAGTCTTTTAAAATAATGAAAATCATACCATAACTTATGAAACACACTAGATTTTTTTCTTTATAAAACTGTTCCAGAAATCAGTATCTTCACAGAGAACAATCCTAGCTCTGCATCCTGTGATGAATGGTTGGTTATTCTATTGTCAGATCTGGGACTAAAAATTAGAATAAAAACTGTTATTAAGTAGAGTGGAAAGAGAACTGCATTAAGACACTGGGGTTTATATTTTTACTGTGCATCTCTAAAGGAAGGGGCTTTTATTGCTTATAGAGAAATTATTTCTCATGGTACTCAACTCAGAAATTGATAAGAACAGATCAACCTTACAGTGCTCCTCAAGATTCAGTTCTTCAACCCACAGCTTAGAGTCAGGAGTGGGAAATAAAGGAGCAATAAAGGATCAAATGCATTCTGCTTACTTTTTGTATCTGGGTCACCCTAATTGATCCCAGTAGACTTCCCCACGGCTGGACTACCTCAATCAACCCACCTCCATCCTCACCTGGTGGAACTTGTCTCTTTTCCCAGCAGCTGAGGCAATACCTTTGGGGAACAAAAGGTTTGCTCTTTTACTCCAGGGAAGATTTTTAACCTCATCATTGCCATCTACACTGGCCAAATGACAAACCAATGCTTGCACCTCCCAGCTCACCCTATGTTTACTTGTACTCATAGAAGGGCAGATGGTACTCTACAGCTGGATTAGATATTTTAAGTACCGAGATATTTAATTGGTTTTCTTAATGTTTCCTGCACCTAGCAGTCCTTAATCTGTTTTTAATGTCTTTCTGAAAAACCCTGTAGCTCGAGCAAGACCTACAATGCCTTTAAGATAGACACAGTTTTAATATATGGACCACTGAACTTATTGAACCTTTGCTGAAATACATAAAAATATCACTCTTAACCTGTATATTAAATGTTGAGGTTAGAAAATTTTTTCACAGTTGTTGCTGTAGAACTTTTTTATGTGTGAAGTTACATGTTTCTAGGTGCAAAGGATCCTAAAGCCATTTAATAAGTATAGTATCTTTTGCAGGATTTTAGCCAAGAGTCTAAATCAAGAAGCACTAAAATCTCTTTAAGAGAGATCACTTGTGTACAGTATTTACTTTCAGGTCTATATATTTAAATTCAGTTGACTTGTACTAAATGTATAGATGCTTACACATTTTTCCAAGTATTTTTTTATATTACTTGAAAATGTCTGATCATTTGCTCATCAAAATAATCCATATAATTTAGAAGCACTGACTGATAATGAAAATTTCTATTTATTTTGCACAGCTATAACTTTCTTTTGTATGTTCACATTCATAATTATCTTACAAGAGTTTTTATATCTGTGCATATACCTGGATGACGTGACGGTCATGTCCTCTTTAGGTGAAAAGGAGTAATTGTGGAAATTGGTAACTCTTAACTTTTGGTTTTCCTCTCAGACTAATTTGAAAATGGAAAAAGTGATTTACCACCTGAAAAAAAATGTGGTGCTCTAGATGTGAGCCTAGTTTCACCCCTTTCTGATTTTTTTCTTCATCTATTGCATCTATTCCCGAAATATCAGAATGCAAATGCATTAACATTCATTACATCTGCTGAGGTCAGAGCATTTGAATAATTCCAAATTAAGGATAGTGACTTATCGTGTCCTTAGTGTAGCAGACCTCAAATGCTGACTTGCTCAGCTGTCATGATGTAGCACCATAACACAGGCTGGGCTTAAATACTGAAAATTAAAGTCTGTTCTGGGTATTGCACTGCTCTTTGGTTCATCTTTTTATTTTCGTCAGCAGAGCTGTTTCAGGTGCTCACTTTTTTCCAGAGCACTGGAGTTGTTCCAGCAGCCTGTGCAGTCAAAGGGAGCTGCTGAGCACTGCCAGCAACATCCAGTACCAGGGGGAAGGGACCTGAGCAGTGCATCCTGGAGGGACCTGAGCAGTGCATCCTGCCACACACAGGGCAGCAGCTGTACTGGATGCAGTGTGCAGTGCTGGCTGGGCCACCAGCATTTGCAGCCAGTAAGTTTTCCTCCTCTGGCTGCCTTGGCACTGCTAACATCTGCAAGTTTAATGCACACATATGAAATTGTGAGGGTGTGCATCTTTCTGCTTCCCATAGCTGCACAACTCTCATGCCACTCACACTCAGTTAAGGTGGAAAAATCCAAATATTGTTCTTATCAGTTACAGACCTTAGGATTTGTGAACAGCAGGGAGGTACCTGTGTTTTTGTTGTTTCTGTGACCAGTTAAGCTTTAACATTTTTTTTGTACATAAGCTTTAACTTCTTTGTGGCTCTGGTGGTTATTTAAGCATAGAGTGGAGACCTGATAGCCACATTCCAGTATCTGAAGGGGCCTGCAGGGAAGCTGGAGAAGGACTCTTTGTCAGGAACTGTAGTCACAGGGCGAGGGGTAATGGGTACAAATTGAAAGAGCTGAAATACCGGTTAGATTTAGGAAGAATTTTTTTTCTGTGAGTGTGGTGAGACAATGGAACAGGTTGCTCAGGGAAGTAATCTCAAAAAAGAAAATACAAGGTTGACTTGAGGCTTCAGTAGCAGTTCTGCATCATTCCATCAAGTTACTTAGACAGTTGCTTTAGTTTGTTTATGTCCTGTTGAATTGTGTCTGTATAGGTGATTAACAAAGGGCAGGGTAGAAGGGGTTCTGTTCTAACAAGTGGCCTCAGAACATGTTTAGTGTTTTAAACCTCTATAGCCCAATGAGCAAAAGGGAATTGATCTAAAGCATGTAAGAGAAGTGTGTTCATTATAATTCTGAGTCCAACACAGAGCATCAAGCTGTCCTTGCTTGCTTTCTCCTAATGTCCACTGGTAGTTAGATCTCCAAAGCTCTTCACCCAAATCCTTCACACAGTAACCCTAGGAGTAGGTGCCAAGCTCCAAGTACTGTGCAGACACTGCTTACCCTACTTCATTTTATTTTCATTCTTTTATGGCAATACATAAGCAACTCTTTCAAGAAAACACTACATTTTACCCCAGATTTAACTTTCTAAAGTGTTTTTCATTTCCCTTTCTTTTCAATGTACATTTGAAATATCCTGTCTAGAAATTATCCAGTACTGCTGGTATTTCATTCTACTGAACTATTGTTTTCATTTTGAGAGTTGTCTTTTCCTTTCTTCTGAAATAAGACCTAGACTAAATACCAAAATTCTTTCACTGCATATTATGGCTGAGTGCACTAAAATATAAAAACCTTGATTTAAGGTTTTTTGAATTCAAAGATCGTAGGCAAGTGTTCATTTGAAGGTTCAGTGGCATTTTGAAATGAGAACATCATATATAAAGATGTCAGAGATGGAGCCTCCCACAGTGAGGTTGAAAGAAAAAGAACAGAATGAATAGAAGACTTTCTAGGTTCCAAGGAATTTTAACATCTCGTTACTTGAAATTACTGTACATATAATTTGCCAATATTTTGTATTATAGACTTTGAATGTATTGGTTAAAATTACTTCATGCCTGGCATCAATTTAGTCTTATTCATTATCTCCCTTAAATAAAACTGAAAAAATAGCTGGTTTCAGTGAGTGAGCAACTTTCTGATAGGTACAGATTCTTCAACATTTCTAAAGTGTACTTGTAAATGAAAACAGACTAGGAGGTAGCAGTGCCTTAGCATTTCTTGAGCAGCCTGGTATTATAGGAATTCAAGCAATTATCATTTTTACTAAATTTATAGTTTGTACCATATTTTGTTGCAGATTTTCATAATCTTACAATTAAAGCTCTTGCTACCTAAGGGATGTTGACTTTCTTAGTCTAATGACAATGATTGTGATATTATAATTTGATATATATGGTCAGTATTTTGATCAGTGTTCACATGTCTTTGGTAATCTAAAAAGTGTGATAGAACTGTGGTTGCCTGAGGTGGGGCTGGATTTTTTTTTGAGCACCAGTGGAAGTATCTGTATATGTGGACTAGCAGCTTCCTGAGCTATACCCAGTAGTGGAACTGAGGTCATCAATGACCTCATCAGGCACACCTCATCTTAAAATTTGTGTCCATTTCTACTTCACTTGTCACTTCTATAACACAGCTGTAATCTGGCAGTAAGGAAATGAGATGTTAAATGAATGCCTGACTATGTATTTTCTTCAATATCTCAAGTTTTTAAAAATGTCCCATTAAAACACGTACCATATGCTTTCTATCTTTGTACCAGGGGTATAAAACTGTAAAACTTGTGACCTTTAAAAGTAGAAAGCAACTTCTATGGCATTTCTAAATATCTAAATTAGGTAAATGTTACGTAAATATGTAAAATCTTAGAGCTGGTTATCATATGATTGCATATCCAAAACACCTATTGAACATACCAAATAAATAAATAAATGCATTTATTTAAGATAAATACATCCATCATTTACTATGTAACCCTTCTTTTATTTGGAAGAGCTTATAAAATAATTAGTTAAACCCACACAATCCTCCCTTCTGACACTGAAATTAAGGGTTCCACTTGGTTTACTTCCTTATTTCTATTTCTTATGCTATTTGAAGTTGTTTCCTAATGCTTGAGAGAAACTTTCTGTTCTAGATACACCAGAATACCACTCCATGTCTGTTGCAAGATGGTGCTTGGAGCTGAATGGAGAAGAAAGAGGGAGGAAGGAGGTGTTAGAAAATAGAACTTCCTTCCATTTTCTTTCATGTCTCCTGGAGAAGAGAGAGATGATATTCTGTGAAGGCTGTCAGGCAGAGTTTCCTTCTATGAAGCAGCGGATGTAGTTCCCTAGAAAGTAATTATGTTGTCTCATCCCTGTTGCCCTGACTTTTGCAGTTCTGGATGTTATCATTCTTTTGTAGCTAGTTTCTCACATTCTTCTATGTAAACATAGCCATGTTATTGTAATGGTATCTTATCATTTACATTCCTTTCTCCTGGACACAGAACTTTGATGGACATTTCCTTTGACCACTGTGATTGGGGGAGGATGGACTCATTTCGTCCAATGGACAGTGATTTCTAATTGTATATATAATAAACAAGGTGAGTCTTGCCCGCCCCTTCCTTCTCTTTCCTCCTTGCTGGTAACAGGTGTCCCTCATCTCTTCCTTCGTGTCGTTACTGTGACACATCCCAAAGAGATTTTACGAACAGATTCAGTAGTGTCTGTCTTTGTGAGGAGTAGAGGTGAGATCCTTGCATTTTGCAAGGGGTTGAATAGAGAGGAGGTCCTTAGAAATAAAGGTCCTTTTTAGCACAGTGAGAAATCTGGTGTCTGGCAATATATATGAGAAATTTTCAGAGTTGATATTAATCCGTTGGTTCAAAAACATCTGGGATGCCTTGCCCTAGATGATCCTTCCAGCTCACCATTTCTGACAGGTTTTGATGCCTATCTGGGCTGTATGAAATACACCTAATTTACAGCAGCACTAGTGTGAGCCATGCTCATAGAGTTCCTTCCTTTTCCTTTTCCTTTTCCTTTTCCTTTTCCTTTTCCTTTTCCTTTTCCTTTTCCTTTTCCTTTTCCTTTTCCTTTTCCTTTTCCTTTTCCTTTTCCTTTTCCTTTTCCTTTTCCTTTTCCTTTTCCTTTTCCTTTCCCTTTTCCTTTCCCTTTCCCTTTTCCTTTTCCTTTTTTCCGTTTCCCTCCCTCTGCCAGGGGGCAGCCTGTGCTCCGCAGGAGAAGGAGCTGTGCTGGAACCCCTCTGGAGCTCTGTAGCATGCAAGACACGAGGGAAGAAAGGAGGGAATAGGAACTTCCTATTTAAAAGAAAACTCAGTGGAAAATTCTGACAGAGAAAGAAATAAATTAATCAGATACAAAAGATAAATACAGTCTGAAATAGTGGGAATGGACTGAAATTGCTACAGAGTGGTTTAAACCCAGACAGGCCCACAAAGAAACCATGCCTTGGCACCTGGAAGGTGAGACAGTCACTCACAACAGTGCAAACCTAATGAAAAAATGCAGCCTGTCCAAACTGGTAACATTTTAAAACCTTCTGTCTTGTACAGTACTTTATTCATTCTCCTCTTCTACTAGCTTCTGGAAGGAGTTTTGCTTGTTATCATAGACAGCTTTGCCAATTCTTACAATTTGATCATGAACTCGAGGTATTTGATGCTTTATTTAAACCCTCAGCTCCTGCAAATGTAAAAAGTATTTTTTTAAAGGTAAAACAAAACTTTCTAGGTCTCATGATTATGTAGGAAGCTTGAAAGTGTGATCCCAAAAATATACCTTAAGACTTAATCCCTCAACATTCTGAAGTCATCATGTGAATATAAAGAACTCAAGTGTGCTGGGGATTTCAATATCTTGTTTCTTGGATTTATTTTCTAACCTCATAGATATTATGCCTGTTTTTAGAATTTTGGGAAATCCAGTTAATGATCTGTCAAAGTTTGGAGCAGTGCATATACTGAATGAAGGTTATAATATTTTTACTAGTGTTTCAAGCCCTGATGCAAAAAGGGGACAGGGACTTGTCCGTGGAAACTAATGGTAAGACATTTGGCATCTCATGGCTAAGGCTCTCCAGTATATCAAGCAAAGAAAAAATACCAGAAAAGAAACTAAAAGCCATATAGCCATTACTTCTTAAAACTTGCCATTTGCTTTATGTGACACTTGGACTACGTGGTAGAATCTCCTGTGTTTGGTAGGAACTTGACAAAATATGTATTTGGTGTTTTAAAATCTTAGGATTATTTGATAACTGGAAAACATGCAGATTTTTGCACAAGTGTGAAAATGAGTAACAATCATTTGCCATTATTTCATTTTTCATACTGATTCTTACAATAAAGTGATTTGCCTTTATTATATCTTTCTTTTCCAGCTTGCCTTTTTGACCTGGCCCATTCTTGAAACCTTTGTTGTTGTGTTTCGAAGAGAACAGGAAAATAATCCAGACTTTCAGATTTCCTTTAATCAAGTCACTTTGCCTGCACTTTTCCTCATGAAAATAACTTTGAAGATCCTTACTAGAACTAATTGAGAAGGTTGAAAGCTTGCCTCCGATTTTTCCCCTTCCTAAAGCTTATTCAGAAGCCTCCTAGGACTGGGCTTTGGGTTCTGTGGGCTGCTCAAATTGAAGGCCAAATCCTCAGAGGTGCTGAGCAGCTCCAGCTACAGACTTGGCTTCTTGTTAGTAGTGGCTTCCAGCAACATCTGCAGCTCCTACAGGGATCAAGACTTAGTGGCTCTTTGCAGCTCCCAACAGGCATTTGTTCAGGGCTGACACATTTTTATACTTCAGTTTCACTTGCAGTAGGATGTTTTCAAAAGCCTGTCTAGTGTGCAATAACTTTGCATATTGCTGAAGATCCTTCTCATGCAGCTGAATGTTGTGAAGAATCTGGGTCTTGCACAGTAACTTAAAGCACCCAATTCTGTTTGCAGTCTCCACTTGGCAGTTCACTTGCTTGGACAGGGATGTATTTTGGGGAACCTTAAGCCTAAATTATTTCCCAGTTTGATGTCTCCTCTCCACAGTAAACACAGTTTCACTTGGAGTCGTTGACAGCATGATCCAGAACTCCTCCCCTCTCCTGTCCTTGTCACAATCACCTCTCTAAATGCTTTAGTCATTACATTTTCATTGTCTTGAATTTATGCACTGAGGAAAGCGGGCTCCCAACATTATGAGTGTTGCTTTCAGTCTGCTCAGCATGTCATTTTACTGCCACAGAAGGACTTTCCCCTCTCCCTCAGAAGATTTCTGCTGAGAAGCTTGATTCCGGTTTCTGTTTTTTGATCCACATCCAAATATTCTACTTTTTATATCTCCTTCTTTTAGTGGAATCCATAAAAAGTTGCTATAGACAAGCATCAAATGTTTTAGCAAATACAGCCATGACAACACTGTGATAGCTGGTTCTGCTCACACACTTGTACAAACTGGCAATAACTGGCAATACCAATAATCACCCAAACTTATATCAAGCAGACTGGAGAAGCAACATGCCATTTATTACAGAAGCTTACGTGGCAAAGTTGAGCTGAATACTACGAATATATTGGATTTATATGATGGTTTTGGTGAACATTACTCAAAGTTTTCTAAGCTGTATCATTAACTCTGTTTCACAGATGAAGACACAAAGTTTAAGTGAGCTGCCCAGGTTCACGCTGCAGGTAAAGTGTTCAGCTCAGAACAGTCCAGTGAATTGTCTGGAGACCTCCTTTGGCTCCCTTATTATTTACCTTAGAAGTCTTCAAACAGTAAAATGAAAATAAAGGGGACATGAGAGGAAATTAAACCATATAAAGACAACTAGTCAGCCAACTCTTCCTTCTCAAAAACACAAAATAAAAGTTTCATTCAATACCAAGAAACCCAGATGTCACCAATTAAGAGCAAAAGTAGAAACAGACAGTTCAGACCTTTTGTTGTTGTTTTTAAAAGTGGCTTTTCTATTGAAGCCATATACATACATATGATGCAGATCAGACTAATAGTACACATTTCCAACTTCTAGTCTTTGTGATAGCACTCAGTTCTGTGTTTGCCAAGCAAAAGCTTAAATACAAATAAAAATCAGAATACCAAATGGCAAATTCCAACACTAAAAAATTGAATAAACCCGCAAATCATATTCCATGTCCCAATTTCCAATAGTGGTGCTGTACATAAAGAAATAAACAAGCTAAGAAATATTTCCACTCCTTTCCAACAATACTTGACACTCGAGTGTTTTACTCTTTTCAAAATATTAAGAGATAATTAGGCTATCTTTTGTGTAAAATGTTCATATGGTTATTTCATTTCCCTCCATGCAAATCTCTCCAAAATCAGCATACACAGGGCTTTCCTGGCTTTCTCTGGAGAGAGCTGGGCCTGAATGCAAAAAGAAACTGAAAAGGTGGCAGTGTTGGCTATTGCTGTGCAGAGTTTGTAGGCTTGGGCTCTGGACTGGGAGTTGAGCTCTGTTGTAGGCATATAGCCTCCATGAACAGCACGTGGGGAGAGAAGGTGCTTCACAGGAGCTACAGATCTCCCTGGCTGCACAGAGTCACCTGGAGGAGTCCCAGGCCAGCCAGGAAAGCATTGAGGTGAGTGATGTGTGGTAATGACCCTGCTGGGCTGGGGATCCAAAGGGAAATTTACGGGGTGGGCTTGTATGTGTTATTTTTCTGTGTAATTTGTCCCTTGGCATAGCAAGAGTGTGAGGTTTGGGAGAGGGGGAGCAAGGCTCTCCTCACAGCAACAGCCTGAAACTCAGCTTAGGCTTCAGTGTGCTGTGAAACTCTACCCTTATGCTTCAAACCCCTCATCCTACTGCAGCAGTGTAGGTCCAATGGAGTTCTGTTGGGGTAAATGGTGTAAATCTGATCCTGGGGAAGGGACATTGCTTCCTGGCATTCAGACAGGGCAAAACACACACACAGCACGTGTGGGAAAGCGTGGCATTAAACATCCATTCACACATTCAACCCCTGGACTTGCATTATGGGAGTGTTCACTCAGGGTCATCCCTCCTTTCCAAAAATAAACCTGGGACTGATTATAGATAGCTTTGCATCAGAGTCATGTGAAACTTGTGGGTTTGAGTCCGGAGGAAACGTGGGAGGTTCTTGTTATGATTTTAAGTTCACTTGAATTTGAAACTCAGGATGAGACTTGCAGAGGGAAAGACTGAACACAGATGGATCCACAGGAAAGAATATGTTCAGACCAAGCCTTGTGAAATGCAACTGCCAATGGGTTTAGAAGAAATCGTCACTCAAAAAATTAAAGCAAATCAAAACATATTCTCTCTCTTAAAAGTCTGACTCTTAATGCTACCAAATATCCCTTTTTCTACTGTGGGCAATACCATTTGTTGGGTTAAAAAAAAAAAAACAAAATGCATAATATGTTGCCCAATGTTTCTATAGCAGCTCTAAAAAGCAGAGGAAAAGTATGTTTTAATTAATTTATAAACAAAAGATTATTTCCTGCACTGCCAGCAAAAATCCTGTTTGCCGACAAGGTTCTGGCTTCAAACATTATCAGCAACTGGCAGGATGAGTCCTTTTATGTAAATGAATTCATTATTATTAATTTCTGCTGGTGCTGAACGATTTATGAACTGCTTTTCGAATATGGAAAAGTGGTTCATGAATCAGAGGGGAAAAAATGCTCAAAAAGTCCTGGGTCGATAAATAACAGTAGTCATTCATGAATCCCGCCCATGGTGTCTTTTATCTTCAGTAGGGAGAAGATCAAAATGATAAAATAGTAATGTGCCAACAAAAAAGGATTGAATGGGCAGAGACTGGTAACATTGTCCTCTTCGAGCCTTAATGGGCAGGGATGAATGGTGACAGACTATCCTTCAGCAGCAGGCAGCTACAGGCTGTGATTCTCCAAGGTGAAATGCTCCTTTCTCATGCTGCACAGAGCCAGAATCAGAGGGAGCTGCTGAGCAGAGCCCCACGAGTGCCCTGCCCCTCCAACGTGCTCCGGCTGGGGCAGAGGGATGGGGCTCTGCCCTCGTGGCAATTCCTGTTCGAGGAATCCAAGGCTGCCCTGCACAGCCACTGGGACTGCAGTCCCCCCAGCACCTCCTGCTTCCCCCACGTCTCCTACACCCCGTTCCTGACCGCCTTCCTGGAACTGCCACGGCTCCCAGTCCTTCTCTGACAGGGAGTGAACCAATTGGATTTTGAAGACTCTTGTTATAAGATGAAGGGAGATGAAAATTCCTTGACTGAAAGTGAGAATTCTGGCAGCTGTTCACCTTACCCCTGTTCTGTGAGTACACCAACAGCCCTTAGCAGAATAAAGCCTTTGGGATAGCACAGTGTATACAACAATTTACATTGGCCTTGCTTAAGGGAGACAGAGTTTTCCTCTGCATTTGAAGAAATCAGGCTGAAACTCAAAATATTGTGTGTACCGGGAGTGAACTGTGGTCACAGAAGTGGTATTTTCTCCTCTAGGAATTTCTCTGATGTGCAAGTCGCCACAAAGAATTGGGCCAAATTTATCCCAAATGTAATTTCCTTAAAATCTCAAAGTTGTGCCCAGAATGAGTTTAGCCCACTACTACATTTCAATGCTAGATATATGGCAACTCTATAAAAATGGAGAGGGACAGAAAAAAAAATCTATACTCTAAATAGTTCTTCTTTCTACAGTTTTGATATACAAAGAAAATACAGCTGCATATCATGATTGCTCTTCAATAGCTTTGCTTAGCTAAGAACTTCAAAGTCTTTGAAGGTATTAATCACAGCATCCTGTGAGGTATGAGGAAGTCTATCAGCACTAAAGATGAGGCAAATGAAGGAAAAGTTGCATACACAAAGTCTTGAAAAGATTTTGGCAGACTCAGTAGTCAATCTAGAATAATTGATGACTTTTCCTATAGAACCAATAGTCAAAAATATCTTCCAGCAAAGGAAAATAAAATGTCAGACTTGTCACTGGTTTTTAGCTTTATTCTTATGTGTAATTCAAACCAGTATTTTGACCATTTTCTTTATTTCAGATTGCCACAGGACAAAATCTTGTGCTTCTGATCTCAGCAATGAAGTTTTAATCACCCCAATATACATCTTTCCACGATATATATTTTTCTGTCTACCAAAGACATAATGGCTGCTCCTTTTATGGGAAACCAGGATTTAATCCAGTAAGTCTGTGAGAATCAATATTCTTGTGAAATGACACCATGTTGAAGTTATTTTATGTTATGTTGATGGTTAGCTAATTTTGTAATGGAGACATTTCTTCTAGAAGCAGACATAGTATAATTTAGTGGTAAAAACGTCAATCACAAGGGGTTGAACACTTATGTCAGGGCAGGAAGAGGGCAGATTTATTGATGGAAATGTATCTATATACTCTTTGTGGCACTTTGACCTGAAATATCCATTTTGGTTATAATTTTGTTTTGTGAAAATGACATCAACTGCAATCACTAATGTAAAAGTGACATTGGAATGCTTTGTTCCAGAGGCCTGATTTAAAAGTCTTGCTGTTTGTTTTAGTAACAGCTTCTCAGTAGCAAAGAATTAAGGTACTCATTTAGCTGCTCCTTTCTCTATTTGTAGGACAGCACAGTGTTCTCTTTTTTCTACTATTTAATATTGTTTAAATAATAAATATATAGCTCGTTTCATAATGACATTGAGGTAACCAAGAGAAGGAGGCAGGTGCTCTGGCTGGTGCTATATGTGGATATATTCCTGTGTGGCTTTTCTTCCTAATGCAAGTTAACCACCCACCCAAAGCCATAAAAAACATCAATAGGAATGGGTAGGAGAGGATGGAATAAAATAAGTACAGAGGTTGAGAAAGAAAAGTGGCAAGGAAGGGGACAAAGAAAAAGCACAGTGCAGAATAGAGGGAACATAGGAATGTCTTGTTTGTGACTTCAGTGCCTTTTGATTTTTTTTTTTTACAAAATCCTTATCAATTCAATGGACTCTTTTATTCTTATTTCAGATTTACAATGGTGTAACTAAAAACAGAATCTGGCCAACCCTCATCTTAAAGAATAGGAAAAAATCACTAGGAGCAATGTGAATTTTACAGAGGAGCTGTGCCATACTGTGATGTACTGGCTATTGCTGCACTATTTTCTGCACTATTTTCTATTTTCTGCTGCACTATCCTTCCCCAAAAGAGTGCCTTGTACCAAATAATATCATGACATCCTAATTAGTAAAGGCTTAATCTGTGGGCTGGTCCTGAGAAATGCGCGCTTTACTGTATAGCGATTCTAGCACAATTGAAATTTTAATTTAGCATAACTAAGGATGGGGTGTTTTGCCCACAATCCCTTCAAGCTTTCCCATCTTCTGTCCTTCGATTTTCTTCCCTTTCATGACTATCATGCACAGCTGACAGCTCACTTTTCTCTAACAATCACATTCTTTCACTGAGATGTACAAAATCCATAATCTGCTTTGTAGATCTTCATTCTTGGCTCCTTTTCAGGCAAACAAAATGACAGAATCTGAGACCATCCAATGTCCTGCTCTGGTGAGTCACAATGACTTTATCCCTTAAATATAGAAACCATTTACAGTCTGGGTAGATCACAACTTTCCAGCAGGACTAAAAGTGGGAATTTGTCCTATATTTTAAGGCCATGATCCCTAGAGATGTTTCTTTTGAGTGGTATTCAAGGACTTCTATTAAGTTGATTCCTTGGAAAGAGTCCTCAAACAACCAAAGCCTGCTCATTAGAGAATGCAGAGCTCTGCTCCTAACACCCTATTAGGGATGGTGTGATAAATCAGTGGGTACTCATACAACAAGGTATTTGTTTGCACACCATCAAACACAGCTAGGCAGCTTCTCCATGTGGACTGGGAGAAGGTCAGGTCCTCCCAAAAGTTAGGACTGCTGAGCAGTCCCAGTGCGGTCACTGACCCACACATGGAAGAAGAATCAAAATAAGACTGAGATTAGGCTCACTTTAACATTTTGGGTATCAGATAATGGATAATTGGTACATGCTACAGAGAAATGCTGACTGGCAAGAAGATTAGAACAAATTCATTATTAAAATAAGAAAAATGTAGCTAATGTTTTGGGTCTTTGATTCTGTTTTAAAGCAGAATTTTTGTTGTTTTTTCTTAACCCTAGACATTTTAGTTCTGCCCATTTGCATAGGTAATATTGCTATCATATTTATTCACACTGCTCATAAAAGAGCACATCACAAAAGTGCCTGAAAAATAAAACTCCAATGAGAAGGGACCCATCAAGTTTAAATGGAGGTTTATATTGCAGCATTATGAGACAGAGGCTTGCACATTTGCAGCTCCCATGGCAGAAAGTGAAACTCTAAACAATTAAAGCAGCACAGACATCCTGCCCTAAAGGACTGTAAGCATTTAAAAAAGCAGCCATGACCTCTCTTTACTGGGCCTGTTTTCTATTTAATTTACAGTCTTTATTAGCCAAGAAAATCTTGGCTGGATCTTAGTCAAAGTGATGAATATACAAGCATTTTGATCTACAATTTGGGACACTTCAAAGTATTCTTTACTTTATGATCATTTGTAATCAAGGTCAGAGCTCTGGTGGTAATATAGATACCACCTAAACATATTTATAATACAAAAATCGCTTTGCAGTAGCATGCATACTATCCTTTCTACTTTTGCTCACAGTAAGATTGGAGTGGCAAACGCTTAGGCTCTCAAAAAGTTAATCCTACAAGTTTCCATACCTAAGTTTCTCTTATCCAGTTCCCACAATGACACACAAATATGGAGCATATAAGTATGACTAAAACAAATGGCTTGTTTTCATTAGTTTATTTATTGGAATACGTGCTTACCCACTTCATTGGGAGAAAAAGAAAAGCAAAAAGTCATAACATGTTTAAAGAGGAGTTTTTGTTCCTTTTGTCATCTTTTTTTCTCACTCTTTTATATACTTTGCTTGTGCACCAATATATAACAAGTCTCAGGAGGGTTCCCCTTTTTAAGTACAAGGACACTCTTCCATGCCAGCAGCATCTTGCAAAACAAAATCTAAAGCTGTGGTCTCTGTTTTAGCACCATCATCTCAGGTTGTAAGCCCAGTTCTTTTCTAGATACTGTATCTTTCTAGATATTATATCTTTCTACCTCTTTCTCTCTAGATTTATGCTTGCTAGGACAAACCTTCTGGTTCTTGCACTTCATATCTGACCCTTTGACAAGCATAGCTTGAGCATTCATTCAAAGCCCAGCACTGAGTCCCAGTTTCTCCAGTCTTGGCAGACACATTCCTTGCCCATGCACTCTGACACCACTGCAAAGGTGCATTTCCAAAGTTCATGTTGGATCATGTCCCTTTTCCACCGTGCACCCTTTCATCAGCTCCTTTCTCTTGCAGCCAAAACCATCCAGTGGATGTTTTCAGGCCCACATAGGTTCTGCCAAGACTGTTTGTCCCTATCACATCCCTAAGGTACTGGCAGATCAACTTGTATTCATCATTCACAACAGATTTTTGTTTGAAAGGTTTATGTTTCAAAGTTTGGACTGTACTCATTTTGTTTCCTTCTGCAAGGGTCCACTCCTATAAAAATCTGCCAAGCTACTACACTTGCCCTTCTTCACATCCTCCCTTAAAACTCTCCTCTGCTGTGACACCTTAAAAAAAATGATAGTGGTTAAGCAGCTGATGTGCTGTGACTGCATAGTGATCATAATTATCTCCCAGTTACCTTGTCATTTCTGCCCCTCTCCCCATCTGTTTGCTGTCACTTGTCTTTTGCTTAGATCAAAGACTCTTTGGGGTACAGACCATGTCTGCAATTCCTGTGCATTTGGATACTGTCCTGAATGAAGAATCTCGGATGCCAGGCACTACTGCAGTGCACATAAATAAAAATTACTGTTTCTAAAGTAAAATCCTCTGCATTTTTATATGCATAAATTATAGCCACATCCTGCAATCCATTTTTCAGGCTAAACAATTGACTTCAATGGGAGTTGAGCCAGGGCAGGAGTTGGCCTATAGTCTTTACTCAAAACAAGCAACATAACATATTATTAATCACCTTCAATAGAGACTATCACATTCAGTGTTGCAATCCTACCTGTGGACAAAATAAATACCTTTCCAGAAACCTTATGACTTCTCTCATTTACACAAGGCCAGGCTGCTCTTAAGAACACTATTGTTCTGCAGGGGATAACAAGATTGCAGTGACTCCTTGGTAGTATTTCCTTTATGGTGATTGCTTGGAGGTTGGCAAAAGAGGGGTGAATCCCCAGCAGAGTTGGTTGTAGGCCACCCTGTCTTTATCCAAGGGGTCTAGAGGTAGTTCTTCTGTCCCATTCAATGTTTTTATCTCCCACTAGGGTGACACAAAACTTCTGGGGGCTGTAGTTTTGAATTTTATTCCAAATTATTTTAATATCCTCAAACATATCTTTATCCATACTGCAACCATAGCCCTAAAGCTGCTGGTTGTAATTCACCAAAGTCTTGGGGAAACAATGACTTTGGCCAGGAGAGGGGCTTGGGGTGAGTCTCAAGCTCCTTGTAGGTGCCTGCACCAGAACTGTTGGGGGAAGAGGTGGTTACAGAGGCCACTGTCTCCTGCACAGCTCCTGAGGAACGACAGCTGTGAGCTTCCTCCCATGGAACTTGGAAGAGCTGCAAAGGAGAGGAAAGCCAAAGCCAAAAATAAAAACATGCGCAAAAGCAATGAGTAAAATCTGCCAGATTCAAGGAGCTGTTGTACCACTGGAGACGAGCCAGAAATCTGTGGAAGTCCCCTATTAATGCAATGGTTTGGTTGCAGTTGCTTCCCCCACACCCCAGCCCTTCCTTCCCCAGGTGAATCTTGTCTTGCAAATATAAGACAGACTGCAAAAAGCACACACACGTTTTCCCCCACAGCTATAATATTTGTTTTACAGGCTTTCTGCCTGAAAATATGTTTTTCTCCTCTTCTCTCGCAAATTTTGGGGCTTTCTAAGTTGCTGGTGTGTGAAAGTGAGACAAGTCCTTAACATACTCAGTAAATCCAGACTGTATATGCTTACTTTCCACTCAAATTGATTGTTATTTTAACGAAGTGTTAATCTTGAATAAATGCTCATAGATCAGGTTGCTTTCCACTTTCTGCCAATGTTTGGGTCATTAGATGCTGGGCTGTAAATGAACCATGCAGATAAGACCCAATGTTAAATATCTAGGACTTCTTTATAAAGGGAAAAATGCAGGAAGGATAAGGATCTCCTTGCTTCAGGCCATAAGACAGCTATTGACTTTCTAGCACTTGGAAGGAACTTTCTGAAGCATTTTCTGTTTGCCATCATCAGAAACAAGGTGTTGAATTAGAAGCACAGTTGATCCTGGGCTCGCTCAAAACCCCCTCTTTCCATTGGTGTAAGGAAAGTGCTCGTAGCAAAATTACTTCAGTGAAATATGGAAACAGAAGTATATTCCAGGTCCCTCCCTAGGCTTTTACAAAAGGACATGGCATGTTTTTTCTAGAAAAGGGAGTCTGGGTTTGTGGTTTTGGTTTTCTTTTTCCCTCAAAAGACCTAGGACTGGCATAATTTTATACTGAATTCAGTTTTCACTGTATTCTCAGTAATTTGTCTCTCTATAAAGATATTTTGGGGCTTCTTTCTGTGTTCTTGAGGAGAAATTTATCTAAATATTTTGAGTGGAATACTATGGTGTATTCTGAAAATTGCCTATTCTCTCCTATCTCGGAAAAGCATGCAGTACTGAGTAGATAAAGCAAAACTTCATATTTATTTTAGATAATTTAGTCTCTAATTATACAAAAGTGATGTGAGAGAGATACACAGAATCTGACCCAGAATTATGACTAGAAAATAATAATAGTATCCTAATTAAAAACCATATAAGAGTTTGTTATCCAGCCTCAAATCCCTGACAGACTTGTATGCTCAAATAATTGCAGCATTTGCAGGCTAAAGATTTAGTAAAAGTTTCATGGAAAAAAGAAATCCCTAATGAATTCTCAGTGTTTTTTAATATTGTGCCTCTTCAACAACAATGATGGCTTTTGGGGACTCTTGCTCACTTATAGGACATGTGGGTCATTGGAAAGCTTGAATATTCATTATGAGATGAGCTGGAACTGGATGTGCAATATGTTTGGTTGAAAACTAAATTTTATGTAAATTCTACAGTGATGTTTTCTGGCTCAGTTAGAATCCATTCTACTGTTTATCTTTATACTAATAATGGTCTCTTGGGCTTCTTTTTAAGCCTCTCTGTATACTTTTCTTTTTCTTTTAAAATGAAAGATGAAGATCCAAAGAAAACAATTTTTAAAGATAGAAACAGAAACACTAGGTAAAAGGAATTAGCAATGCAATCTCTGCATACATTATGTGGAAATCTACTGCAAAATTGCAGCTTGGAATTTTATTCCTAGGACATTAACTGTTTCATGTTTGAACAGCTTTGCTTCTCTGGTTCTCCATTTTTCAAAACTCCTTTGGATCTGCTTTTTATATCTATTTCTGGATATTTTTATAATATTTATTAAAATATTCCTTCTCCAGAATGATAAATCCAGTTGTCTGGAAGAAATAAAATCTGTGGCATAGCTCTGAAATGAGAATTAACCTTGATTACTACAGTAATTTACTAATCAAAACTGGAGACCTGCTAATCAAGCCTGAATTACCAGCTGCTTGATTTTTATAGTGACATAACCAAAACTGAGCATTTGGTAAACAAGGGTCTTATTTATGAGGGGAAAAAATTGGCATATGGCCATGTTCATCTTAATATATTCATCTTAATATATTTCTCTCTATATTGTTGTGATATCCTTAGCAGCTGAAGTAGGCATCCCCCTTCTGACTTAAGCCATCCACCTTACCCCAGAAAGATGAACACTGAATTTTAGATTACCTTGAAACTGGAGTCAGAGTAGCCAATTTCACCTTTTAAGAGGTTTTCTGATCTACCTGTTGTTTTTGGAGCCGGGGAGGAGAATGACTGATAGATGCCAACAGCCTCGTGTTACAGGACTGCTTAGAGAGAACGTTGGAACGAAGGGAACAGAAAGCTGGAGGCAGAGAGGTGAGGAATGGAGAAGTGCCAGTGAGCAGCCAGCTGGGAAGAGCTGCAGGAGGAAATGGCAGAGAGCATCTGTGTGGGAGCCTCTGGAGCAGCAGGAGAGAGGGACAAGAGCTGGGGAACGGGACAGGGAATGACCGAGGGCCTGGTGGAGGAAGTCACCAGCCACGCCCGTGAGTGAGTGCAGCCCTTGTACAAATGGACAATGTGCCAATTATCACAGCCTCTCTGATGGGGCTGGGGTTGTGAAAGTCTTTGTCTGGTTTCCATAAGTGCAACTCATTTCATGTTTTTAATCTTTTTTTTGGGGTCTGATTTCAGTTCGTTTTTTCAGCTCCCAGATGGCATCCTGTATCCACCAACACAGAAAATAATTTCCCAGTATTTTCTTTAATGAATGACCTATTATGAACGAGCAGGAAAACCCCATATTGTGCAATTCTTCCACAGAAAAAACAGTCATTAATATAAATGGAGAGAAGCCCCAAAAATGGGAATCTTTTTTGTTGTTTAAGCTGTGTACGGTATTTCATTAAGGTGGCTTGTGTGTTTTTTTTTAATGTCTTGTTCAATTGATATTATCGTGGGTAATTGTGCTGTTAAAAAGGTAAAGAACAGAAACACAAAACGATTGTTTCTAGAATAATGTTTACAGCATGAAATTCTCAGCTAGTCAGGCTCTTTCCCATTCTCTGCATATTACTTTAGACCTAATCCCTTATTCTCTCAATTCTTAGCATACAAAATATATACCAAAGCTAGTGCTGCTTCCATTTTCTCACCATCTTATCTCCCAAATCTGAAATATTTTTCCCTATAACTCTTGAATGTGCTTATGCCTAACAGGAGTGAAGGAGCACAGGTGAATTAAAATGCATTCAATGCTTTATGGCCAGTTTAAAGCCTGAAGAACATGTGTGTGCAGTGAGTGTGTGTTTAGACATGACCCTGCAAACCTTCCAGGGGCCACAGCTCAGCATGGGCCAGGCTCTGCTGCAGCAAGTGCAGCCCAAATCAGAGCTGCACATTTACCTGCTGAGATCCATGGACAGTCTCCAGAGGGGGTTTAAGTACCAGGAAAATGTGAGCAGCCACAAGCTAAAACAGTGCTATTCCTAATATTGTGTACTCTTGGCAGAAGGGACATCCATGAGGATAAAGATTACAGATTTTAGGAATGGATCCTGTAAGTATACTCAGGCAATGACTTAGAACATCTGAAGGCCAAGGAAATAAGAGTGAAATAAGTGGCTTAGGCAGGGTTAAGCAAGGGGCAATATTTCTCCCTGACAACTGGAACAGGACCCTGCTCCACTCCAGTACACACCCCTGCTTCTCCCTAAAGCCACACCTACACACCCAGAAACTTTCCATCAGTACTCAGTATTGCCTTGAATGTTTAGGATAACCTTTATCCACCATCAAAACTTCAGAACCCAACAAATCCACCTGGAAATTTGGATCATTTCAGCCTGCACTGGGACACAACAGGCGTTTCACAGAGGGGGAGAGGACATGAAGTCACTGAGGAAGTACTACTTACAAGGAGGGACTGATGGCTATGGAGGAAGGCCAGAAAAAAAGTAGAAAACAACAACAGAAGTGGTGGCAGAAAATCTGGGAAGAGGGAGCAAAAATGGTAAAGTGATACCATAATGCTTCACTGGCTCTAAAGCAAGGAGAAATTATGAAAGCATTCATTTATTCATTTTCAGCCAAGGAAAAAAATAGGCCATAAAAAGAGAGAAAAAAAAAAAAAGTACAGAATGTAGAACATGCAAAGAAAAAGGGCAGCAAAGGAAGAGGAAATGAAAAGAGAGGAGAAACAAGTGCTGGAAGTCAAGGAGTAGATGGTGGGGGAGGAGGCAGCACAAAGAGATCTGACGAACAGGGCTTTTAGGTAAGTGAATTTTATTTGTATATGTAATTTCCTACTTTTTATTGCATTTCTTTGGCAACCATCCCACAGTTCCATAACCTGTGGGTGGGTGGGAAGAGGTGGCTAAGAGGGCAAAATGGTAGTTTTTGGCAGAATATTGACATGACTTGAGTCAGGTCATTACTTGTGGTTGTCATTAGACAAATAGTGAAAGTGGGTTAATGGGGCAGGTGTTTATGAATCCTACAGGCTAGAGAAGGCTCAGTTTTCAAAACCTGACTCACACAGAAAGGGAGAGGCCCAAATGATTCAATGCAGTGAAAGCAATGGTGAGCAGAGATTTCAGTTGCCACAGGGACCGGTTTCAGATTTACAAGATGGTTCTGTCAGGTTGCTTCAGCCTCTCAGCAGCTTCAGAAGGTGTGCACTGCATAGGTTTCTGTAGTGGTGACTTCCTCTTTTTGCAATTATCTGATGGAAATATTTTTCGTAGTGCAAAATGAGGCCCTGACATACAACTATATGGCAAAATATGACTATCAAGGAAAATGTCCTGAACTCCATTTTTCTGGGTACTTTTGTTTCTTTTTACCCTCAGTTTGACTCTTTACGGGCTTTTTTCCCCCCTCTAATTATCTTGAATTTAGAATGGAAACATTTCTAAAACATACAGTGTCAAATAAAATGAGTTAGGATTTTTGAAGGCTTTAGAACACATGCAGTAGCTGCCACCCTGAGTCAGACAAAATATCCAGGGTTTTCCCTCTGAGAGTGAGAGCAGCAAATGTCTAGGGAAGAAGTGTATGACCTCTGATATATCTCTCATATAGAGCAATCCTTCTTTCCCTGTGTGCTCCTGCCCTCTGAGGATCAGTGTCAGAGACATTTTGATTTGGAGGCTGGATCTTGATCATCATGTTTAGTAGCCAGTGATGGATTTCGTTTGCATGATTTCATGTAATCCCTTTTATGGTCCATTTACACTTTTGACCTCCACACCATCCTGTGGCCATGAGTTCTGTAATTTCATTATGCACTGTGAGGATAAAATACTTCTTTTGTTTGTTTTAAGACTCATGCCTGGTCATTTAATTGAGGCTCCTAGTCCTTGCATTCGTGGGAACCGTTAAATGATGGCTCTTTATGCTAGAAATAAGGTTTTTGAAGTAAAAAAGTCTCTTTCAATTTTAAAGCCTTATGATCAGGCAAGCTCCTCCTCCTCCTCTTGTGAATGCTTCCATGAAAAAAAGGAAAAATTTCCAACTCCAAATGCAGCCTGATGAAATTAGAATTAATTAGAGCAAAAGTAGTTATATAGGGTTCATATTGCACAGATAAGTAGCCTTAGTCTTATTTTATATGTCCTGCATGGTTCCCATCTCACATCACATCATGGTGCTCATTTCAGTTCCATCAGATGTGGAATAGCCCATTTTCAGGCCAGTCTCTGTGGCACAACTATTAAATCATAAACATAGTAATGGGAGAGTATGTTCACTGAGGTCTCTGCAACAGCAAGAAGGGGAATGGCTTGGAAAGTCAACTGGAAAAATAGGAGTAGGCTTTGAACAAGACACCTGAGCTTGGATAGACAGCAGTGTCCAGTGAGGTGGACTGGGGTGTGTGAACTTACCAGTTTCCATCTTCCTGCAGCTGGTGGTTGTCCAGCATCCTCTCTGCGTCTCTGCCCAGTCCTGTGTTTTGTGTGTTGTTCTGGTCACATTGCTTGGGAGAGAGACAAAGAACAGATTCCAGAAGAAAACCAAAACTCCTCTGGAATGCACTGTGTGTGGCAGTATTTGGAGCAGTGGCGAGAGCTTAAAAAAAGAATTTTACTCTAGCCCAAGAATCAAAATTAATGTCAGAGAATTGAACGCAACACAAGGTGTGGTGGAACAAAGACTGTTGGGGGGTCTCGTTTTGTTCAGCTATGACAAGCAATATTCAGCACTTTGAAAGAAACAACAGTGTAATGGTTTTCACTGAATTCTATGAAGGAACAGGATAACTTTAACAAATATCACAAAACAAGTCACAAATCAATTGTATTGAAAATATATTAGGTTTCTTTAAAAGAAAAGATCAGAAAAGGAAGCAGCACAAGCAGGAGGAGAGACAGCACACAAAGATTTACTTCTGAGTGCTACAAAATATTGAACTAAAAATAACATTAAAGATGAAATTTGCAATGAATCTCAAGCTGCTAAATTCCCAAAGGCTGGGTCTGCCAAAGGCTCTGTTGGTTTCCTCTGTTCTTTTCTGTCTTTATTTAAATATTTTATACAGTTGTCTATGTTCATGTGTAGTGCGAACTGTCATTTATATTTCAGTCCACTCTAAAATGGATCTTAGACTATCTCAAGCTGTGCACTGCAGCGAGGAGTTTGGAACTGAGAGGTAAGTTGAAGTGGTAGGGACAAATGAAGACTGATATTTAATGTAGTTTTTGTGTACTTATATTTTGCTGTCATGTATTTTGCCTTAAAAGTGATTTGTAATTTTGTGCATTTTGTGACATTATGATAAGCTGTGATGCGAGTGTGGTTTCCATTTAGCAAATACATTGATGTGTTTTGAGTCGGAGTGGTTCAATTCTGAATTCTGACCTAAGGCTTTCATGTTTAGCGATAACAACATGCAAGTTTAGATCTGCAGCCTTGAATGCTTCTCCTTGTGCTTCGAACTTGCCAAGGTAACCTTTTGAAAACCAGACAGCCTTAAGCTTATTTTAGATTCACTTCTGTGCTAGGCCCACAGGGTGCTGAATATCCTCATGTCTCCATTGTCTTAGGAACACAGGGCACACCTTACCCAGGAAAACTGGGATTTACCATGGAGCTGGACCCACCACCTTGGGAGAGATTCTCGCACCTGCTGGTGCTGGGAGAGGGAGCAGAGGGACCTGTTCTGTCCCCATCCAGACAAACTGCAGCAGTGGTGATGGCTGGGGCACAGCCAGAGCTCCCTAATTGCTCCCTGCGGGCTGGGAGCTGCCGGGCTGGGGCTGGAGCGGGCAGTGGCACAGGGCAGGGCCATGGCACGGAGCGGCTCTGTCCCTGCAGGAAAAGCATCCCCGCAGAGCTGCTGCTGCTGCTGCTGACACACTGCTGCCTGTTGGGCGAGCTGAGAAAGGGTCAGGTGTATTTCTGTGGGATTTGGCACTTCTTTTACACCAGCATGAGGAAGAACAAAATTAGTGGTGCTGGACTCCATTTCATCAGTTCTTATAAAAGAAAGAATTCCTAGGAAATGATGTTGCTTTCTTGCTTCCGAACAGTAAATCATACAGAATAAAAATTTTAAATAATGGCTATTAGATTAGGAAGTCTAAGAAGCTTTTACTACTTGGGATCTTTGACTATTAAAAATTGATAAATTGCCATTGAAATACAAGCAGTTCTGCAATATGATAGATCAAAGTTCATTTTTTTCCCCTAATGCAGAGTTAAGATGAGCAGGCTTACTTTTTGCTCATCTTCTTTGCAGATCAAAAACATTCCTTTCTTTTTATTTGAGTGATCAGTTTACTAGAAGAGCCCAATGTATATGTTGTGACTGCAGTACAATACT
The DNA here is from genome assembly GCA_013398175.1 of Climacteris rufus. Classification (NCBI taxonomy): domain Eukaryota; kingdom Metazoa; phylum Chordata; class Aves; order Passeriformes; family Climacteridae; genus Climacteris; species Climacteris rufus. Next base: position 23,887 of record VZRZ01001788.1, on the reverse strand, counting down.
TATTCACAAGCCTTAAGCAGTAGTACAGCTTGTTGGCATAATATAAACCTCAGTACATCTCAGCTGCTGTCCAAAGTGGAGACTATGTCTCCTCCACATAATACAGGTGCAAATTAATTAGTTATAGTTCATGAAGTGATACTTCTTAAAATATTTTGACCACATTATTAAAAATCTAAGTCTTCTAAGTAGTGCTTCTACACTAAGTTAGCAGAAAGACTTCAGCATGCTGTGTTTTAGTGGACTGTATTCCATAGAAAGGACTCCAGTGACTGAAATGCAAACCTTGGAAAGACACTTTGCTAGTGGCTTTTTAGAAACCTATTACTTGTATGTCTGTGTAGCTTTATGAGTTTTTGGGTTTTTGTGTGTATTAAATATCTCTTATTACTTTCTAAGCATCTATAAATCCACTCTGTGGCAATTCATATTTCTTAAAAACCTTTTAAAATAAGTAACATGAAAATATGTAATGAACATGCAACATTAAATACTTTCAAGGGCAGCAAATATGATCACATCCTTCAGAAAATATTTCTGAAATGTGTGATTTCCAACCCACTAACTTACTTGTGAGTTGTGTAAAAGCTGCAGTTGATAACAAGGTCTCATGTATCTGGCTCTTTGGGTAAACAGTGTCTGCCAGTGTAGCTGGAGGAGACAGACATTTCCATTTTTAAGATAGTTCTGTAAAGAAAATCCTTCTGTGGGTGTCCACAGTTGGCAGCTGATCTCAGGTCCGACACAGCTCCTGTCACCCCAGGAGCAGGAAAACCCTGCATGCGGCCCCAAGAAGGTTCAATCCTGCAAAGCACTTAAGCACAGAATTGGTTTTAAACTTAAGGGACAATATACAAGTCAGATATAGACTTTGCTAAAAGATTCAGGACGAAGTACATACATTCCAGAAGGAGGTATATAATGTGTGAAAATAAATTGTATGGAAAAGGATCTATAGATAGCTGGGGAGGTAATGAAGGAAGCCTTCGATTTCAGTTCAAGGAAAACTTATATTTACTGTATTTTATTTCACATTAATACTTCAGTCGTCTACCACAGTTTGTGTCTGGCCATGAAATTTTCATCTGTGTAGTGTTACTCTTTGGCACATAAAGATTTACCATCTCTGCCTGATTTGGCTCATCTTGCTGTTGATGACAGAAATTCCAATTTTGCTCTCAAAGGGCATGATTGAACCAGTTAACATTTATTTCAGCCTTGCAGAAGGACATATTGCTTATTTTATATATAAAGTGTGCCAAAATAAGATTAAGAGACTTTATGAACATTGCATGGTAAGTCAGAGGCACATAGTCATAGAACTAAGAATTCCTTCTTTCCTGACTCTCACTTCCTTGTTTTATACTGTACTTTTGATAATGTGCCTGCATTCCCATAGCAATATTCTTCTGGCACATGATAATGCAATAGTTTTGAAATATGCTTTTCATGTGATGTGTGAAAACATAAAACCTATAGATGTGCAGTGTACACGGATTAAAGAATTCATACTACAATATGTAGCTACAAGCATAATAAATGGAAATTGATGAAAAGGGAATCTTTCTACTGCTGGGATTTTAAAGAATTAGACAAATGTGTGTAGTTCAAATAAGGCAGAATTTCTGTTTCTTGTCACAGAAAGAGAGATGAACATGTATCAGAAGAGAAAATCAGCTGCTGCTTGGTAAGTACCCTATGATTTTTCTTGACTGCTGCCATTTGGGCCCTACCAAGTCCAGTACTTACTGTGCTGATCAGGCTGCTGGCTCCTTTTTTGTCATGATATCATTCAGAAAGACAGTCTTTCTTAAAAAAAAAAAAAAATAGAATACCATCTCTTCAGAAACATTTTTATTAATTCATTTGCATGTCAAGCTGAAGCTAAATCAGTATATTGGTGAAGATAACTCCTGGTCCAGTCTTTTCATGTTGAAGGCAGAAGAGATTCCTGGAGAAGTGACACTGAATGCTATTTTTCCCTTATTTTTGTAGGCAGCCATTGGATAATGCAATATTCAGTAAAGCCTTTGTGATCTATATTTTTGTGCTAAGTGGTTTTAATTCTTACTTTTGTTAATGTTTTAATAGTAGTAGCAGGAGTGATAGAATAAGTAGGAGTATTATTGGAAGTGCCTCTGTCCAAAGAGCTCATTAAAGGACAGCACTCTGGAGATGATGCCCCATCTGACTGGAACCAGCAGGACACAGGAACTGCGTCCCATATGACGAATAACAAAAGAAAGGGCAGTTTACATTCTTTGATACATTTCTGCTCGATTAACCCCCAGTGGGATTTTACCCCTCCAGTCACATTTTTTTGTTCCTCTAATCTTCTTTTGTATTTGCTCACTGACCCCAAGCATGTATTTGACTTGTGACCCTATTTCTGTTAATAAAATACAGGCCATCTGACCAGCATTCACACCACTCCACTACAAGGTGATGATTACCTCATTGTAGATGCTGGGAGTTAGCAACTCATGGGGTAAGGCTGGTGGTTGGGTGGGCTGAAGATAACCAATGAAGGCAGCAGAAGCAATTCTGTAACTTCAAAGCCAAACTGCAGATAATAAACTCCTTCAAAATATGTGATTTTATCCATAGAAGAACTGTGTATCTCCTTATGTATTGTTCAGCTATTAATTAGTTGGTAATGTTTAGGGGATTATGGCATGACAAAAAACAATTATAGCTATAATGTGGAAATTTTCAGTATCCGTATGGGTGGTAGCTTATAAAATCAAAATTATCCCATTTCCATTTTGGGTTATCAATTATAATTATATGCCTCATGAAAAAAAAGACATCAGCACTGCGTGGCAATAATTTCAGTATAGTGTTCTGAGGCTAAATTAACACTGGAAAGCATAGGTGATCTCTTTCTAAGCAAAGTAATACTTGCTTTTAAAGCACTAGCAGAAATGTAGGGTGGTTTTGACTTTTTTTCAGAAAAGGCATAATAATGAACTTATTCATGCTTTCATCAAATCCTTAAACCATGAATTTTATGAAAAGCACTGTTAATCGCGTGTTACATGAAAAAATCATGCCAAAGCCATTTATCAGATATGTAATCTGTGTCTCTGTTTTGTGACAGGAAGCCATTATTTCCACTGAAAAAACAAATCCGTTAAATTTGAACTATTAGATTACAGCAGGGTTAGGGCTGCTTCTGTGCTGCAGAGTCACATCAGGGTCACAGCCCAGTTCTAGAGATGCACTGCAAGAGCTTCATATCTGATTAAGACAAAAAACTGATAAAAATGTAATGCAGACTAACAATATGGAATTATCTGATGCAGTTTGGGGGGATAGGGGCAGGGGATATAACATCATTCAGTTTATTTGCATATGTTTGTTCTTTCCACTGAAATCAATCTCTTTGAAGGAAGCAAGAAAACTTTAGAAAAAGAAAATATTATTAATGCTGGTAAGAGAACACAGAAGAAAATCTTTAGTAAACATTTCTTTTCCAGTGTTGATTATCATTCTGTCTAATGTTTATTTTCATAGTTTTCTTTGATCCAAACACAAATAACAATAAAGTTAGCTTCGTTTCTTTGAACTAACAAAACTATACTGTGGCCAAATTTGGAACAAATCTTTAAGTGGCTTTTTTGTTTTTCTTCAAAGCCACATACCAGATTTATAGAGTAGATATTTGCATAACTTGCACCCTCTCCTGTATAGGAATGTTTCTATGAGTAACAGTGATTTACCTGATGTGGGCCTCTCTCTGCCTTTCCTGGAAGGCTGAGGGCTCTGAGCATCTGGGCACCCACTCAGTACCAGCCCAGAGAGCACCCAGAGCTTTGGATAGGGGCTCACCCTTGTGTCTTATGGAAGTTGCTGAAGTTTGTAGGGATTGACTGTGGCTCTGGGGCTGGCTCATGCATTTAAGCCCAGAATGTGTCATTCCAGCCTCATTGCATCCCTACCCCAGCCTCCACCACACCCAGCAGGCTGAGAGGCAGGGCAGGGGTGGTGGAGCACCAGGGCCTGCCCATGGGGACCTTGGCTCAAGGGGAGCTCAGAGCACAGGTTTTACCTTCACCATCTGCTCCCATCAGACTCTAACAGATGATTATGTGCTGTAGACTTAGAAACAACCACACTCCTTATATAAATATTGTGCAATTGCAAAATATGTACTACAGTATTGAACACAGTGCTTGAAACGAGATCTGTGTTGCTGGGGGTGTTTTAGACTGTACGTATTTAAAAACTCTGCCAAATCACAGATCTGCTTAGGAGACCTGGTAGCACCTGCTGGGGCAATGGCCAAGAGTCCATATCTGTGATGTGAAGCATCTCTGTCACCCTCAGATTACAGCCAGCATGGATTCTGGCTGTTCTATGCAGCCCTCCTGCATGCAAACATTGCCCCTGAAAGTGGTGGAAGTCATGAAAGAAGACCACAAGGTCCAACCTCAGTCAATCAGCTACAGAAGAGCCATATGCTGGATAAACTAACTGCTTTAAGTTTTTTGAGGATATGATACAAAAACATGAGAGATTCTCAGGTTCACTAAAACTCACTATTTTTTTGCTTTCCCATTACGTCCCCATGTTTGTCCCACTGCTTGGCCTGGCTGAACAAGGGCAGCCAGTCTAATGATTGGTTTCCTCTGTGAGCAGAACCAAGTTTCATTCTCAAATCAGCCAGCATGTGCTTGGTGACAGGGACAAAGCCAACCCTCATCACTCCCTAAACAAATCATCTTCCTCTTTACTTCAAGCAAATTATGATTTCATAATTGAAATAAGTGTTAGAATTTCCACCAGCTTCAGATGGATTTGGATTTGACCATTAGCTTCTAGATTCAAATGGCTTCTTAAAGGGCATACTTTTAAATCGGGAGGGGTTTAAGTGCTTCAAGAGAATATAAAAATAGTAACAAATGCAAATATCGTGACATCAGGTATTGCTAAAAAGTGTCATTAGAAAATGGACAGCCCCTTTTGGGGCTCTTTTGGCCCCTACCACACCCAAAAAGCTAGACCCCCCAAACTTCTCAAACCACATTAGGTTTTTAGGGTTAAATCAGACCTAATCCCAGTGACTGCAGGTGACTCACACTTGAGCAAGAATGCAAATTTGGGTTCTGAACTGTGTAGAGGAGTTTTGGCTGAACCTTTTAACTTCCTATTTTTGGGGGGTGAGGGGGGAGGATGAGGTGGGAATGTTGTTAGTTGGCAGTTTTGGTTTTTTTAATACTTATAAAAATGCCAAATAGAAAACAGTTGTTAACTTCTGTAGTTTGTTCCAGTCAAAATAATATACTTTTGGTGCTAGAGGAGGGTGCTCTGAAATGGCAACTAAAGGTCCTGCCTAAATGTGCAGAGCCCTTCCCTTTAGAAGAAGATCATCTCCACTAAAAGCACAACCTAAAAACACTGCTTACTTGGTTTCTTTTTTATTTTTTTCCTTTCTAACACTGTGAAAACAGGAATACTGGAGCTGATACTGTAATTATTGTGCAGTTCACTTTCATTTAAATACAGATAGGAATATGGGAGTGAAATATCTTCACACCTCCAGGCTCTGTTTCCGCGGTTGCTGGTAATGGTAGCATAAGCACAACATCCAGAAGGAGTCCACAGGAACAGCCACTGTAGACGTCCCGAGGAGCAAAGCTAGAAAAGTTAGAGAGCTGCAGAATAACCATTTCTTGATGGAAGAGTGTGAGTCAGTGCACTTCCAAAAGTCCTGTACATTCTCACTTAATTTTAAGTGAAAATACACAGAAGTGCTCGTGTGCTAGAAAAAACTTTCCGCATTTCTTGTTATGGAAGGAAACAGGACTTTGGCATGGAGAAGCAGAGTCTGTGGCTGGTTGGACAATTCAGAGCTAAGCACAAAATTGTGCTCAGTGTTCTTCCCTCCTTCCTTTTTAAAAAGATGTTTCTACCCTGCGTTTCTGCAAAGCCAAGCAGAAAGCCTTGTGGAAGGGTGTGGAAACATCTTCCTGAGCCTGCAGAAGCCTGAAACGGCAGCAGTGAGGGGTATAATGCTTGGAAACTCAAGATGGTTGGCTATGCCAGTGCTGAAAACTCAACATCTATTACAGCTCAAGATAAATGGGAGTTCATGTATAAATAAATAGTATATAGCTCGCTGTAGTGATGGCTCCTTTTTGGGGGGGTTGTGCTTAATATTCAGCTAAATAATATTTAATGTTCTATTATTTTATATTGAATTAAAACAAAATATTTGCATTTACTGTGTGAACATGCTTTGCCACTGATGGCCCAGGCTGAAGTGGATGTAAAACTTTTGTGGTGCCTGGCAAAGGATGTGGGTGACAGACTATGTCTGTCTTGAAAATTCCTCTTCAAAATGTAGGACCACTGTGCTCTTCACATCTAGGGACTCAAACACGAGTTGTGCCTCAAAAACCTTGTGTTGTACAGGCCCATGGTAATTCCTCTTCCTTTATCTCCACTAATTTTCCTATGCTGAGTCTGGTCTGCCCCTTCTGCTCAGCAGGGGAGGGTTGTACTTTAGCTTTGTTCTATTAATTTTCTCATAACTACTATCTACTCTATTCACATAACAACCACTATCAAGCTACTAAAACAGTGTTCAAGTATATTAAATCCCTCATTTTAAAACAATAAGGAAAGGGTTTTACTAAATAAATACATAAAGCTTCTCTTAGATCATGCAATAAGGAAACTGAATATAGAGCTAAAGTTCCCAGAACTTGGGAGGACAAAGGAGCAGTTTACTGCAGAGATTTTCCCAACACTCAGAGCTCTGACAGGCCTTAGAGGAAACAATAAATCTTTCTCCTTGTCACTCTTCTCTTGGTTTCTTTTGTTGTTTAGGATTAAAAAAAATAAAAAGTGTAGGTACTACTTGCAAGGCAGCTTCCTTGCTGCTTCTGGTAGTCCAACCAAGGCACAAGTTTGTGTGTATAGGAAGGGAAGATGAACAATCCATCCTGTAAAGGAATTAAAACCAAAAGTGGAAATCCTTTGTCAGAAGAGTGGTGAGGATTATAGCTGCATGCTTTCACTAATGACTTTGCAAACATTTAGCCAGAGATAACCCAGAAATCCAGTTGCACTTTATTTAATATTCAGATAAGGACCATTCACCTGCTGTTAAGCTACAACATCTACAATCATTCTTTGAATACTGATAATTATATGAAGCAGACTCCCCTAGAGGCTGGTAGTCTAGTCTGGATTCACCTGGAATACAAAGATGAATAATATTGCATATTACATGCACCCAAGTAGTTGCAATTTATAGAAATGTCCATTTATACTCCTGAAAAAAGATGCGTATTTCCCTAGGGATATAGTATATGGTGATAAAAAACTGTGTGTGGGGACAGTTTGCATTGTAACTCCTAGTGTGCCTGTTGATTAATTAATAAACAAATAAATCATTATATTTAGCCAGATATCTCACTCCGAGCCCATGAAAGAGAAAATGTTAAAAATGAATTCAATGTGCCTGGCCATAAGGAAGGGTTACTCAGAGACACAGCAATGAGTACGAGAAGTGGCATCCAAATGGCTCAGAGTCGCTCTGTGTATACATTTTTAAAAGATGAGTAGCATTATGAATCTGCTCTCTTCGCCTCCTCCTTTCCTCCTCTTTCTCCCATCAGGTGCCTTGTCCTTGTTCTCCCCTCTCATTTGCTGATGGCTGATAACACCTTATCTCCACCAGGGAAGCAACCGGGAAGTTTGCTCCTTCCTCACAAGACTGAGGGTATAATTAGAACCACGCACCTGCTCAGTCCTCCGGTGACTCAGTTAGTCTACATCCATGTCAAAATCCATGCTGTGAGGGTAATTTGATCATCTCACTTACTTTTTTCATATACTTTATATGAATAAACCACCAGAACAAGCCTCCGTTGAGCTGGTTCAGTTTAATCTCACAAATTTGTGTCAACTCTTTGTTGCCAGAAGAATTTTATCATTTGATCTCATGGTTACACTTTAGTAGACTTTAGCACATATTTTATTTCACTCTCCAGAATAGAAAATTCCATTTTTGTGTCAAAATCATCTTTTTATTATTATCTATTTATATTTCTGTGATACTTACAGACTTCAACTGAGATCAGGGTCTTGTTGTACGAGACAATGCAGAAACATGCAATAAAGGAATTCTAGTCCCAGGAGCCTTGTAAGCTGAATAAAGGCTGGGAGAAAGGAAATATTGCCCCCATTTTACAGATGGGAAAGTGAAGCTCCGACAATCTTTCTGTGCAATGCAGAGCAGTGTCACATAGTGACACTGAAGAGAGAGTCCTGAAAAAGCAACTAAGTCCAGAAACCATGCAAAATAAAGGTGGATTATTACACAGGCAAGCACCCATGAGAGTTCAAATAAGTTATAGATGTCCACTGTGTGCTCATTTGCACACTGAGCATCCCAAGGCTGCCTTGGCCTTCTCCATCCTTCTGTGTCTGCCAGGCCCCCCCTTCAAAGGCAGACGACACCATTTTTTGATGCTGCCTTCTTAGGCTCATAAAAGTTAGTTTGCCACTGCTTCCTCTAGCACTTAAAAAAATTTACCTCAAGCCCTGTGATGCCACAGGGGTGTCAAATCTCTCTGACTGCAGCAGCTTCCAGGCTCAGCAGAGATACATCAAGGGTCTATTAGACTCTCCTTCCCAACATCCGAAGGGTAATGTAATCTTTTTGTCCTTGAACAGAGCCTGGAATCTCCTGCATGAGAATACTTTCCTTCTGCTGCTCCCAGATGACCCTGCAAGACCCCAGGGAAGCTGTAGCCAGCAGAGGGTATTCACTCAAGACCAAGCAGCAGAGCAGCACTTTGGTATTCCCTGAAGACAACAGAAACAAGAGGAAAAGGTAAGTTCACTGTCTCCCTCTCAAAAATGACTAAATACAGGAGGGGAGAATGCCAGGAAAGGGGGGTGGGGGTGTAGCAGCTTGCAGAGAGGTGCTTTTTTCCCCCCCAGAATCTGCTGAGCTGCTGCAGGCATTGGCACAGCACCCTGCTGAGTTTGGTGTGCAGAGCTCCGTGAGCTAAACCCTTCACCATTCCTACTGTATCACTATAACACTGCCTTTTGACTAAATACCAGTTCAGACTAATTGTCAAGGATCAGATAACAGGAAAATATTTCTATTTGACAGTCTACTATTTTTCAATTGTTCCTGTGTTACATATCTAAGTAAACATTTGTTCCACTTATCATTTCTGAGCAAAAGACATGAATCATTTGACTAGTAAAACCACAACGACAGCTGTTGCTTATTAGAAACAGTCATCTTGTTCAAGGGCCTGCTATGGAGGAGTTCTTCAGGAAACTGTTTCTACTTTTAGTGCTTTACAGTGCAATGAAAGCAAAGTTGTAGAAATTAGGGCATTTTTATTTCACTTATGTGATTGGCAAAACACCCAGGCACATACACACACATGGAACAATCATTACAGCCGAGCTACGGGCCCCCAAGAAACAGGAAAATACTCACTTAAGAATACTACTAATGATATAATACTTATGGTCTTTGTGGCTTTTATACAGAACTCTACATTACAGTGAAACAAAACCAGATTTAAGGGTCCCTTGGTGAACAGGTTGTATGTTTGGGATTTTGGTGTTGGATACAATATTTATACCAGTTATTATGCATGTACCAGAAATATTTTTCACCATTCATGGTTTTTCCAGCTCTCAGGAACAAATTAACCTTGGCTTCATAAAATCCCTAGAAGCCAGTCATCAGTGGTCACTACTACATTACTCTCAGAATAAGCTGTTGAGCCAGAAATTTAAAAAAAAGAAGATTTTTTCTAAGTCTGGTCAGGATAGAAAAAGCAGGAAGGGCAACAAAATACTTTTCAAATTAGTGGAAACAAAATAGAAAACAAAAAACTGAACCACGATGAATTCAAAACCACTTAAGTGAAACTGAGTCAGGTCAGACATAAGGATTTTTCCTTTCCTGAAGTGCTGGTTCAAAGGCATTATAGGTCATATGGGCCAAAATCTGATTGTTTCTGTGACCTGTATGGAACAAAATTGTATTAAACAGAGGTCTGAGATTTGGGCATTTTATCAGACAAAATCACTGAAATGGTATACCCTGTATGATGCCCTTATTGTCAGCTTTGAAGGGAGAAGCCAAAGACTAAATGAGCATAGAGACTGCACTGATCCCAGCAGAGCAGAGGGGAGGAACCTTGGCAGGGCAGTGGAGAGATGCTACCAAGTAGTCTGCTCTGCAGGTAAATAGCAGAGCTTGTGGCTTTGTGGCTGTTACTTAGATACCTTTCAAACCCACAAAATTAATTTTCAAACATTAAAGAAGAAAGATTAAAAAAAATATATTAAAGCATTTTTGGATTATGGCAAAAGAAAAGGAAAGCAGAGCAGGAAAACAGTGGAGAGAAGCATGTCACTGAGGAGGCAAAGCTGAGGTTTATTATGGGTTAGAAATCTGCAAAACTGTCACCAATTCAATAATAGTATTCAGTGAGGTTTCCAGAGATCATATCCTGCCCTTTACTCACCCTCACCACACTCACTGATGGGAGTCAGCACTTTGCTGCAGCTGGATATTTAGAAGTCATTTGTTCTGTGTAACATGCCTGTTCTTACTAATCTTAGTCAAGTAAGTAGTCCATCCTCATGTGTCATCCCACAGAAGTCAAATGTGCTATTAGCATAAGTGATGATTACTTATCTGTGTGAGGTCCTGTGAGGTTGGGTCTCCCAGCATCCCTACACTTTTCATGGCAGTCTTTCTATTGTAATTTAATAAAATGGGTCCCAATTCAGTTCAGAGGTGCCTTGAGGAATAAACTGGACTTAAACGGTGCTTAGGCCTCTGACTGGACCTCTGAAAACCCTTCATTCATTGAGTGAATACTAATTAGTCAGAGGAGGGTTATTAAATTATAGACTCGGTTCTTTATCGTTGCTTGGAGCACGGTACCTTTGGAAGTGCCTGAGCAAAGTAATGTAAATCCAAGGCACACACAGGAAAGTTAAGGTGTGATTGCTTTCCTTGGTAAAATCAGGGCCTGCAGAAATGTCTTTAATGAACAGGACAGAGAATTTGTACTTGTCAATGGGTAAATTTCACTCTAGCAAATGCAATGCACTAAAAATGGGCAGTATTACACAGCAGGCAAAACTGCATCTCACAGCTGCACTGGGATGGGAAATGTCCCTCCAGACACGTGGATGAAAAAGCTTAATCCAGAACCCTGCCCAGCCAGTGGAAATCTGAGTTTGCTGAGCTCTGAATCAGGCCCTTCCTGAGCAGGCCCCCTTAGACACAACCATCAGGGCCAGGTCCTGGGCCATGGTGCAGAATAACACTCCCAGTGTAACATCTCCAAACTGATCAGCTACCCCCAACCAACTGCTCAGGGCAAGAAGGGATCAATCAGTTCATTTCCTGGGCCATGCCCCACTCCTAGGGAACACTGCCTCATTCCTGCGTGGATAAATCAGGAAGAGAGATCACTCATGCTAAGCACAGGATTGAAAGTTTACAGGTATTTCTAGCAGCTCATAGTCTCTTGATTTTTGGATTTCTCATATCTTTTTGTTCTTCACCTAATTTCAGAGCAGATCCCAGCCTCAGAACGGCTCCTGTTCTTTCTGAACCTTGGTTGTAAGATCCTACAGCTCTCACAGCATTTACATACTTTGTGAATACTGCAGCAATTCCTTGTGACCTTTGTGATGGTCTCCTTAATTCATAGTTCTCCTGATTCCCAAAGTGTAATAGATGTAGGAAATTTTGGATTATAATTTTTTAACCAACTAGCTCTTTGCTCTGCTCTTTGTTACATGTGATCTGCTATAGTTACAGAAGACATGAGTGGTTTTTTATGTGACCCCAAAAGGTTTGCTGGTTTGAAAAAAAAAAAAAAATTAGAAAAGTCTTAAACAGTGGTACAAAAAATATTGCCCAGTTGTTAGATACAGAGGGTTTGGCACAGTAGATCACAAATAGTAGCCTCATCCTAACATTTGATCTTTATCTTTGCTGGCTGTATCTGCTAAAACAACCTGCTGCCTGTATGCTACTGCACTGCTTTTCCGGGTTTTTGTGAAGGATTGCATTTATTAATTAGTACATAAATGCTTGCCAAATTATGTATACTAATGGCATATATGCAGGTCAATCCTGTACCACCACACTTACAAAGTGCATTTTACACAATGCATCACTTAGACTGCTGGAGGAAAGACTGAAATCTGAGCATTAAATGGCAAACAGGTCCTCACTGGATTAACAACAAAGAATCATCATTGTCAATTTTAGTGAAACTGTGTTAGAAAATATTTTTTGTTGTTGTTGTCTGGACAGCATAAGCTTTTTTCTGTTAGATTTGTAATCAAGTTCAGACATTTTCAGAGTTTTGAGGCTTTTGCTCTCTCATGCCCTTGTACAGCCTAAGAATATGCTCACACTTCAGCCAGCTGTAATCCATATGAAGTCAATAGGACTTTCATGTAAGAAAATTAAAAGTCTTTGGAAAAAGTTTGCTTAGTAAGCTTTCAAAAGATTTCAAGATCTGTATATGTCCACCATTGTTTGAAATGAGCATTTTTAATTTGCTAGCAATCCAAGGACCTGATTTTATCTTGATTTTACTGTTAGCCTGGCAGTTTAGCCAGTAGAACCCTCTTATTCCTCCCACTGGAATAGCACAGAGAAATTCATTTGATTCTAGTGGATAGTAGTTGATTTCATTATCATATTATAGAAAATAAAGATTATAATTCCAAATGATTTTGCCTGCAGTCCACACACTAACCATGTAAATGGCACTATGTGGAGAAGTTGAGTACATCATAAAAAATTTATTTCCTGCAAAGATTTTCTTGAATTGGTTTCAAAAGAATCTGCTGTTTGGCATCTTTCCTGTGCTGAAATTCTAGAGGGTAACTGCATTATGTGCATGTAAAACATGCAAGAGGAAACATTCACTGAGCTTTTCTTTCTGCCACCAAACACAGCTATAGCTTAGAAAAGGGGCCTGAAATCAAACAAATACAAGATGTGTGCATTGTAAGATAACCACTAAAGGAAGGTGAAATACCCTTCTTCTTCACTTGCTGTTGAGTGACAAAGGTTGCAACTAATGATAATTTGAATATTCTGCCAACAGTTGGGGATATTCTGCCCCTGCCAAAATAAATAAATAAATAAATGCTTCCAACTCCCAAAGCAAATGCCTGTAAGTCTATAGAAAACAAATTAGAAATGCGTTTTTCTCAATGAAAAAAGTCTCCCCAAGAGCTATAATTTTATTTTTTTTAGTGCACAGAATAACATAAATCAAAAGAAGCAATAGTCTACCTTGTGTTTTGACTACTTTGACCCTCTTCAACCCCTGCCAATTTTTATCTCATTTTTGTTTAACTTTGTACATCAGAGTTTAATTTTAAACCTGGTCCTGAAGACAGTGATGTATAGGGTACATCAAGTATAGCTTAAATTACCCTCTCCCCAGTGATTTGAAGTTGAGGGGAGGGTCTTACTCCACAGCAGGGTGGGAAAGAGAAATGGTCAGATGTTGCCCTTTGAACCTGACCACCCTCAGCTACAGAAACATTTATGCCAGAACATCATTTATTGATTTTATTATATTTTAGGATCTCTTAAAACCGTTGGTGAAGTTTGCCATATATTAATTTTTGACACATGCATATAAAAACAGAAATATGGGTTGAGCAGAAACTATAAATATAGACAACACTGCCCAATAAACTTACATCCTTTCACTTATAGGTTTCTATTTCAGCTGATCATTCCGAGCAGCCTGTCTTTGAAAATAAATATTACCCCTCTGATAACCTAACCAATTTGAAGATTAAAGCTACATTTGAGGATTAAACTTTTTCTTATTTGATTATTTTTGTGTCTTGTAGCAGCAGAAGATAAATATTAATAGAATGTTACAGCCCAGTTCTGCCCACTTTACTCATGTGAGCATTTCATACCATGAGCCTGAAGGAATTGAGCGGGATTTGGCCCTCACACTCAGCATTGACTGTTCTGTTTTCTCAGCCCACTAAGAACAAGTCTCCCGTGAAATGTTACACGTACCCAGCAAACTCCTGAGCCCGCTGCTGCCACGGAAAACTCTCACTGATGGGAGCTCCATCCAATTATGTACCACAGAGCTGTGTTTGTGTGTTTATGGAGGAGAATAAAAACCACAAGAAGCGCTCTACAGCAGACCACAAAATGGGTTTGGCACCTGTGTGTGCTGGGAGCCGAAGTTTCGGAGCTGCGTTATCACGGGGCCTGCTGACCCCAGGAGAGCCAGGCTGACCTTGTCTTACACGCAGGAGTCTATTGCTATGAGTCCCCTGGGAGCACAAACCAGCTGCAAACTGCTGCAATGATTAACCCTTATGTGTTGTAGATGTAACATCAAGTCATGGTAATAAAGCTTTCACTGCATAACGGATCTCTTGCTTTGTAAATTGTTGCTCTTATCAGCTGCACTGGAGGATGTTATCCCTTTCCTGCGAAGCATGACTGCTGTGCTGCTCACTGGAAAGGAGGCCAGATCTATAAACTCTGTGATATTTATTCAATTGCTTTGAGAACAATGCAGAGAACACACTTTGTTTAAACTAAAAATGCAGTATGTGAAAACAAAACAAAAAAAATCCCAACCCATGAAATACTCATACATATGAAACAATATATTAATTAAAATCCAGAATGCCTGTAGCAGATTTGAATCTGGGAATGCCAGATTTGCTATAACAGACAACTGTGTTGTTCTGTTGAGTCCAGGCTCCTGTTTGTGGAAGTAATTTATACCTAATGTTTTGTGAAAATGCAAACTCTTCCAGCCTGTGACTTACCTGGACAATTACAGAGTTTTGCTGTTTGGCTGGAAACAGAATGTTTGTAGCAGTCAGCACTCACCTCCCCAATACATAAGCAGTGTAAGGTTTATTTTGTCCTGCACTTCAAACACCAGACCCAGTTCTGTGCTCTCCTCTTTGCCAAGGAGCCAAGGGGAGTTCTGAGCATGTCTCAGCTAAAATCCAAACCTGACCTGTGAACAGGACCCTGGCTTCTCCAGAAATGTGATGCCTTTAATCTCAGCATGCTTCCCACCCTCCAGCCCTTCCCTTGCCAAATCTATGGCCATATCAAGGCCCTGAAAGCAAAGGTGACCTTGATGTAAGCCCCAGGATGATATTATACAATCTGCTTTAGTCTGCAAAGAGCCAGAAACTCTGTCTCTGAGAGATGGAGGATGTGTGTGTGTCACAAAGGCTGGGGCTGCCCACAGTTCCTGCTTCAGAGGGACTTCCCAAGAGCCCAGAGGAGCACAAATGATTTGTTCAACGTGTGCACCCATCAAAGCAGCACCTCTGTGTGGTTTAGGGCCACAGGACTGCAGTTCTTGCCCTGTCTCTTTGCAGCTCAGAGGTTGGACAGACCAAGAGCATTGCAGGGCTCTGTCCGCAGTTCCCAGGGACTGTTTATAGTTCTTACACACAACCTTTTTCAAAGGATAAAACCAGCTTCCAGGATTAAGAGAAAAAAATATCCCTTTGGTATAAGCAGTGGGAAAAATAAATTCAATTTAAGGAAACAAAAATTGGTTTCCCTAAAACTCCTGAGGTTTTACAAGTTTTGGGAGGAGATATTTTTGGAGACTGTAGTACACTGACATCACTAAGTGCAGATTGAGAAAAGGTACTGGGAAAAGTTTTTCAGCTCAGGAGTGACAGCTAGAAAGGAGAATGCAGTGAGGATGGGTTTCCTTGCAAGAGTCCCTGGTGTTTAGAGGAAGCGGGTTAATGCCCCTTGATAAGAGGTAAAGTAACACCACTCTGTGGTCCATGACTCATCCCTTTCTCCACATCTTTCAATCACATTGCTTCAGCCTGCCCTAATTAAACAGGCTGATCTGCAGGAGCTGTGCTTGGGCTGGCCAGGCCAGGGTCTGCACCAGGTATTCCTTATTTCTTAACAAGGAAGAAGGTACTCTGGACTAATGATGCTTTGCTGTTTGGTGGCTGGATTCATCTGCTTGCAAAACAGTGAAGATAGTTTTGTTGCAAAAGTTAGGCTAGACAGGGTTATTTGTCACTCATTAGCACTGGGAGCATTTTCCTACAGGGACTGTAGATGAAAGCAAAGAATTTATTCCTCTCTCCCCAACTCCACCTCCATTGGCACATCAGTGCTGTTATTTTAACACCAACCGCCGTAGTCAAAACAAAACAAAACAATCAGAACCTCAGTGAGTCCTACAACAGTAACTATAGATAGAAAGACAGTGACCAGACAGTTAAACTTCAAAACTGGGAGAGGCAGGAACTTTGCTTACTCCCTCATCAACTCCAGCAGCTCCTGTTTTTCTCCGAGTGCCGCTGTGGTCTCACAGGTGGAGGCTGTTGGCCTCTGAAGGGAGCAGAAGTTGCCTGTTTGCTCTTTAGGAGGATGGGGAAGGGTCTCTTGGTGTTGGTACCTTGTGTCCTTTCCTGCAGCCCTGCCTTTGGAAGCTGGGGAGGCCTCCTATGCCCTTTCACATCTCATCCCTCCTCTGGCAGCCACTCCTTGGCAGTTTCCAAGGTACTGTTGCCCTGATATTTGGTTACTTGAAAGAGAGAAAGAAGCAACAAGTTGACTGAAATTATCTTGATATTATTTTGTTCTCTTGTGGGGTTTCTTGTGTGAAGGGGATATCTACTCTATTAACTCCCATTAATATCAAACCTTTACTATTAATAGGATTTGCATATGGAAAGGAAGAGGATTGACCTTTAAATTCATTAAATAAAGCAAATTTAAAAAAATAATTTTAGTTAAAAGCATTAGTGTGATGAAAAATAGAAGAACAAATACAGAGACATCAGTATCTGGGCTTTCGTTAACACTAACGAGCAAATTATTGCAAGGGAAGATTTGCATCATTGGAATGCGTATTCCAGCCTCCATACTGATATATGTGATGTGGGGTTATCTTTGTATGGCTCCTCTCTCAGAATATATTTTCTTCTTATAAAATAGCCTCTTTTTAACTCCCATTGGGGACCTTCTTATAAATGAGGAACTGGTCCTCAAGGGACTGGCCTGGCTAGAAATGTGTGTTATTAAAAAAAAAAGTGCATATTAGAATACCAAGCAATATAATTAGCTCATTTCTTTGGATTTTTTTTAGAAAATCTTAAAAATACATATATAGCTGAGTTTTAATTAAACATATTTTCTGGATGTTTGAATTGTGTAAGAATTGGAAAATCCTGCTGTATTTTCGAGGGATTAATTACATCAATTTAAGGTTCTTGCTCCAATCTCCACTATGCAGCCAGGTACCACCACTGCTCTTGCAAAGCAGGTGCAGTGCTGTAAGTGGTGCTACCCACAGAGCTGGAGCCACAAGCTGCCCCTCAGGAGGTCATTCTAAGTCCCTGGGTGGCAATGAACACATTAATTTCCTCATCTTTTACACAGAAATTAGCAGAGGCTCTCTGTACCAAAACTGGTTAAATCAGCAGATTCAAAATATTATTGCTCCTAATGATAAATATTGATTTACAAGTGCCGAAAACTTCTGTTTCCTTCACAGCAAGGAGTCTAAAACATAATTAGATGAGCAATGTTTCTACCACCACATCACTTTTTGAGTCTTACTTGAGACAGTGGTGTCCAGTGGTCTCTCCATCTCCACGCTGGTTTTAGGTCTTGGCCATGTCTCAGCTTTCCCACACAGCCCTTTGCAAAGTACTTTGAGATGCTTGGCTCAAACTTGCTTGCCAGTCCAAACTAGTATTAATCAGTGTTTTGTACTATTTTGTTATGCAGTTCAGTCTATAAATCCAGCTATTTATTCTGTTCCTGTTCTGCCTCAAGCCCCCACAAGTGGGAAGAGGTGAAATGGTTCAGGTTATTCTTCTCAGAGCTCAGCTAATGTCATCTGCTGAATACAGCTTTAAACATCTGAAGCTGGTGAAATTAAATAAAGTGTGAGCATCCTTTGGTCTGCAGCTCTTTGCCTTTAAAACAATTACTCATGGTAACCTTAACAATAGTATATTAAGAAAAAAAAATCCTCATAAAAGAATGTGGTGTTAGGATGGAGCTCTGCCTGATATTAGAACAATTATGGAGCAGATGCATCCACTCTGAACAAAGTGACCTTTTCATCAAGTTACAAAACATTAAAGGTTAAAGAATGTTTGAAAGGAAGTTAATACTTTTAAAACATTAGAAAAAAAAGCCATTCTTTCAGGACCTGACCAAAATCAGTGGGAAACTATGAGATGACTGTTTAGGCACATCAAGTCATAATTTAATTTAAGCAACTCTCATTACAGACGGGTAAAAGGTACTTTAAATCGTCTGCTTTCTTTTACAATTAGAAGTGCTTTTTCGAAAAAAAAAAGATTTGATAGGAATAAATACCTGGTGACAGAAAGCTGGTTAATTGCAATTTTAAAGTCACATTCCTTTCTCTCCATTGTGTACAGAGGAGAACAAAGAGAGGGAATCAGTGGTGGTGTCAGATTTTCTTAGTTTCCAGGTTTCACCTGACCCGGGCGGTGCAAAGCCGGGTGCCCCGCTGGGGAGCAAAGCGCTGCGGCTCCTGCCCCGCACAGGGCGCGGCCGCTGCTCGCCGAGGGCCGCCGGGGAGGGGGCGAGTGCCCGGCCCGCCCGGGCTGCGGGACAGGAGCGGGGC
>VZRZ01001786.1:19964-35096 GCA_013398175.1 Climacteris rufus | reverse complement strand
AGCATTCCAGGGGGGACAGCAGAGCATTCCCAGAGGAACAGCAGAGCATTCCCAGGGGGGACAGCAGAGCACTCCAGGGGGGACAGCAGAGCATTCCCGGACTGAGAGCAGAGCATTCCAGGGGGGACAGCAGAGCATTCCCGGACTGAGAGCAGAGCATTCCAGGGGGGACAGCAGAGCATTCCCGGGAAGGGATGCACCAGCCCTGCCCTACCTGGATGAGGTTGGCTGCCGGAGTCCGCCTCTTCTCAAAATGCTTCTGCCGGTGCTGCTCCTGCACTTTGAGGGCAAAGCCAGAGCCCAAAATGCCCTGGGGACGGGAGGGGACGGCGCTGTGGGTGCCGGCACAGTGGGGACCCGCACAGAGCTGGCTGTGCCCTTTTTTCCCCCGATTCCTGCGGCACAGCAGGCACGGGGACCCTCCCGGCTCTACTCACAGCGGGCAGGGCGAAGAAGGAGATGCCGAGCAGGGCGAATCCGGCCGCCAGCATCCGGCCCAGCCACGTCTGCGGCGCCTTGTCCCCGTAGCCGATGGTGGTCAGGGTCACCTGCCCGGGGGCACAGCAGCGGGGGGCCTGGAGGGCGCTCCCCCACCAGGGCCCCGTCCCACCCTCCTGCTCCCCTCCCGGGGCCGGGGGCCCGCGGGGGCCGGGCCTTACCGTGCCCCACCACAGCGAGTCGGCGTAGGTGGCGAACTGCACGTTGGCGTCTTTCTCCGCCAGGTACACGAGGAAGGAGGCGAAGATGAGCACCAGGAAGCCGATGTACCAGGCGGTGATGAGCTCCTGCAGGGCGCCGCGGGTCAGGGGGCTCTGGGAGTGGGCTCAGGGACACCCTGGGGTGTTTTTCCTCACCTTGCTGTGGGCGTAGACCACGGAGCCCAGCAGTTTCCAGGTGCCGCCGCGGCGGTCCATGCGCACCATGCGCAGGATCTGCAGGAAGCGCATGCTGCGCAGCGCGGACGTGGCGAAGATGTTGCCCTGCGTGCCCGCCGCGATGACGGCCACCGAGGCGACGAAGACGATGAAATCTGGAGGGCACCAGCAGGCTCAGGGGTGCTGCTGCTTTGCCCAAATCCCACCCAGTTCAGGAATCCCCCAGTACCTATCACGCAGAAGGGTTTCCTGGCGAAGCGGAAGCGGCCGCGCCAGCCGCGGTAGCGGCAGCAGCAGCCGGCTGCCCACACCCGCACAATGTACTCCATGCCGAACACCACGATCATCACGAATTCCTGCCGGGCGGAGAGCAGGGAAAGGGGCTGAGAGGGGCAGGGCGGAGCAAGGGGGCTCAGGTGTGAGGGGGAAGAAGTGACCCGGGCTGAGGGCGGCGCTGGGTGTCC
This sequence comes from Climacteris rufus, assembly GCA_013398175.1. Taxonomy (NCBI): domain Eukaryota; kingdom Metazoa; phylum Chordata; class Aves; order Passeriformes; family Climacteridae; genus Climacteris; species Climacteris rufus. Next base: position 33,757 of record VZRZ01001786.1, on the reverse strand, counting down.
CCCCAAGGCCACTGGGGCCGTCCCGGGGGGATCGGGGCGGTCAGACGGGAGCCGCAGCCGTCGGGGCTGTCTGAGCATCGCGGCTCTCCCACCTCACCCCGAGCTGGGTCCTTTTCCTCCACCGTCAGCATTGTCCTCCTACCTCTCGCACAAACAAGTCCCCGTTCTGCTTACTCGCAGGAAAGTCACAAGGACCTTCCCAATTTAGTCTCCGTCACTCGGGAGAACTCCCTGCGTCAGCTCTTTCTGACAGTTTGGGGGAAAGTTGCCTTTTTTAGCCCCTCCTGCCCTGCCTGTTCCAGCGGTTGGTGCCTCTCCCCGCAGCACCGAGGGGCAGTGGTGGCACAGGCCACCCCGAGGCCACACCAAGGCCACACTGAGGCCACCCTGAGGCCACCCCTGCCTTATCCTCAGCATGCCAGAGGCGCTGCCGTGGGATCATCAGTGACAGCCCGGCCGGGGATGGGGTCAGAGGGGTTTTGCCCATGATCTTGCCCAATTCTTTTAGTGTACAATGCGGGGAGGGAGAGTCCGAGTGCCAGCCCAGCTCCTGCACCACTCACCAGGATGAAGAGGCACTCGTTGGCCAATTCTTGGTGCTCCTGGATGGTGGAGAAGACCGACAGCACCAGGCAGCTGAAAACCAGGAGGAATCTGCAAGGGGAAAGCGTCAGTGTGGGCACCGGGGCACCCCAACCCGCAGCTCTGCCCCCCTCTCACAGCCTGAACCCCCCAGCCAGGACACCCATGGCCAGGGCTGGGGCACTGGGGACACATTTTGCCCCTAGAGGGTGGCACGGAGCCTTCGGGGAGCCCGGCAGCAGCCGTGGGGCTCGGTGCCAGCTCTGCCGCAGCCCTGCAGCTTCTTCATTAAAGAAGGGAGGGAGGTGGGGGGTCCCGCCCTGGGGGGGTTCTGCTGCTGTAGGAAGGGGGTCACAGCGTCTCCAGACTGTCCCCAACATCGCTGCCACCACGGGGACCTGGGAAGTGCCAACCCGGGTGAAAAGTCCCCAAGGACAGCCCTGGGGCTGCTCCTCCCCGAGCGCCGGGCTCAGGCACGAGGGGCTTTGGCCCATTTAAAATAAGGAGGGGAAAAAAACGGGAAAAAAAAGAAAAAAAAAGTAAAGTCGACTCTGAAGCTGAAGCAAATGAAACCTCCAAAAATACATTTTTTCCCCTGATCCAGCGATTCTAAAATAGGAAAGCGGAGGGCTTGTGCCACCGACCCATGTGACGGCGAGCCCAGGGCCGCGGCTCCGTCCCGGCGGCACGGGGGGCTCCGGCCTGGCACGGGATGGCCTGGCTGAGCCTGGCAGGGCAAGGGAGGCGGCCCTGGCACCCTGTCCCCGAGCTGGTGGCACTCGTGTCACCCCCAGCACTCCGTTCTCACGGTGGCAATGCCCAGGGGACCATCGGTGGTGATGCGGAGGGTGTGGGGGGCTCAGCGCCCACTCGGGGTACATTCCCATCTTCTCGTGGTGTTGGAGTGGAATTTTGGAGCTGCCTGGGCCGTCAGGGGGGTGACACCAAGCCCAATTGTCCCAATTGTCCCAGCATGGGGTGGGGACACACCAGAGAGGGGACAATGCTCTGTGCCCTCAGTGGGACCACCTGGGACCCCCACACTGAACCCAGAGCCCCGGGTGGGGCTGGGGGCTCTCCAGCCTGGCATGAGGGGGCTGAGGGGTGCCTGAAGGGGACAGCTGGGTCCCCATCCCCCAAAATTCTGCTGGAGGTGGCAGCAACAGCGGAGAAACCCCTGGGAAGGGGAGGAGAGCAGGGAGGACCTGGAAGCAGAGCAGGGAGGAGGGAGACACAGGCACGAAGGGGCCACGGGTGTCCCAGCCTTGTCACCACCCTGCCCTCGCTGCAGAGGACGCTGCTTCTCTCCTCGGCACTCCCCACCCTCCAGGCTGAAGGTTGGAGCCGGTTCCTTCTCGCTCTGAATTATTAATTGGGGTTTTTTTCCTCCGGCGCAGCACTTCTGGCATTAACCCCCGCGGGGACAGCGGCACCCCAGTGCCACCAGGCCCTGCGCCGAGCAGGAAAACACGGCCTGGGGTAGAGCTCCGAGCTTTGCGCATCATCAGCAATAAAGATTATCCAGGCAGGATTTAGCAGGCAATTACACGGCCAGCGGAGCACAAAGCAGGAGAGAAGGCAGAAATCTCCCAGCCTGCGAAGATTTGTGCATCTCGCTTCATGCAGGCAGCGGGGAGGGGGGTCCCTGGGCACACGCTGATCCCACGGGGAGCTGCTGTGGGTGGCCCGGACTCTGGAACCCCACAGGTCACCCAGCGGAGCAGCCGTGATGGAAACCCAGCCCTGGGCTGGGGAAACCTCCCAGCTGGCATCCCCCAGGATTTGGGGAAGGATACAGGCGGCAGAGGCCCCACGGGGCTGGTTGGGAAAGAAACTTTCTGGGAACACATCACCTGCTAGGAATTAACTTGCAAAGCCTGGGCAAACGCCCCGTCCCGGCTGCCGGCAGCACTTAAGCGGCTTAGGGAAGGGTCAGATGCCTGAAGGCAGCGCGGGGAGCCAGGAGCCAGCATCCTCCCATCCCTCCGGGGCAGGAATGCTGCTCTGGGCAGCTCTGCCCCACACCAAGGGGGTATCGCGCCCACCCATCCATCAAACGCAGTGCCAGGCTCCCCACCCCAACTCACCGCTCTTCCCACCCACCCAGAGGAGTTAAAATCCCCAGGAATGCTGGCAGGGGAATGGGGAGGTGGGACAGGAGCCTCTGCTGCCTCCCTGCCCTGCTCCTGGAGCCCAGGGATGGGGAGAGCGGATGCTGAGCCGCTGCTTCACCTCTCGCCAGTAAAATTCCCATCTCCAGCCCCCCGCGGCCCCCATCCCTGCCAGCACATGGCACTGCCAGCCTGCACAGGGGGACGCCAAGAGCAGGGCCCGGCCGCAGCAACACTCCTCCCCAAAACCATAATGCAAACCCGGCAGGGGGGCAGCGCGGGGATGGAGAATCTCCTCAATTAATCTTCATTAGGGTGGGCTTTGCCATCTGCTGCCGCCTGAGCCGGCCGAGGGACAGGTGAGCCGGGAAAGCTGCTGAGCTCAGGGGAAGCAGAGCCAAGTCGGCCTCACTGGATGGGCAGGCGGGCACCAGTTGGCCCCCAGTGCCCCCACAAACCCCGCTGAGCAACCTGGGATGAGCTGAGGGATCGGGAGCTGAGGGATCGGGAGCTGAGGGATCGGGAGCTGAGGGATTGGGATCTCAGAGCTCATGGAGCGGGATGGGGATGGAAGAGCCCAGCCCAGCCAGGCCCCGGCACTGCCACGGGGGTGGCACCGGCACTGGCAGCGCTGTCCCGACCTTGCCTGGCTCCTGGGGAGCCCCAGCCCGGGGCTCGGGCGCTGCCAGCCCGGCAATAACTCAGCGGAAGGAAAACACCACGCGCCACAGGACAAACAGCTCAGCCGCAGGATGGGCGAGCAAAGAGGCTCTGGGAACGCGCGGATCCCTTCCCGCAACGAGCTGGGCCCGCTGTGCCTGCGCTGTGCCCTCCAGCTGTTCCACCGCTGGAAACAGGGATTGGGATCAAAGCTGCCCGAGCGCAGCTCCAGCGGGGACAGGGACGGGGATGGTGTTTGGCCCTCCGGGCTCCCCATCCCGCGAGGTTCAGCGCCGTCTGCAGCTGTGTAAACAGCGTGTCCTATAAATCCCCGTCCCTCGGCCCCGCAGCCCTCCAGGAGAGGTGGAGCGGGCGGCCTGGCTGCGCCGGGGGATATAAATAACCGGCCCTGTTTGCGGCCGTAACCATGGCAGGGCCCAGAAGAGAAGCAGAAAAGCTCCGAGTGTTTCCCCACGGGCAGGGAAAGCGCAGCCGGAGCCAGGGGCAGCCGGAGCCGCGGCACCCAAAGCCCGGCATAGCCCGGCCCTGACCCCGTTCTCAGCACCGGGATGAGCAGGGTGTTGCTCCCAGGGCCTTCCTCATCCCCCAAGCCAGCGGTGGGGCAGGACAGGGTATTCCCAGTGCCCTGAGGAGCTCTGGAAGCAGAGCCGGGACGCCCGGCCTCTCCTGCACCCTGCAGCGAGGAGCTGGCAGCACCCACAGGGTGACACACGGTGACATCGCACGGAGCACACGAGCACCAAAATCTTTGTGCTTTGGGAGGCAAATCCTGCCCGTGGCAACACCCGGCACCCCCGTGGCACCCAGCACCCCCCGGCCCCGCGGGGAGCACGGTCACAAGGCTCCTGCGGGCGCTGCCAAGGCGCTCACACGGAGCAGCCGGGATAGTTTTGCTCTTGGATCATCTGGCAAGGAACTGGCGGGAGGGGGGGGAAGGAGCCGCAGTGTTTTCTGATGCACCTCCCGTGCCCGACGGGCCCTGCACCCCACGAGGGGGATCGGGGCTGGCACCGTCCTCCAGCGTCCTGCGCAGGGCATGGGGACATTCGGGATGTGGGGACACGAGTGGCCTGGAGAAGTCGTCCCAAAGCTGGGACCGCCTGTGCGTGGGAAGAAAGGGCAGGTTTGGGATGGTGAAGAATCACTGCTGAGGGGGGAAAAAGGACCAAAAACTCCCCAGCATCGCCCCCGCACCCCCTGGCAGTGACACACCGCTGTCCTCACCACTGCCACCCCAAACTGGCACCTCCTGCGCCGGGCTGGGGGGTCCGGCCGGAGCGGGAAGAGGGAAAAGAGAAAAAAAAAACAGAAGAAAAATCAATGTGCAGTTTCATGTTGCGCCGAAATCGCTTAATTTTATGCCCCGGTGACAGCACATCGGGCTGGGGAAAGTGCTGTGCCGGGCTTCTCCTCCCGCTGGCCTTGCCCCCAGGCAGCTCCCGTTTCACAAGGTGGCCCTGGGGGCACAGCCCCTGCTCGAAGGGCGCGGGGAGGAACAGACTCCGGCACCCCTGGCTGCGGCCTTGCGAGTGAAAACCCCCAAAGGAGTTAAATTCCAAGAGGTCAAAGAGCTAAGAGTTAAATTCAAGCGTTTAAGAGAGATTGAAGAGTTAAATTGAAGAGTTTAAGAGACATTGAAGAGCTGAATTCAAGCGTTTAAGAGAGATTGAAAAGTTAAATGGAAGAGTTTGAGAGACTGAAGAGTTAAATTGAAGAGTTTAAGAGACATTGAAGAGTTAAATTCAAGAGTTTAAGAGAGATTGAAGAGCTGAATTCAAGCGTTTGAGATTGAAGAGTTAAATTGAAGAGTTTGAGAGACTGAAGAGTTAAATTGAAGAGTTTAAGAGAGAATGAAGAGTTAAATTGAAGAGTTTTAAGAGAGATTGAAGAGTTAAATTGAAGCGTTTTAAGAGAGATTGAAGAGTTAAATTCAAGAGTTTAAGAGAGACTGAGGAGTTAAATCCCAGAGGTTTTTCCAGGCAGGCGGGGGAGAGTCAGCGCTGAGCAGGGATGGAGGGATTTTCCTGCAATCCATCGGGATGGCCCCGGGGGTGTTGGTGGGGGCGGGGGTCTCTGCAGAGCACGGTGGCATTCCCAGCACGGCAGGGAAGGGTTTTCCAGCCCTGCAGGAACGCTGGAGGGATGTGACAGGGTAAGGGGAGCACGGCAGAGGGGCCAGCGGGGGTCACAGCCCCATCCTGCCCTCCACACCCCTCTGGAATGGGATCCGGGCACGGGGATGCTCCAGGAGGGACAGGCTGCCACCACCCTGCTCCCGGCCAGAGGGGACACATCCCACTGCCCAAGCCAGCCGGGATTTCCCGCAGCTCCAAGGCCAAGCCCGGAGCAGGGACAGCCCGTGCCTGGCAGCGCTCACCCCGTGCCAGCATCGCCCGGGATTTGCCCGGAGGTGCCACCCCTCTGTCCCCACGGGCATCCAGCGGCACCCAGCACAGGGCAGGGACAGTGCCACCGTCCCCTCCCTGCCTCGGGGTGGCTTTTCCACACGGGGAATGAACCCCGGGAGCCTCGGGGCTCTGGCACGGGGCTCTCTGCTCCAGGCAGGGGATTGCGGCTGTTCCTGGGGCTGCTGGCTCAGTCTTCCCTAATTTGCTCCAGGTTAAACTGCTGGAAAAGTGGGAAAAGTGCTGAGCTGAGCTGCTGGTGCACCCAGGAGCCGTTTCATAACCACAGGCCCGAGCTCCCGGACCCTGGGCTGTGCTGGGGCTGTGGGGGCTGCAGGGACAAACCCCAATGGGCAGCGGGGAGAGCTGGAACCGGACACCTGGACAGCCCCAGGCTGCTGGAGACCCCTGGGCAGGGCAGCCCCTCCCCACGGGACTCGCAGCCGAGCCCCCAGCAGCTCTGCCAGGAGCAGGGAATCGCCTTCCCTCTGGCTAACGAGGAGGAGATTGGAAAAGGAACTTCTTATTTCGCCTTCTGGCTCTAAAGCCTTTGGGTTAATGCCCTGGTCTCACTCCCGGATTTGCTCTGAGAGCTCCAGGGCTGAGAAGTCTCATTCCAGGCTGGGAAGTCTCATTCTAGGCCGGGAACTCTCATTCCAGGCAGGAAAAGCACGGCTTGCTGAGCCCAACCTTCCTGGTCAGCGTGGGGCTGGAGGGGCCGAGGGGGCCCAGCCAAAATCCCACACCCCAAAACCTTTACTTGACACCTTCACGGGCTCCGTGTCCACACCACCTCCTCCTTGGAGTGTTTGGGGACACCCAGCAGACCCCAAAAGCAGCTCCAAGCCCCCCCCAGCCCCTGGGGCAGCGCTGCCAGCAGGCTCGGGGGCTGCACAAAGGATGCAGACACCAAACCGCTCAGCCCGGAGCGGGTGTTGGGACGAGGTTTGGGATCGATTCGGCGGCAGAGAGAGGCTGGAGTTGTTCAATAAAGGCGATCGGCTCAGTGCCGCTCCGCACTGCCGGCGCTGCCGGGCTCCGCGAGGGGAGCGCGTCACTTCTCAGCGGGTATTTCCATTTTTGCAGTTTTCAGCCCTGTCTCCGAGCCAGCCCGCCCGGGGGAGGCAGCTCGGCCGCGACCCAGCGCCGGGTCCTGGTCAGCAGCGCTGCCCCGACCGCGGGCCGGGGGCTGCATCATCCCCCGCGCCTCGGAGGGGGTGACACCTTCCTCCTCTTTTGTTAAAAACCAGCGATTTCGGCACACAAATCATCCGCCAGAACTTCAGTACCGCTGCAACAGCTTCGCAGCTCCCATCTGCTGCGCGAGAGAGGGGAAAAAAAAAAAAAAAAAAAAAAAAAAAAAAAAAAAACTTGGAAGGAGGCAGAAATGAGCAACATGACGGGAGAGGCTTCGCAGAACAGATGTCCGCACCTTGCACCCACTGCGGCGTCTTCCCACGGGATTCGGGGGGTCCCTGGCACGGCTCTGCCCTGCAGCTGCCTCAGCCCTAAAATTGAGCGAGCGAAGGAACAAAAGCCTCCCCGGCAAAGGCTGCAGACGTTTTGCTGCTGCTGCCGACGGCTGCACATCTCGTGGAACAAAGCCCAGCGCCCGAGAGCTGCGGGCCAGGCGCTCTGGGGTGGCACAGGAGGGACCGGGGGGCTTGGGGGGCTCTCTGGGCCATGGGGTCCTTTCTGGGGCAAAAAGAGCCCAAACTGGGAGCGAAAACTGGTGGAGGACGCTGGGGGTGGACATCCCAGCTGGGAGCTGGGCAGGGGCGCATCTCTCGCACATCCCGTGAACATCAACGCCATAAATTCTGATTCCCTCCGCTGGCAGGGGGGTTTGGCTGCCTTTCCTTGCAGGAGAAGCTCTCCCCAGGGTGGTATTTTCCAGGCGGGGATTCAGGCCGTGGAGGTGTCGCAGGCGTTACAAATGGGCCGCGGGCTCCTGTCCCGGCTCCCCGGGGAGCTCAGGTGCCCTTTCATCCGGTGACAAATTCCTGCTGCCAGCGCGATGTGCTAACTTAGGCAAGACCCATTTTCCTGCCTCTTAACGAGCTCCGGCTCCCGCACCCCAGAAACGACGCAGCCCCTCGGCACCGCTCCAGGGGAGAGGGAAGGAGGCGAAATTTTGGCTCACGGCCTCAGAGGGGCTCTGCGCCCACCCCTGGCACCCGCCAGGCAAAGAGGGAAAGCATCTCCTGCCCCACGGCTGCAGCTGGGATGTCCCGGCAGTGTCCCCGCAGTGTCACCAGAGCAGAGCGGGGGTCCGGGGTTGGGACAGACGGAACAACCCCCCAGAATGGAGATTTCCTCTCCCCCTGCAGCCTCCAGGTGCGCTGTGGACCCCTCAACTCCCTGTTGCAGCCCCCCGAGGGGTGAAGCTGTTCTGAGCCCTGAGCCGACCCCGCTCCTCAGGAGCCGTGGGATGCTCAGATCCAGCCAGGAAAGCGGGAGCAGCACCACAATCCCTGGGAAAACGCACCGAGCAGGGCAGGGAGCTGGGAGCATCCCGGGCTCCGGCCCTGGAGAGGGATCAACAGTGACCCAGGAGCTGCCGGGACACAGCAGGGACAAAACACCCCCCGTGTCCCCATCCCAGCGGGACGCGGCCCTGGCCCGGCACTTCTGCCTTGTCCCAGCACTGCCGCAGGCACCGGGCAGCGGAGAATCCCCGGTCCCATCCAGACCTGTCGCCCCTCGCCGGTGTCCTGCCCGTGCGGAGCCTCCGAGAGCCCGGCCCGGGGCAGAGCAGAGCGGGACCGGGACCCGGCTCCCCGCGGTGCCACCGGGAAGGGGCTCTGGGCCGCGCCGGGCACCGAGTGCCATCCCCGGGGACGCGCTCAGCTCCTCGCACCGGACCCCGCGGGGTCCCCGGTGGCGAATCCCGGGAGCGGGACAGGCGCGTCCCCCCCGCCGAACGCTCCCGGTGCAGAAACTTCCCGGGGGGGTTCGCTGGGAGCTGCAGCTGCCCCGCGGCTCTCCCGGTGCCCCCGCTGCTCCTTCCCCCGGCAGCTCCCGCTCCCCGCCGCCCCAGCGGCCCCGTCCGCCCCGGGACCCACCGGGCACCCCGGGGGCTGCGGGACGCGGCGGCCCCCCGGCCTCGGGACTCACATGAAGACGTGGTAGATGAAAGCCCAGCCGCGGGGCCGCTCCAGGACGTTGTAGAGGCAGTTCTGCAGCCGGCGGCGGCAGCAGCGCGGGGCCCCGGCGGCGGGGCGGGNATCCCAAACCTCATCCCAAACCTCATCCCAACTGCATCCCAAACACATCCCAGCTGCATCCCAAACCTCATCCCAAACCTCATCCCAACTGCATCCCAAACACATCCCAGCTGCATCCCAAACCTCATCCCAAACCTCATCCCAACTGCATCCCAAACACATCCCAGCTGCATCCCAAACCTCATCCCAAACCTCATCCCAACTGCATCCCAAACACATCCCAGCTGCATCCCAAACCTCATCCCAAACCTCATCCCAACTGCATCCCAAACACATCCCAGCTGCATCCCAAACCTCATCCCAAACCTCATCCCAACTGCATCCCAAACACATCCCAGCTGCATCCCAAACCTCATCCCAAACCTCATCCCAACTGCATCCCAAACACATCCCAGCTGCATCCCAAACCTCATCCCAAACCTCATCCCAACTGCATCCCAAACACATCCCAGCTGCATCCCAAACCTCATCCCAAACCTCATCCCAACTGCATCCCAAACACATCCCAGCTGCATCCCAAACCTCATCCCAAACCTCATCCCAACTGCATCCCAAACACATCCCAGCTGCATCCCAAACCTCATCCCAAACCTCATCCCAACTGCATCCCAAACACATCCCAGCTGCATCCCAAACCTCATCCCAAACCTCATCCCAACTGCATCCCAAACACATCCCAGCTGCATCCCAAACCTCATCCCAAACCTCATCCCAACTGCATCCCAAACACATCCCAGCTGCATCCCAAACCTCATCCCAAACCTCATCCCAACTGCATCCCAAACACATCCCAGCTGCATCCCAAACCTCATCCCAAACCTCATCCCAACTGCATCCCAAACACATCCCAGCTGCATCCCAAACCTCATCCCAAACCTCATCCCAACTGCATCCCAAACACATCCCAGCTGCATCCCAAACCTCATCCCAAACCTCATCCCAACTGCATCCCAAACACATCCCAGCTGCATCCCAAACCTCATCCCAAACCTCATCCCAACTGCATCCCAAACACATCCCAGCTGCATCCCAAACCTCATCCCAAACCTCATCCCAACTGCATCCCAAACACATCCCAGCTGCATCCCAAACCTCATCCCAAACCTCATCCCAACTGCATCCCAAACACATCCCAGCTGCATCCCAAACCTCATCCCAAACCTCATCCCAACTGCATCCCAAACACATCCCAGCTGCATCCCAAACCTCATCCCAAACCTCATCCCAACTGCATCCCAAACACATCCCAGCTGCATCCCAAACCTCATCCCAAACCTCATCCCAACTGCATCCCAAACACATCCCAGCTGCATCCCAAACCTCATCCCAAAACACATCCCAACTGCATCCCAAACACATCCCAGCTGCATCCCAACAGCATCCCAAAATACAACCCAGCTGGATCTCAAAAAACATCCCAACTGCATCCCAAAACACATCCCAACTGCATCCCAAAACACATCCCAGCTGCATCCCAAACCTCATCCCAACTGCATCCCAAAACACGTCCCAAACTGCATCCTATACCACATCCCAAGGTGTATCATATCCCAAACCACACCCCACACCTCATCCCAATTTCATCCCAAAACACATCCCAAACTGCACCCCACGTCACATCCCAAACCAGATCGCATCCCAAACCACCTCACTGCTTCCCAAACTGCATCCCAAAATTCCCCCTGAACTGCACCCCAAACTGCATCCCACACCTCATCCTAAACAGAGAGTGTGGAGCATCCTGGAGGAGATGGAGCATCCTGGAGGAGATGGAGGATCCCAGGAGGAGATGGAGGGTCTCAGGAGGAGATGGAGGATCCCAGGAGGAGATGGAGCATCCCTGGAGGAGACAGAGAATCCCAGGAGGAGATGGAGGATCTCTGGAGGAGATGGAGGATCCAGGAGGAGATGGAGGATCCAGGAGCTGGAGGATCCCAGGAGGAGATGGAGGATCTCTGGAGGAGATGGAGCATCCCAGGAGGAGACAGAGAATCCCAGGAGGAGATGGAGCATCCCAGGAGGAGACAGAGAATCCCAGGAGGAGATGGAGCATCCCTCCCCATCCACACCCCGCAGACTCAGCCTCGAGCCAGGCTCTGGGTTTTTCCCCACCAACGCTCTCAGCCCTTTGCCTTTCCACCCCACTCCCCTCAACTCCAACCAGCACATGGGGAAACTGAGGCAGGCTGCTGGGAATTCCCTTCCCAAGCAAACCCAGGGAGTGATCCCAGCTGTATCCATGGGCTCTCACACCTTTGGAGGTGCTCCCACCCCTCTGGCTGCCCAGGGCCTGTTCTCCCCGAGAGGAGACAAACCCAGTGAATTATTTAGTGGCACTCAGAGCTCCTGGCACAGCTCGGGCCCTCGTGAGCACTGCGGGATTTGGGAGGCCTCGGGAATCACACACACAATAAATTGTCAATTTTATTTACTCAGAGGGAATGTTAAACCCACAACCCCCTCCTCAAGGATGCCACAAAAACCCCACGCAGCGAGATGGGATAAACTAAATTCTCCCCTCCGTCCCTAAGCCCCTTCATCCCCCCAAAATGTGCTCCCCCGAGCATCCCCCGGCTCGTCTGGCCCCTCTCCCGGCAGACGGAGCACCCTGACCTTCATCCCGCTGCCTCTGGTGCGGCACATTCCCCTCACCGGAGGTTTAGGTTTCACCTGGGATTGATTCAAACCTCGGGGCTGCGGAGGGGGCAGGGTTAAGGTGACCTGGGAAGGATTTGGGTGCTCGCTCGAGGGGCCCGGGGCAGGTGGGATTGGGTTATTCCTGGGGCTGGGGGTGTCCACAAGCAGCGGGCAGAGCCCATCCACACCTTAACACCTGCCCAGATCCTGGGAATCTCCATCGATCTGGGAGCTGGGAGGGTTTGGGATGGAGCCAGGGAGTCTAAATCAACACGGCACCAACCCATCCCTCAGAAGGGGTGGAGGTTTTGGGGAGGCATCCCAGGATTTGCTGCCTTTGCCTCACACCTGCCCGGCCTCGGGGGTCCCGCGGAGCCACTCGCGCCCCTCTCCCTGAGGAGGCTTTAAAGAGAATTCCAGAGGCCGGGAATGGCTCTGGGGGAGGCCTCTGTGCTTGGAGCCTGCTGCCCTCTCGGGATTGCAGCTCGAGTTCCTGGCACGGCCCGGCGGCTAGGATTTGCATCTACAGGATTTCCAGTAAGTTTTGCAGGCTTGGAATGCGGCTGCAGGGCTGCGGGGCTGGGCACGGGGGCTGTGGCACCGGGGACAGCCCGGAGCCCTCACCGGGACACGGGGACCCCAGCAAAGCCCCAGCCCGGCTCCCCGGGTGTGGTGCTGGGGGGACAGCGGGGAAGGGAGGATTCTTCCACTCCTTTAGTGCCAGGGAGCCTGCTTGGAGCGGCTGGGACGGGCAGGGTGGGGACAGCGGCCTCGGGGGTCGCAGAGGTGGCGTTGTCCCGGTGGGGGAGCGCTGGTGGCAGCGGGGACAGCGGTGACAGCGGCTCGGGGAGAGGGGAGGGCTGAGCAGCACCTGCCTCTGCCCGAGGCTTGGCCTCGTCCCAGCGCGATTCTCCGCTGGCATCGGCGTTTTGTCGTGGCCAAAGCAGCGCCCGGGACAGCCCGGCCTCCTCCAGCCGCCTCCCTCCTGCGGGATGGGAACGCCCCGGGCCGGGCGCTGGGGGATGCTCGGCCCCAAAACCACCCCCGAGCCCGGTGCTGGTGCTCGCCTGCGCTGTCCCCGGGATGGGAGCGAGCCCGGGATGGGAGTGAAACCGGGATGGGAGCGAAACCGGGATGGGAGCGAGCCTGGGAAGGGAGTGACCCCGGGATGGGAATAAAGTCGGGGTGGGAGTGACACCGGGATGGGAGTGACACCGGGATGGGAATGAACTCGGGATGGGAGCGACCCCGGGATGGGAGCGACCCCGGGATGGGAGCAACCCCGGGATGGGAGCGACCCCGGGATGGGAATGAACTCGGAATGGGAGAATCACCGGGCTGGGAATGACCCCAGGGTAGGAGCGACCCCGGGATGGGAATGAGCCCGGGATGGGAGCGAGCCCGGGATGGGAAGGGCACCAGGCTGGCAGTGACCCCGGCAGCCCCGCCGGGGGCTGCAGCACATCCCGGAGGAACCGGGAGCGGCCCCGCTCTGCTGCTGCAGGAAGGGGGACAGGACAGGGACTCGGCTCCTCTTCCCTTCCCCAGAGGAGAGGAGGGGAGAACGGATGAGGACTCCGAGAGCCCCCGGGCTCTCCAGCGCCGGGACGGTTCCCAGCCAAACCCCTCCGGCTGCTCCAGGTCCCCTCGGAGCTGGAGACGAGCCAGAGCTGATTCCCGAGGGTTTTTGCTGGAGCTGGCAGCAGGTGCTGACCCCGGAGCGCCTTCCCTGCGTGTCCGGGGTCCTTCTGGCACCTTCACCGCAGGGAGCTTTCCTTGGGAAAGGGTGGCCGGGGACGGCAGCCCTGGGTGGGACACGAGAGCAGCCCTGGGGGGGACAGGACAGGACAGGACAGGACAGGAGCTCTGGGGGGGACAGGAGAGCAGCCCTGGCGGGGACAGGACAGCACAGCAGCCCCGGGGCAGGACAGGAGCCCTGGGGAGGGACAGGACAGCACAGCAGCCCCGGGACAGGACGGCTCTCAGCAGCCAACCCCGCAGAAAACCGAGCGTGGCACTGCCCGGGTGCCAGCGGCCGCTGCTGAGCTCATCCCCCCGAGGAGAAACGGGATCTCAATCCGCTCCTTGGCAGGAAAACGCTGCCTCCTCCTCCTCCTCCTCCTCCTCCCCCTCCCCCTCCCCCCCACCCC
>VZRZ01001785.1:3873-21448 GCA_013398175.1 Climacteris rufus | reverse complement strand
TGCATTAGTATACATACACTTCAACTGGGCTACTGATTTCACCCATAACTCGGACTTGCCATCCTTGGGTCTGTTTCCAGAGAGCCCAGCTGTATTCCTTTCCCCCTTCGAACCTAGTTTAAAGCCCTATCAATGAGTTCACCCAGTTCATGAGCTAAAAACATTCTGCCCTTCACAGAGAGATGTAGCCCATCTGGTTCCAGCAGACCAGGTGCTGAAAAAGTTTCCCCATAATCAAAGAACCCAAAATTCTGTTGATAAAACCAACCCTTGTGCCACTTATTGATAATGTGGGCTTTCCTATTCCTTTCAGAATTTTTCTCTGCCATCAAGAGGACTGAGCAAAACACAACCTGAGTTCCTGCCCTATCAACCACCTGACCCAGTGCCCTAAAGTCCCTTTTAATTGCCTTGATGCTCCTCCTTTCAATCTCATCATTGGCAGCCTGGAGTATCAACAATGGGTAATAATTGGAGGACCAAATCAGCTCAGGTAGTCTCTCAGCGATATCCCATACCCGGGCCCTAGGGAGGCAGCAGATCTACCTGCAGGATCAGTCCGGTCGACATATGGGGCCCTCTGTTCCCCTCAGAAGGGAGTCACCCACTACCACTACCCTTCTTTTCTTTTTAATGTTAGAGGTGGTAATCCGTCTGACAAGTGAAGCATAACTGGGAGGTTCACTAGACAGATCATTCTCCTTTATGTCCTCTAGCTGATCTTCTGGATCCAGGGCCTTATACCTATTCTGAAGCGGCACCTGGGTAGGTGATGGGAGTAGGAAGGAATTTCTATTACCTCCTTGAGTGGGGACCCATTTCCACTCCCCTTCATCCACCAGGTGTCCTTCTATTACCTGACAGTGGGAGGCATAGGAGACCTCTGACTCCTGGTGAGCCTCCCTCAAGGATGGAAGGGTAGAGCTCCACCAGTCTACTTCCCTTTCACTCTCCCTAATAATCCTCAGTCTTTCTACTTCTTCCCTAAGCTCAGCCACAGTGAAAGCAGGTCGTTCACCTGGTCACATCACAAGCATGCTTCTTCTGCAATGCACCCTGGTACCGCTGATAAGCTCAAACACTCCGCACAGGAATGGGTCTGGATAGACGCATCCTTTTTGGAGGATTCTGTTTGGCTATATATACTTGCAGTAGCCACAGTTTTTGATTGTGTAAAAACCATTACTAATAAAAAACCAAAACTCAAAACCAACCAACAACCAAAACACAACAATTAACAAACTAAAAAGTCCACTAGCAGTAAACCTGCAGCCCTGCCTGCTTGTCCTGCCTGCGCGAACTGCCATGCAAACTGCTGTGCCACGCCCTCAGAGATGTGCCATGCCCTCAGAGACTTGCCATGCCCCTGTTTGCCCACTCCGGGTCACCACACTCCCTAGGGCCGCTTTAAACCTCCCAGCTGCTCTCCTGAGGAAGCCCTGCCCTGGGCGGGGGTACAATCCTTTAAAAATTTAAAAAGTACAATCCTTTAAAAATTGCCCTGGTGATCGCTCAGAGCAAAATCGGAAGGAATTGCAGAGAGAACACGAGGACAGACCTGTAGAATAGTTGTAGCTCTAGTTGTGACACCTGAGAGAGTGGAAGGGTGACAAATGTCAAATCAAGCAAGGGCTTTTAATGCCATAAAAATAATTAAGTGCAGAGTTAAGTCCCGGATTTTGCAGTGCTTTTAAACAGAGTGAACAAAAGAGGTGTTCCTGTTAAGATACCAGGGACTAGCCAACACAAGAACAACCTTCCAGGTTTTGTTGTGAGTTTTTCTTCATCAAGACACAGTTATTGTTTTTCTAGCACAGTAGAGGGCTTTCTTTCCGGAGAGTCCATAAAGAAAAACAGTTCTTTGCCACTTGAAATCTCACTCAAATATTGCAAAAGAAATATTACAAAGGTAATCTTGCATCTGCAACATGAAACGGGAGCAGAGCAGTTACTAAGTAAAGCTACCCCTGAACAGAAATTTTACAAAAGTTTTCAACCAATTTCAGCTGGTAAAATGGACAGGTGGTTCGCACAGTGATTCAGTGAGATTATACTGACCTGAAATTAAACATCATTATGATGAGAGAGCTGCTAATATGAAATATGGCAAGAACCCCACCCACTAGCTTAAAAATAGGTCTTTTTTGCTGTTAGCTGCTATTTACTAATAACAGATAACCTAGTAGCTGTCATTTGAGATCACTGCTTGCTCCATCAAGCAAGGCAAACTAGGAGACCTGACATGTAGGTGTAGTCGCCTCACTGGCAAGGACACAATCTCATAGTACCTATGCAGAGTCAGGCGCAGTAACAGGCAGTGACCTGCAGAAAAAATACAAGGTCAAAAATCTGGTCTGAAAACAACTCAGAGTAGTGAACAAGCCATGTTCAGTAGAGAGCAGGAGCAGGCATAGAAACACCTATAGCAAAGTTCAGACCAGGCTTAGAGTCCAGGAAATCTACTTATATGGAGGTCATAGGTCCAGGGGAAGAGAGTGTGTGTGGAAATCCCAAATGAGGCTCTTCAAACAGTTGGAGCCTATTGGTACACTCAAGTCCTAACACAATCCTTTTAAGACACCCACAGGATCCATCACCACAGAATGGAAGGGATCTCTGGACAACATCTGGTACAACCCCCCTGCTAAAGCCAGTTCACAAGAACAGGTTGCACAGGTTGTTCAGGCAAGATTTGATTATCTCCAGAGGAGACTCAACAACCTCTGAGAGCCAGTGTGAACTGTTCCAGTGCTCGGTCACCCTTGATACTTGTTCTTTATTCTTTGTGTGGAAGGGTTGAGGCAGACCTTGTGGTCTGGGGAGTCTAAGACCTCTTTTCCACCAAGGAATAACAGAAAGCATCTCTCAGTTCATGATCTCACAGCTGTGTAACCAGTTGCTAAAAGAGGAAAAGGCTCTACCCAAAGCCCAGAAGCTGAAGCGGGAATTGTATAACTTTGAGAAATATGTCTGAGAGAAGGAGCAACAACAAGAGAAAACATGGATGCATTTCAAGAAAGGATGCCTAATAAGAAGCTTATTGTTGTGAACAAAGGAGTTATCTTGCAGTACATGACTCCTTCTACCATCAAGGAAACAGGAGCACAATACTGCATTTAAAATGCCTGAACTTGCTTTCTGCTGCTAACAGATAAAGGACCAAACTTTGTCTCATCATCTGGTTTAAATAAGAGTTTGCTGTATTCAGCACCTGTAATTCTTTAACTGATAAGTAGTCTGATGTCTGTGTCTGTGTTCTTGAAGACCTGGCTTCAGCTGTTTTAAGTTCTGAGCTCACATTGTTCAGAAAAGAGGAATCTTAGAGATCACTCAAACTGGACACTCAGCATCACTGAGTAAAACTGGGTTTCAGTTAACATTTTCAGTGCTGGACCCTCGAGAATACCAAACCCCAAGGAGCTTTGATTTCTTGATTATCTCATAGATGTATTGTTTCCCGTGGAAAAAGTAAGTGTAAGAAGAGCATGGATATGTCTAACCTCTCAAAGGACATAAAGTGTGGGTGGAGAGCAGAGAAGCCCTTTGCAACATTTCCACAGCAGAGGCAGCCAGAAAAGTCAGCTTGTTTACGCTGCAGGTATTCCAAAGTCACATTTCAAATGCACCTTAAGAAAAGTGAGTTTTTTTAATACTATGTAAGTAATAATTAGAAAATCCTAATATGAGCACCAGCAGTTACTATTGTCACGTATTCTTTTGTAAAATCAGATGGCTTATTACTGAAGGTAGTTAAAACTTTTAGCTGTAAAAAGGTCACACAATCTCGATTTCATACACCTGGCAATGTGTTTTACAGGATAATCTTCACATTTCTTACCTTTTGCTGATGTTGTAGATGACTGTTTCGAAACTATTTTTTCCTAGTAGGTGGTAAATTTCTTCCTATGTGTTCCATATTCAGATATGGGAAATAAAAAGCACTGAAGTAAAATAAACTGCTGTTCATCCATTCCAGAACAGTAGGATTGTAAACATTTGATCAGAATGGACACAAATGTAACAGCAATTAAAGGAGGAGATCCTTATTCACCTGAATGCCCTACACCTTTTCACCAATATGCATTCTTTAAAAATGCTTTTGAAACAGAAGAAATGACCTAAATTTTTGGCAGGTTTGACACATTTTTTTGAGAGTTCAGAACAAGATGACTGATGTCATTCTGCTAGATAGGCTGGGGTGTTGATATTCTCATACAACAACTTCTGCATAGCAACTATGGTACGACTACAGGGATGCAGCTTAAAGGAGGGGAGACTCTCTGCTCTGAAGATCTGGGATGAGAAAAATAATTTTTTTTTTTCTAAGAGAGGGATAAAGAATTGATCTGGACGAGATGATAAGCATATAGGGAATCTACAATTCTGGCTACCTTAGGACTGCCTCGGGCAAGCAGGGATTTACATGTGCACTTTACATGATCTCACAAAGGGCTCATTGAGTTTGGCTGAAGTCAAGGTACAGTAGCTTAAAGCCTGCTCATATTTCTGATCTAGTTCTGGTTCTAATCAGAATATTTTTGAATGCTTACAACTCTTTAAGCCCTTAATGTGGTCACATTTTGAACTAATGCAGAGCAGAAAAATACTATACATCATACTGGAAAAAAACCACACATATTTCATGTGTGTTTGTATTCATTTTTCAAGCTATTTATACTTCCTTTCATCCTGTGAAAGCCTAATGGTTTCATGATGAATACTTGTCCATTCACATGTAGATGTAGTTTGCAGATCAAATATGACAGAAATTTCCACAAAGAAGAGACTGTATTTTATGCTGTGACATTTCTATTTTTTTCTTCCTGAAATGTTAGATGCTTTTTAAGGATTGAATAGATAAATTTAATGTGGAACGTTTTGTTTCAGAGGAGAAATGTGGCTGCTTTTCTAAAGTGATGGGAAAATATTACAATATCAAAGAAAATAAAAAATAATACTTAGCATTTATAAACTGGCTTTTCTCCAAGTGTCTCAAAAACATGTTACATACAGTATCTAGGATTGAATCTCTACCCTTAAAATAAAGGGTACTTTTTTCCTCTATGAAAAAGGGGAACCTGCATTTTTTGTAGCAAAAAGAAAGACAGTACATAAGTATGTATTTTGGGGTAAATGTAAGAGATGGAAGCACCTGGGAGCCAAACAATGCTGACGCTTTTGTCTTAGGCCAAATCACATTGGCCATCAGGGACAGCAGAAAGGCAGAGGGTGTGTTTGGGGCAGTGAGGATACATGGGAAGACCCAACAACTTTTCACTGCACATATGGTGCATCAACTTGCATATAATAATTAATTTGTGGCAAATAAAGGGACATATAGTAATACAGCCATACTCTTTAAGCCAAATTCTGAAAGTAAACATGAAAGAGGTGGAAGGGCAATGACCTAAATCATATACTTACAAAATGTCTTTCTGTTTTCTGTGCACATCATTGAAAAGGTTTGATTGATAAGACTTGTCTGGAAATTAAAGTTGGTATATTCCCCAGCTTGCTGAAGTAATATGCCCTTATTATGAACAGATATGCAATTGTAATATGCCTAATTACTACTTCATTACTGAGACAAAATGTATTTTATGCTATTATTTTCTGAACATTTAGTATTTTATGGGTTAGCTACTTGATTATTTCCACCTGGAAAAGGGTTCCATTAGCAGGTCAAAGACAATAAAACTAATAAATGACAGTGCAAACCTACCTTTTATAACATTGAGGGGGGAGTTCCATGCTAGAGAGCAGAACTTCAACTGATCTTGTTTATTAGGGCAATAGTTCTCTGCAGGTCTGATGAGATTAAGTTCCATTAGAAGAAACTTTACTTAATTTTAAGGAACAATGTAATGAATTTCTAATCCATCAGACAGATGGTTTGTTATTGGCAATAAGGTGGGGTAACTATTGACATCCTATTCTGTTGCCGAGCTATGCAATGGTGCAGAAGGAACTGTGGCTTCCTAAAAGTCCTGGGAAACTTTAAATTGCACTTATATGCATCATTCTAGATGGCCAGAAAGAAAGAATTCTGGTAGAACAAGACTACTAAATGGCTGAGATCAGTAGATATCAATGTCATGTGGCTTGGAAAATGATATGACATTTAAGTCTAGTCAACAGCTGTGCATCCACTGGAAAAGAAAATGAAACAGAGTAGACAAACTGAAAATCAGCTTCAGAAAGTGTACTCGTCTGCTCAGAAAGACATGTTTTCTGAGTACCCACTGCAAAATATCTTTTCTTCTAATTATTGAATATTCACTAAGAACTACTTGGGAGTCCCCTATAAAAAAGCCAGAATTGTCCATAAAAACCATTTACTGATTTATGCTTGATATCAAATACAGCTAAGAGAACTGCAGTTTGCTTGTTGATAATATACTAACCAGAAAAGAGTAAGATTTTTGGTAATAATGAATTGCTTGATTTGTTCTAGTAATTAAGGTATAATTCTCAGTTCACCTAGATCAGGGTGGACTGTCCATGAAGTCAAACTAAAAATTCAAAGAGAAATATGAGCAACAAGTACGTAACTCCTATGAAAAGTCATGGAAAATGGGTATTTTCTTGTCAAAAGGGTCCACCACCAACTCTGAAATTTGCATGTCAGCAGAAGGAGCAACATTACATTTCCTTAAAGAATAGCAAGGATTTGCATGACTGCCTTCAGACTACAATAAGCTGTGATGCTGATCATTTTTCTTGTACACAGTGTGTAACAAATACATTACTCTAAGATATGGTTCTAACCATAATGAACAGCAGAAATTTGGTCAATCGTGGCTTTCCTTTTCCTACAATATAAAGAGGAGGACAAACCAACAAATTCTTTGGTTTCAACCCTTACAGCTTGGATATAGTTGCTATTTGCTATTGAAGTCTGTCGTAGGGGGAACAGAGATTTTTAATAAAGCCAGAATGCAAAAAAATTGTATAATTCAACAAAACAACGTGCATATGTCACTGTCCAACATGGGCAGAGTCCATGGGGTATGGTTTTTCAAACTCCTTCTGTCTGTGAAAGGACAAATACAAAAGAAAATTGCAGGCACTCAGAGCTGTGGAAAAATTTGGTATCTCACCTCTGTGACTCTCTGTAAGAGAAGCACCATTTCAGGAAATAAATGACCTTGGCACTATGAGGAAAAATGCTTGCATGCTATTTTGGACACGCATTCCTTGTGAAGCATTTCAGCTTTTTATTCCTTTACATCCTTAACTCATATGCAACTGTTTAAACAATGAAGAAACAAAAGAGATTTTCCTCAAAGTGTTCCAAACTAGGGTATTTTTTTGTGAATTGATACATTTGTTCGTGTGACTTGGAAGATGTTCAGAGAAAACGTGTGTAGAATACATGAAGAGAATGTATTGCACACCAAAGTATATTCCAAATAACTTTTATTACTCAGAAACTCACTTTTAAGAAACTGTTTCCAAGAAAAAGAATGACTCCACCTAATACAATAAACCTGCAGGCAGACCTCAGATTGGTACTGTACAACAGGACTAAAGTGTGAGGAAAATAAAAAGTGTAGATATCCAACTAAAATACTGACTGTCAAATAGGTTTATTGTGGAGTAAATTGCTTAGCAAATTACCAAAGAAAGAGCATAATAAAAACTGTATTTAACTGTGTTCAGAATCCAGTTTGGTGGAAGCTAGGGTGATACTATTAAGTCAATTTAATTAGAAGTAAGACTTGGGCTTAGCTCCGCAAACCTTTCCCCACAGCAGTCCTGCTCCCTCATGAAAATTGACAGCTTCAAACAACACCCAGATCCAAGGAGAGCTAGACTCAGTTTGGTTCACACCAAATCCCATACAAATCAAAATAAACATTTTGGAGAGGGTCATAGTTTGAATTCATCTCACTAATAGTCTTCCATTAACCTATTCTGGAGTAAGAAGGAAAATCATTTTAGCCACACAATACCAAGCTGTTGGAAAAAGTATCAAGCTCCCTGTATCTACCAGCCAGTGGCAACCCTACAATGTATGAGAGACTGAAAACTTTGACTGATGAGTCCTGATTTGGATTATGAAAGCTTTAATGGCCTGAGGATTTACAGCCTGTCTCCTGAACAGACACTAACAACGCAGGAGCATCTGGAAGAATGAAAACTGCCTTTAGGTTTTGGGTGTGAAAACTGAGCTCAATCCCCCTTCAAATGGGCTGCTAATATCCAAAGTTTGTGTCAATTGGCGTGAAGTGTGGCAAAGCTAGAGCTCTGAGAAAAGTACACTGGTATACAGCTAAATTTACAAAGCCCAGGATTTCTGAGACACACTTTTACATCACGGAATAGGAATATTGAGCCAAGATAGTAGTAAGACTTATAACTTTTTTTGTTTCCTTTTAATCCTAAGAAGAGATCATGATGTAAATGCTAAAATCTTCTGTGTCCATTTTTTTAGTTCATTTGCCTAACAACTCATGTTTACACAAAATGCATGTTGGATGCCTTGGGGAATTTTCTGACCTACTTACTAAAAGCAGTGCTGAGTATTTGGTTTCCTTAAATGAAACTAGACAAGTTCTCAGGTTGAATGTTTGTTTTGTCTTACAGATAAATAGACAAGGCAGAAAGTTGACTATAATGACAATCTTTGGTTTCCTTTTGTTTCTTTTAGGGCATGACAATTCACAAATGGTCAACAACATAAAGTCCTTCTTCCACAACTGTATAGGCAGCCTAACTCCCTTGAGCAACCATATTGACAAGAGATATCCACATAGTTCTCCCTTATCACAATCTCTCTGTGTCAGGATATATTTGTAAGTAGTTGGCAGCAGTGACAGGATTAGCAAATGAGCACTGTCCAGATGTCTGGGGTGCTCTCTCAAAAACTAGAATTTTGAGCAGCTGGAGTCACTTTTCTTCACCTCTTTCAGGTTCTTTTCTAGAGAGCAATTTTAGTCACACAATAAAATTAGTTTGACACAAGGCTAAGTCAAAGGTCTTGGCAGAATGAGGTCATGTTCCATCCTCAAAACAGTGTAAAAGTACTCTAGTTCTGTTCTATTCTATTGTTATAAATAATCAAATAAACAAATAACCCCTAGCAGTATATGCTGCTAGTTTCAGGGATGGGAATTTACATGAGAACCAAGTCACAGATAGCAAATCCTCTTTGATGGTCTTCTGCATTGACTTTGGTGCAAAGATGCTGAGGACCTTGCTCAAAAGTCTACCAGACTTTGAACTGTTTTTTAAACTATTTTTTAGAAGACCTATATTGGATATTGAATTAGTTATCAGGCTTGTGATAAATAAACTGAGTCCAAAGTTCACAAACTCTCCTCCTCCCATACAACAAGCTAGAACTTACTTTAATTATGGCCCGTTACTTGGCGAGAAATCAAATGAATAAACAATAACTCTAGGCCATGCAGAGACATTTTTCCCATAAATTACTTTTTGTGAAATGTGGTAGCATTTGCTTAAGAACTTGCTTCAGACATTGCATACAAAAATTGCTGCATAGATCTGTTAAGATTAGTCTAGTATTCCAAGGAATAAAATAAACAGCTTAAGTTAGCTAAGTAATATATTTATGCCCAAAGTTACAGTGTCATCTGTTATTTAAGCAATAACACATTAATAAGATTAAAATATAACATATTAATATATAATAGTGTATTATATATCAATAATGCAATATATGCTATAATAATTATTAATAATATAATATAGAAAATTTAGTAGACATAAAAGGGGTAGTGAATGTCTTTGAAAATGTAACATAACTTAGAATCAATTCAAAAAATGACATGTGCTGCTGTTCTGTATGCTTCAGATGGTGTGGGGAAAATTACATGTCCATAAGTCAGCTCCCAGCAGGCACAAGGTTATTTTACCAGGACTACCATTCATGCCTCAAAATAGTATGTTATTATTAACTTAATAATTATGCTAACTATTAACTTAATTACCATAAAATCTTAAACAAGGGTTTTGAACATTTTTTTCTAGGTTTCAACTCCTTTGAACTGTTTTCAAATTTTTGGGGTTTTTTTTCAGCTGTTTATTCACACCCATTTTTAGAGTTTGATGTCCACTGACCAATTCTTTTTAGATGTTTCACTTGTAGAGGATGTGATGTTTGATTCCAAGTTCAATTATTTAAAGATAGACACAATATATATCACATACAATAATATTAATATAAGCTACACTTAGAAAAATATATAGCAATTGCAATATACAGTGTAATCACACTACCATTGTGATTTCCATTGCCCATCTTTATGATGTGTTCATTGTCACAGTGTTGTTCGCATGTGGGTTGAAGCCATTGCTCTCTTCCAAATTTTTTTATTCTGATTTTATACTCTCTGTTGTGTGGAACCACATATTCACGCCCTGCTTTCTGGCCTGAGTCAGGGCAGTCACATTCCTTTAGTGAATTGAGTTTCACAGGCACATCTCCCTTGGTCTCTTCTGAACCTTCTTCCATCAGTCACAGCCATGAACAACAGAATATTGTCTTCGGTGTTTGGATGAAACTGAAATTACCACTAAATACAGGAGTGCCGGGATGGGATCTGAAAACATTCAAATATTCAACAAACATTCAAACATTCAACAAACGTTCAAACATTCAGACAAATTTTGGGAAAAGCACAAAATCTACAGTAAGGCAAGAGCTGGTAAAACTGTGAAAGATTTCACAAAAAGAAAAACCAGACACAGTAACAAAGAAATAAATAACTGCAATAACTTAAAATGTACTCTGACACTCCAGGGAAATATTATTTTTAATAATTGCTTCCAAAATAGCCATTATGCTCTGTAAGCTGAGTAGAATTGATGAAAATCGATAAGAAATACAGGGTTTTCTAGCAGTTGAATATTGCAAAGAAGTGAAAGCATTCTGTCTTGTCCTCTTTGAAGTTTCTCCTTAGAAATGTTGTGCTCATTTCTGAAATGCCAATGATCTCCCTTGCTTCCTGTAAGACTCAGTAGACTTCATGGATGCTCCCTCCACACAACTTAGAGCTGTTCAACTGTACATGGAGCTGAGCTTTAAAGGAGTGAAAGAATCTTTAAATCACCTCCTTCTGAAGCAAGAGATGTGCTTATTTCTTTGCTATGCTCTTTCAGGGCTACTTTAAGTAGGGCATTCAGCAGAAACATTGCCCTTATTGTAGGTAATTTAATTTTTAGCTAAATCTGTCCAATCCAGCACAGCTTCAAAAAGGTCATAATTCCATTTCAAGAGGGATTTTATAATTTTTAATATACTTCAAAATCAAACATTTCATTAGAGATAGTGTACTTTTCACACCTCTTTTAACTCTACAACACAGCTTTTCCTTAGGGACTGAAAGTTTTTGAGGAAAGGGACAGTGGGCAAGGGAATCATATATGTGTTAAACTAAAAAACATCTCAAGTTATTTCATTTGCAAGTGAGTTATGAAAAAGGAATTATTTATTATGAAAAAGAAAAAAAGACACAAATAAAAAACACAACAAATATTTAACCAGATTTTCAGAGTTCTGTTGCCCTGGATAACCAGCAAATTATCTGCAGTGATGAGCTCCCTCTTATATAGACTCAAGGACAAACGTTCCTTGATACTAAATATTTCTGAAATAATGGTTATTAATTCCATATTGTCTTTGAAAGGATAAGGAGTCTTTTGTGAAAAGGTCTTGTGAGCCAGCCTCCTCTAACAAGGTCCCTTCTGGTACCCTGG
This sequence comes from Climacteris rufus, assembly GCA_013398175.1. Taxonomy (NCBI): domain Eukaryota; kingdom Metazoa; phylum Chordata; class Aves; order Passeriformes; family Climacteridae; genus Climacteris; species Climacteris rufus. The sequence goes on along the minus strand of VZRZ01001785.1, from coordinate 9,724 downwards.
TGATTTTTATCAGGCAGATCTTGTTTCATCAGTGAAAAAAATCCAAATACATTCAATTAATTGTATGTTTCAGAGAGTATTGTCTGCCATTTACTGCTGAATCCTGAAGAGGGACCATTTAATACCAATTGATTGGCAAGTTTTTATGGGATTTTGTGGTTACAAAATTCCTGAAGCAATTACCTTAGGCGACATGGAAGCTCCTCAAAATACTACAAGCAGGGATTCCTGTTTTCTGTTCTGTATCTATCTCTTCTGGAAAGCCCCAGTTGTAACTATCCCTGTTGTGCCACAGAGCTGCTTGTGGAAAGTCACTTAAACCTGCCTGTGCTACTAGGAGCTGTTGAGCCCATTGGAAATCGTCCTTTCCTGCTTCACAGAGCTGAATGTTGGAGTTGAGGAGATATGCAGAAGTCACAACAGCATTCAAGTAAAAACCAATTGACTAATAACCTCTGATTAGCAATATTCAAAAGTATGTCAGTATGTCTGACCAGAGACAAACCTGGTCAGACTCAGAAGTGATTTGTGCTACCAGAAATTGAGCCTACCTATCTGCTCTTATGCCACATGAAGAGATACTCATTTTGGAGGCCATAGCAAGATGTAACAGTGAATCTCCTCCTTTCCACATTCCCATTTTAGAGAACCATGGGCTCTTCACAGAATAACTGTCACGCAGAAATTTTGGATCCAAGATAGCTGACCAAACTAAACACGTCTATAAATTACTGATGTGTACATCTTCCCTCTCATCTAGTTTCTAATGCTCTTTTCTTTCCTTTCTATATCCCTTAAGTCAGTGTTTCCAAGACAGCATATTTTCAAAGAACAAAGTACAAATGTTTCAAGCTGGCTTAGCAGATTTTTGTTTTCCAGCTGATGCTTTCTTCTCCTTTGAACAGAAGTAGTATGAAAAAAATACACTTTTACTATAAAAAGTGGGGGGGTTTTATCCTGTCCATATTCCTCTAGGGATAAACGTTTGTGTTTGGCATGGTGTAAATAGAATAGATAAGATGTTCTAAACTTATAACTAAAACAATATTTGAAATGATATTCTATTTAGGATAAGATGTGAAAAATCAGATAAAAATTAAGGACATTCTCTGAAAGATTATCTGAGTTTTGTGGATGTATCTATTGGTCTGACAAGTAGTACCACAGCTCCTTACAAATGCTGCTGACTTTACACAAGGAATCATGCATATGTTAGGTGAACTGTGTGAGAGTGAAAAGAGGGCCAAAACACCGAAGACCAAACTGGGAATTTCCAGACAAAATTAATGTCATTTAACTGCATAAACAAAAGAATTAGGGTTTCTAGGTCCTGGTCCTAACACACACATCCTGTGCAACTCAGGAAAAGAAAAATTTTAATGCAAATTCACCAGTGTATACCACTCTCCCTAATGGTAGGGATAACATATTACAATGCGCAACAGAATGTATCTCAATATTCATCTTCTAAGGATGGTAAAATATAAAATATTTTTGGAGCATAAAGTCTCTGTATTGGAACCCTTGCTCCTTTCCTTGGAGGCAGCAGTCAAAAAGTTGTCACTATCAAGCTGTTTCTTCTTATCCTTCTGCCTTTTGCCTTTATTACCTTCAAAGTCATCCTGCTCTATGCAGATTCATTTGTTTTCACAAAACAGGGATCTTAAGAGAGAAGATGAGAATTCTGTGCATCAAAAATGTGTCAAGAAACACTGAATATCAATGGACAAAAGAAGTAAGGAAAAAAAGTGAAAATAAGTGGCAGAGGGGAGCCAAAGGCTGAGAAGTGAAACGCAGAGAAAAGGATAATTGTGGTGCTTTTGCATAGCAAAGATTAAAGAGTTGTCTGAGCATGGGAGCCACACTAATGATGAGCAGGGGAGCCTAAGCTGTAATGAGGCACACAGGTGCTGCAGAAGCTGGTATCTAGGAAAGTAAAGAAGATATCAAGGTAGAAAAAACATGGTTGAACTGTGGGCTTTGATGATGGAGCTGCTAGCAAGAAAACTGTTCTTTCTATCACCAAGTTTTAGAGGAAAACATTGGGGAAACACACTGGGTAGGTGAGTACTGAAGCTCTTGCTATAGATTGAAGTTTCATCTCGTAACTTCAAGTTCTACTGTCTTTCTTTGTGACTAAGACAGGATTTCTGCCCTTAAAATTGTGCAATTATACTTTGTCTTCTTATACAAAGCTTGTTTATTTCAGTGCTGAACTGTTTCATCAACCTATTTCCGATGAAACTACAAATTTCAAAACTTGCTAAACACTTTTAGTTTTTCTTTTCCTAGGCCCATAAATACATATGATGTACTACGATGAACTTTTCCTCTTAGAGAATGTGGGAAACTCTCACTACTATCAGTTCTTGTGCTGTAAACATGCAAGAAATTCTTCAGCAATAAAGAGAGGCCTGCTGATCTCAGTGTTATTCTATCACTATGTTCACAGTATTTCCCACTTACAGAGAAAGATGTATTCATTTATTGTTTTTACTCTTCCCCTTCTCGTGGTATTCAGCAGGCTGTTGATAACAGCTGATAGCAAATTGAGGATGGAAAAGGCTATGTGCAGACTTAATATAGATGCTTGGAATAATATCATTATAGGGCTGTTATTGTTTTTTCCCCTGCTTTGCATGTTTCAGTGTTTTGTACACTGTTGCAAAGAGATAATGGATTTTAAGAGGTGGATGTCAAAATTGCACACATATCCTTGGCCAAATTATAGTTCTGAGACAATGAAGCAGAAAACAGTTATTAGTCAGACTCCTAGATGATTAGAAATCCTGTAGACTCCAGCAATGACAGCTTTATTCTTTAGTCTGGGATCTGAGGCTCAGAGTTTACATGCTTAGCACAGATTGAACTGCTGGCTTCCTCAAAGCCTTGAATTGTTGAGGTTACACAACAAAGGAAATGTTACCATGGGAGAAGAAACCTATGAATGTCTTCACCCTCACCTCGGATATTAAGAAATCTGTATAAAAAAAGGTGTCAATATTGGTTTCTTTTTAACAAGCAGTTTATATCTTAATTAAAATCTTTATACATTTTTATCCAGAACCGTTAACAGACACCAAACTGCCAGTTTTGACTGAGGTTCAGAAGACTTTTTTCTCTTTTTCGGTTGAATGTGTTTTTACTAACACTGAATGGCCTCAGCTGCCTTGAACAGCTGCCTTGACCAGGCTTTAGTATTGTAATACAAAATATGTTTGTTTAAAGCCAGGTTGGGGTAAAGTGCAAAAGAGAATTGTCTGAGAACTTTTCACCTACCTGAACCAGAAAGGATCTTTGTTTAATTACCCTTTTTGTAAAATCAGGCAATATGGTATGTTTTGAAGCAGAATTCCCATCCAAAGGTGGCACAAGGTAAAAGGCATCTGTGATGGAGGTGCATTTTTGTATTTCCCTTGCAGAAGCTGTTTGCATAGGTGAGTATTCATGCATATACCTAGCAGGAGATGCTAACCCAGACCTTTGGGTGAGAATTATATATTGCAGAAGTCTTCTGCTTGCTCTGCTGTACAGCTGACTAGTCCATATAGTACTTTTCACCAGGTTCCTGAGATTGCCATTACAAGATCCACAAACTGTAAAATAAAATAAAAATTTTAAAAAATTAGTTATGAATTAGAATGCATCAAAATCCTTCTTTTCTCATTAATATGGCTGCACACTCAGACCCCCAGAAAGAAGAGCTCTGGAACTCAGCTAAATTTAGGCTGTGCATTGGTAAAGGAAATAGGGAGAGAAAAGTAGTCCTGCACTGTTAGGCTTAGGGTGGAGCAATTTGTTCTTTGTGTTGTTTTATTGAACAAGTGTCCCAGAAAAACAAAACTAGCTTGTGTTGGAAATTACTTTAAAATGCAGAAATTTCTAGAAGGTGGAAACAATTACTTACTAGGTTCACTGCATTTTATTGTTAACTTCTAGCACCCTGAGAACATTGTCCTGATTAACCATGTGTGCAAATGAAATTTTAATTTAATTTGTTTAATTTCTTTCTGTACACAGACAGTTTAGTAAATTTATTAGGATTCTTTTTACACTTTGTACTCTTTACTAAAAAAGTGATAGATTAGTTAGTCATTCTGAATAAGCAATTTGTCAAGCCTGTAAGCCATATAAAACTAAGTGCATATATAATTTATTGCCTACTCGAGTAGCAGAAATAATGTACATTTGGTAAATTCTAATTAAAATAATCAAGAGATTAATCATTTGATAGAAAGTTGTTCATTAATCAGAATTAATTATCTTAGAAATGTGTTTTAAACTCGAAGTTCTACTAACCTGCAACTTAGTAAATTATTTTTTTCTTTTTTAATCAGCAATTTAATAAAAATTGCAGCAAATTAGTAATATATGCATAAAATATATTTTATAATACTTCATGATGTTACATATGAAAAATCATTAAGAGGATATTTCTCAACTGAAGTTATCAGAGTAATTTCTTATACTATAATTTGGATTTAATTTAAGGTACATTTAATGAAACGTAAGTTTTTCTTGATAAATATTTTCATATGGAAAATATCTGCAGCATAACTTTCAGTCCAAACTACTTTTCATCAGATAGAATTCATCTCATTTGCCATAGCCTAATTTGCATATATGTGCAAATGCAGAAGGAAAATATGTTTATTTGGAGGCTTATACACACCAAATATTGTGAATTTTACAACACACAGGTTAAGAGAGGAGACTTATTTAACTCCAGTAACTTGATGATTAGAAGAGATGTCTTTGGCGTTGAAATCTTCATTCTAAGTGTGTGCTTTTAGTTGAATCCAAATAGTCACTTCTACCTTTTTAAGTGTCACAAGTGTGTTGTGAAGCACTGAAGAATTTCCGAGGGTTAGGAAATATTTTTCATCCAGTTATAGAACTTATAATTAAAAAGACATATCTTGAGGAATAAGCATTTTTTAACTTTAAATTTTGACTACCCAAACTATCATGACCACAAGAAAAGCGAATCTGAAAGTTACATTTCCAGCAGCTACTGAAGTATTTTGATTCTGCATTGCAGGAATGAACCACGTTTTCAAGTTACTCAAAACCTTCCATTTAGGAAGCTGCTAAATGACATGGATCTGAAATTGCCGCAGAGTTTTGGTTTCAAGTTTTATTTTAAGCCAGGAGAAGCCTGTATTTTGAGTAAGTTTTTGATCTCATGAGGACCTTATCATCCAAAAACCTGAACTCCTTTTAGACTGGCTTAACTGATTCTTGATTGCAAGGTACTTGTGATTTTGGATTAAATATACTAGAGAATCTCAAACACTGTAAGTTAAGAAATGTTTTGTGATAATACATGTCTCTGCTACACAAATAGTGCATACCAGAGACTCAACTCAAGCTGCTTTCTTTTTATAATTGTTCTCTCCTCACATATTTTATGTGTAAATACACAACAAAATTGATCTAGGGAAACCTAGTGACTTTGGGCTTTTTCTTTACTCAGACCTGGGAGAGGCAAAGAAAAAGTATTCCTTTCAAGCAGTTTGTAGTGGTTTAGCCCCGGCCAAAACGGCTAAGGCCTCACTAAGACTGCTTTTTTTTTCTCTTTTGAATTGAACTGTTACTAAACCCATGATAAGAAATGTTGGTAGAGGAGCAAAATCAGGCTGAGACAAGGTCAGAGCTTCTGAGTGATAAAGTGAATTTATTACAGAGTAAAAGGAGCGAGCAAAAACAAAGGAATATTTTCTAAACATTCTTTTCTCTGCTATCTTCCCATTTCCCCCCCGCCCCTTTCCCAAAAGCTTCACAGCCCTCTCTCTCCCCCCAGACCATAAGGGGAACCCAGGGAGGGGGTTTTATTTCTAATGAGTTTAGT
>VZRZ01001783.1:28977-65580 GCA_013398175.1 Climacteris rufus | reverse complement strand
TATCCCTATGTCCCCTCATCCCTGTATCCCTGTGTCCCTGAATCCCTGTATCCCAGTATTCTTACATCCCTGCCTTCCTGCATGCCTTTATCCCAACATCTTTGCATCCTACATCCCTGCATCCTTATATCCCTGCATGCCTGTAGCCTTGTATCCCTAGATCCCTGCATCTCCTCATCCCTGTGTTCTTACATCCGTGCATCCCTTCATCTCTGCCTCCCCACATCCCTCCATCCCTGTATCCCTACATTCCTGCATCCTCATTCCTACGTCTCTGCATCCTTGTATCCCAATATCCCTGCATTTCCTCATCCCCACATCCCCTCATCCCCACATGCCTGTATCCCTTCATCCCTGTATCCCTACATTCCCGAATCCCCACATCCCCTGCACACCCTCCCCGTGTCGGTGCCAGTGCTCCGTGGTGGAGGCTGGAAGAATTTGGCCAAGGATCCCTTGGGGCTGCAGGCTGGGGAAGCCCCCCTGGAATGCCGTGGGAAGCATCCCTGGGCNAGCCCCCCTGGAATGCCATGGGAAGCCCCCCTGGAACGCCATGGGAAGCCCCCCTGGAATGCCATGGGAAGCCCCCCTGGAATGCCATGGGAAGCCCCCCTGGGCTGCTGGGAGCAGCTTTGTTGTGCAAAGCTGGAGTTATCCACAATTTATTCCTTCTTTTGGGCCGTCCTTGCAGCTCCAGGAATCCGGGGGCTAATTAGAGTATGGAATGAAAGAGAATTCCAACATGTGGAATGTGGTCTGAGGGAAAGTTTGGGATGACATTACGGGGGAACCAGGTGAAAGAGTCTGTCCTCCATGAATCCAGCACCAAATTAAAACTTGGAGGGATTTTTCTCTCCCTTCTTCCTCCACAGCCACCGTTTCAGCTGCAATGTTTGCTTCCTTTTAAAGGCATCGATGGATTTGGGTTGGTTAGGCCTGCTTTTAGATTTGGGTTGGTTAAGCCAGGTTTGGGTTTTGGTTATTGGGCCAGGGTTTGGATTTGGGTTGATTAAGCCAGGTTTTAGATTTGGGTTGATTAAGGCAGGGTTTGGATTTTGGTTATTGAGCCAGGGTTTAGATTTGGGTTGGTTAAGCCAAGGTTTGGACTTTGGTTATTAAACCAGGGTTTGGATTTTGNAGGGTTTGGATTCTGGTTATTAAGCCAAGGTTTGGATTCTGGTTATTAAGCCAGGTTTGGATTTGGGTCAATTGAGCCAGGGTTTGGATTTTAGTTATTGAGACAGAGTTTGGGTTTTGGTTAGTGAGCCAGGTTTGGATTTTGGCTATTGAGCCAGGTTTGGATTTTGGCTGTTCAGCCAGGGTTTGGGTTTTGGTTATTGAGCCAGGGTTTGGCTATTGAGCCCAGTTTCTCCGTGCTGTTTAGGACACTTGGGTGCCTGGCAGCACTGGGAGGTGTGGGGCCATTCCCATTCCCTGGGGAAGCTCCAGGAGGGCCCTCCAGGCAGGGTCTGGCAGCTCCAGGAGAGAGGCAGGGCCGGGACAGAGCTTGGGCAGGGCTGAGCCCCACACCAAACCCTCCTGAGCCCCACACCAACCCCTTCCTGAGCCCCACACCAACCCCTTCCTGAGCCCCACACCAACCCCTTCCTGAGCCCCACACCAACCCCTTCCTGAGCCCCACACCAACCCCTTCCTGAGCCCCACACCAACCCCTTCCTGAGCCCCACACCAACCCCTTCCTGAGCCCCACACCAACCCCTTCCTGAGCCCCACACCAACCCCTTCCTGAGCCCCACACCAACCCCTTCCTGAGCCCCACACCAACCCCTTCCTGAGCCCCACACCAACCCCTTCCTGAGCCCCACACCAACCCCTTCCTGAGCCCCACACCAACCCCTTCCTGAGCCCCACACCAACCCCTTCCTGAGCCCCACACCAACCCCTTCCTGAGCCCCACACCAACCCCTTCCTGAGCCCCACACCAACCCCTTCCTGAGCCCCACACCAACCCCTTCCTGAGCCCCACACCAACCCCTTCCTGAGCCCCACACCAACCCCTTCCTGAGCCCCACACCAACCCCTTCCTGAGCCCCACACCAACCCCTTCCTGAGCCCCACACCAACCCCTTCCTGAGCCCCACACCAACCCCTTCCTGAGCCCCACACCAACCCCTTCCTGAGCCCCACACCAACCCCTTCCTGAGCCCCACACCAACCCCTTCCTGAGCCCCACACCAACCCCTTCCTGAGCCCCACACCAACCCCTTCCTGAGCCCCACACCAACCCCTTCCTGAGCCCCACACCAACCCCTTCCTGAGCCCCACACCAACCCCTTCCTGAGCCCCACACCAACCCCTTCCTGAGCCCCACACCAACCCCTTCCTGAGCCCCACACCAACCCCTTCCTGAGCCCCACACCAACCCCTTCCTGAGCCCCACACCAACCCCTTCCTGAGCCCCACACCAACCCCTTCCTGAGCCCCACACCAACCCCTTCCTGAGCCCCACACCAACCCCTTCCTGAGCCCCACACCAACCCCTTCCTGAGCCCCACACCAACCCCTTCCTGAGCCCCACACCAACCCCTTCCTGAGCCCCACACCAACCCCTTCCTGAGCCCCACACCAACCCCTTCCTGAGCCCCACACCAACCCCTTCCTGAGCCCCACACCAACCCCTTCCTGAGCCCCACACCAACCCCTTCCTGAGCCCCACACCAACCCCTTCCTGAGCCCCACACCAACCCCTTCCTGAGCCCCACACCAACCCCTTCCTGAGCCCCACACCAACCCCTTCCTGAGCCCCACACCAACCCCTTCCTGAGCCCCACACCAACCCCTTCCTGAGCCCCACACCAACCCCTTCCTGAGCCCCACACCAACCCCTTCCTGAGCCCCACACCAACCCCTTCCTGAGCCCCACACCAACCCCTTCCTGAGCCCCACACCAACCCCTTCCTGAGCCCCACACCAACCCCTTCCTGAGCCCCACACCAACCCCTTCCTGAGCCCCACACCAACCCCTTCCTGAGCCCCACACCAACCCCTTCCTGAGCCCCACACCAACCCCTTCCTGAGCCCCACACCAACCCCTTCCTGAGCCCCACACCAACCCCTTCCTGAGCCCCACACCAACCCCTTCCTGAGCCCCACACCAACCCCTTCCTGAGCCCCACACCAACCCCTTCCTGAGCCCCACACCAACCCCTTCCTGAGCCCCACACCAACCCCTTCCTGAGCCCCACACCAACCCCTTCCTGAGCCCCACACCAACCCCTTCCTGAGCCCCACACCAACCCCTTCCTGAGCCCCACACCAACCCCTTCCTGAGCCCCACACCAAACCCTTCCTGAGCCCCACACCCAACCCTCCTGAGCCCCACACCAAGCCCCACCAGGGCGGTCCCTGGGGGTCCCTCTCTGAGCAGCGCTGCTCCCATTGAAGCCCCGTCCTTTGCAGCCGGACTGGAGCAGCCATAAAAAATTCATCCGTGCCTGAAGAGCTTTGTGCGTGCGTGTCGTGGCCATTGTCAGACAAATTGAAGTGTGTGCTGGGAAGGGAGCGGGCTGGGCTGGGCTTTATTTACTGCCTGCCTTCCAATATTGAGAGGAGCTGCTCCGGCGTTCAAAGGGGACGGCGACAATGCGGGTGACAGCGGGTCAGCGGCACCGCCGGCTACCTGCGAGACAGGATTGTTCTCCCGGCAGATAGGAAGTGACTGAAACCTCTTTTTCTCATCAATGTCTATTATGATTGATGGCTCGCTGGTCACACTGAATATGCCCTTTTTAAATAATTCACAATGTCATCACAGCACCAGTTTATAACTGGCCTGTTATTTTTACCTTTGTTCAGTCACTAACAGGAGATTCCATAAATTAACTACTCTGGGGTTTGGCAGCATTAGAACTGATTGAAACATTCCTTTTCCTTTCTGTTTTCTTGTTTTATTTTATTTTATTTTTTCTCTTTCAAAGCCTTCCTGCGCATGGCAGCCAAGGTTTTTAAAAAGCCACGGGCTTGGGGGATGATAATTCATTAAAAACCAGCTTAGCAAATCAATAGATTCGCCTTGATGACATTAATTAAAACATAAAGAAATGCCCAAAATAAAGCAGTAGCCTTCACCCAGGTGGGATCTGAGTTCATCCCTCATCCAGGGCACAGGGAGGACTGGTTTGGACATCACAAATTCAAGTTGTAACTTCAGGGTGAGACCTGGGCATTAATTGATGCTGAGCGCCATTCTTTGACTGTGCTGGAAATAATCCAAATAAAGGCAGCTCCAATTGGAGACTTGAATTGTTTTAGCAGCAGCTAATGGCTGAAATATTGAATAATGTACTTTGCAAATCAGATTCTATTTGTTTAACTTTGGAACTGGGGCTGGGTGGGTCAGATGAGGTGGTAGGTGAGTATTTATCAGCTCTCATTTGACTGTAGAAATGTGGCTCATAATTAATGGATGACAGGAATAATCACATGGATTCCTCTGTGAGGCTCTGTCATTAGAAGACTTTGGGCAGTTTTTACATGGTTTCAGTAATTTTTGGGTTAAACCACTTGGAGTAAATGTCAGATTCATTCAGAGGTTGTGCTTCCCTCTTTCCCTGCCCTGTGGTTCTGCAGGGTCTGTCCCAGAGCCTTGCGCCTGTTCCAGAGGGGATCCTTGGATATTGACAGCAGATCCCTGAGCAGGAGAGGGATTTTATAGATTCCATAAGACTCTGCAGTTACTCCAGCAAAGTTTCTGCATTAAAGTGAACTTTTGGGAAGTCAGTGTAAGTTTATCAGGGAATATGGGATTGGGATACCCATTTCCACCCCCTTTTGGGCACAGTCAGGGGCAGCCAGCTGGAAACAGCCAAAACAAGTTCATATCTCAGGTTTAGTCCCTGTTTCACTCTGGATTTAGCCCTGCACCTGGGAAAACTGTGGCAGCTCATTGGGGCTGAGCACTGGGATGTTCTCTGGGAATGGGGAAAGTTTTCCAGCATCAGAAGGTCCCTGGGGAGCAACGTCCCCAAAGGAAGGGGCAGAACATGGAAGGGATAAACCCAAAACTGCTGGGCACTGGAATAAGTTGGAAATTCAATATTTGGTGACATGTGGGAGATCTTGTGACCTTCGATTTCCTGCTCAAATCTAGACAAGATAAATGGCCAAAATATTTGGGGTTTTCTTTCCTTTGGTTTTTTCTTTGGTTGTTTTTTGGTTTTGTTTTATTGGTGGTGTTTTTTTTTTTGTTTTGGTTGGATTTTGGTTTGGGTTTTGGTTTGGTTGTTGTATTTTTATTTTTGTTGCTTTGGGTTCTTTTTTTGGGGGGGTTTTTTTTTGGTTCTTGGTGGTGGTTTTGTGTTTGGGTTTTTTTTTGCTTGGTTGCTTGGTTGGTTAGTTTTGGTTTGTTTTGCTGGAGTTTTTTTTTTTATTTCTCTCTGAGATTTGGTTTCCAGAGCCCTTCCATGATTCCTGACAGGGGCAGAGCTGCTGTGCAGCCCTCGGTCCCTGCAGGACCCCGTGGGGGTAATTAATAAGGAGTCAAGTTCTGAACTAACTGAGACAAATTGGAAAGCTGCGAGTTGGGAGATAAGAGCCGGGGGTCACACTTTATTTGTAACTGGGTTATCAAATCAGAATAAGCACTTGGAGCAAAAAGCAGCAGAAAGGAGAAGAGGGAGGTGCAGGAACCCTGCAGTAATTGGGTTTTCCCACACAAATAGGATCCATGTAGCAAAAGGATTTCCCTTTGAAGCCCCTGCTCTAAATTTGGGGTGCACGGTTTCCATTAGCCCCTCATCATCTCCAGCCCGCTGCAAGGCAGATAAAATAAATAAAACATCCCCAACATTTGATATCCTAATCCCATTTGCTTCTCTTTCCTGACATCCCAGAGTGACCATAAATAAATCACAAAATTTTAAGAGGGATAATACAGCTCATAGTCCCTTTCATGAAAATACAAAAATGAGATTATTTGTTCTTTTTAATATTTTTTTTCAATATTTGGTTATTGATTTAAAATATATTAAAATCACAGCTTTTATGCACCATATGCTTAGGGAACTATCTATAAAAAAATCACTCATTGACAGATTTTAGTCTTTAGAATTTTTGAAATTTCTCCCTTGAATTCAGAGAGAAAGGAATTAAGGGATAAAAGCGAAATAAGGAAATAAAGAACGTGTAGGAAATATATAGAATATAAATAAAGGAGGTAAAGAAAATAGAAATTTATTTTCTGGGAGCATAAAAAGGAAAGGTGAAGTGTTGACTGTAGCTCATAACTGCACGACTGTTACCAGATTTAAAATATCCCTGGGGTCTTGGGCAAAACATTTGGACTCAATTTTATTTTTCAGCAGGATTTAGAATCTAAACAGTACTAATGTGCAAATATAATAGATATATCATATAAATCTCCCCTGTGGAACCATTGCTGAGGGGATCCTTGGTCCGCTCCACCCGTGGGCCACCCACAGGTGACCAGGGACGCCTGACCCAGGAGTGCCCACACACCCTTCCTGTGCTGCCCCAGCTCCAGCACCTTTGGGTGTTTCCTCAGAATTCCAGAATCCCTGAGGTTGGAAAAGCCCTCCAGGATCATGCAGTCCAAGCTGTGCCCTTCCCCACCCTATCCCCAGCCCAGAGCTCTCAGTGCCACAGGAATTCCTTGGGAACCTCCAGGGATGGGGACTCCAAACCTCCCAGGGCAGTTCCAAGGCCTGAGCTCCCTTTCCATGGGGAAATTCCTGTTGATGTCCAACAAACCTCCCCTGGCCCAGCCCGAGGCCGTTCCCTCTGCTCCTGTCCCTGTTCCCTGGGAGCAGAGCCCAACCAAAGGCCTCACCCTCCTGGCAGGACTTATGGAGAGTTTGGGGGTTGTGGTGGCTCGAGGTTTTCTTTTTGTAGGGTTTTGTAGGGTTTTGTAGGGGATTTGTAGGGTTTTGTAGGGGTTTGTGGGGTTTTGTAGGGGTTTGTAGGGGTTTGTAGGGTTTTGTAGGGTTTGCTCCCACTCCCACCCTGCTCAGCGTTCGTGGGCACAGAGATTCCAAATCCACAGGGCAGCCACAGCTCCTGGCTGGCACCCGGTGAAACCAAACATCTCCTACTCCTGCCCTTCTCCCATCTGAAGCCCAGGTGGCCGTGGGCCTGCGAGGGAGCTCTCCATTTCCTGGGAATATCAGTCTTTCCAGGAATCCACTCAGTTTAATTGGGTTTCGTTCACATCCCCGCATCGTCTGCCTCAGCAAACTATTTCTGGTGCAGGCACAGCCCTCGTGACTTTTCACGGGGGCTTGGGGAAGTGGGAATTGCCATGAGGTGCTGCTTCCTCCATGGAGACAGAGCCCATCCCTCCCTGGGAACCCCGAACGGCGTGGGGTGAGTCACTCCTGCCTCGCAGCTCCCTGGCACACGGGGCTCAGCTTCCACAAGTGTCAAGATTTTCTTTAGATACATAGAATATATAATTTCATTTAATTATATTCTGTTTCAGTGGGGATAGGAAGGTGGAGATGCTGGATCAGGGAAGGGATGGCAGTTTCCAGCAGGAACCAGCCCTTCCTGCCTCAGCCTCTCTGAACAAACCCAGCCAGCAGCGCAGAGGCTCCAGGTGTGAGCGTGGGTGAAGGGGTTGTTCTCTGAAAGGTGGGCTCGTGCAAGAGGACAAGCCCCTGTCTGGATATTCCCCTCAGGATACTCCATGGTTCCATAAAAACTGATTTATCCATCCATTGCATCCAGGGACCAAACACCCAACAACTCCCGGTTTGAGCTGAGGCTTCCCCCTCGGAGGGGAGGCGAGGATGAAGAGGTCACACCTCCCCTCAGACAGGGACAAGCACCAGAGGGCCTGCGGGATGTATCCAGCAGGATTTGGGACTCTCCTCCCACTTTCACAAGGTCCTGTTCAGCCTCTGTTGGAGGCAGCGCTGCAGATCCACCAGGGGATCATGTGGATAATTTGGGATGGGCCCTCACCGTCCTCATGGTGAGATATCCATGCTCCATAGAAAATCATCCAGCGTGCCCTAAGGAGGGATTTATCAGTAATAAAGAGCTCTGGGTAATGAAGTCTAAACAAACACCATTTTCTAATGGATTTTTTGTTTGCCCAGCGTAGCAGAAAACCTTTCCTACCCACCAAGCACCTGGAGATGCCTTTTGGCCGGGAAATGTGGAGCAGACAGGTGTGGACAGGGATGGCCTTAACCCCTTGTCACCACCTTCCTGAGCAGTCTGACCGCTGGAAAAGGCCATTTTCTGCTTCTTCTGTGCCTGTGTTAGCAGGAGCAGAGCTTCTCCCAGCCTGGAGCATCCAGCAGCGGTGGGCTGGGATGGTTTCAGGTGCCTGAGGACAGCCTGGCTGCCCCTGGACCATCCAGTGGCAGAAAGAACAAAGCACCCTCGTGCATGAGAAATGCTCCCAGTGCAGAGACTTGGTGTGGAAAATGGGGGCTGCAGCATCTGAATCGCCGTCTTTAGTTTATGAAAATTATAATTATTTTGATTTTTGTCCACAGACAGCTTGAAATGTTGCAAAACTCTGCAGGTGCTCTCCGTTATAACAAAACCCCAGAACAGATGGTGCAAGGTACCAGGCCAGCTCAAGGGATTAAACGCAAGGCTTTTGAAATTTAAAATTAAAGCTGGGTGATCTTGGGAAAAGGTACCTGCCAAACAAGCTTGCTTTAAAAAAAAAAAGTTCTCCAAGTTCTCCATACAAGCTGATTTAAATTCAAATGAGACAAAAATTGGGCACTTTAAAAGTGCTTAAGAGAGGATTAAAATTCTGCGGGCGGGAAGAAATGGGATGGATACAAACCTTTTGTTGTGGCAGTGGATTTTTGGTGGCCAAAAGCACGTCCTGTCTCCTTTGCCTCGGCAGCGTGACAGTGGGGAAGGCTTTGCTCACCTTTCCTTTGCATTGTCTGCTGCTCCAGGGCTGGGTGAGAGTGAGCATCCCGGCTGGATGAGAATGAATATCCCATCCTGGGCTGGGTGAGAGGGAACATCCCATCCCGGGCTGGGTGAGAGTGAGCATTCCAGGCTGGATGAGAGTGAATATCCCATCCCGGGCTGGGTGAGAGGGAACATCCCGGGCTGGGTGAGGATGAATATCCCATCCCGGGCTGGGTGAGAGGGAACATCCCGGGCTGGGTGAGAATGAATATCCCATCCCGGGCTGGATGAGAGTGAGCATTCCATCCCGGGCTGGATGAGAGGGAACATCCCATCCTGGGCTGGATGAGAGTGAATATCCCATCCCAGGCTGGGTGAGAATAAACATCCCATCCCGGACTGGGTGGNAATATCCCATCCCGGGCTGGGTGACAGTGAGCATCCCGAGCTCGGTGACCTCACACGGGGCTTGGTGGCAGCAATGATGCCCTGGTGGCTCTGGGAGCATCAGGGAGGGACCCGCACTCAGTGCCTGTGCCAGTGGCAGCTGGAACTGGGCTTTGCTCTGCTCTGGGTGTCAAACCCACCCCCGAGCGGAGCCGGGATGGGCTCTGGGCTCTGCTGTGGGTGCCAAACCCATCCCTTAGCGGAGACGGGATGGGCTCTGGGCTCTCAGCCTCCCCTGCCCGGGCAGCGGCCGGAGCAGCGAGGGCAGGCGATGCCCATGCTCCAGGTGCTCCAGGTGCTCCATGTGCTCCAGGTGCTCCAGGTGTCCCCTTTGTGCCCTTGTCCCCGCACGGGGCCGGGCCCGGCTCTCACTGGCACGGGACAGCGTTTTCCGAGGCGGTTTTTTTGATGTTTTTCTTTTTTTTCTTTTCTTTTTTTTTTTTTTTGAATCTCTCTTAATCGCGAGCCTGGTGGGGGCATTGAGGCTCACAATGGGGAAAGAGTCTCCGGGGGGAAAAAGCCGCAATCTCCCCGGCTTTGATGGCCTTGTTGGCCAGAGTTGGGGACTCCAGCAAACACTTCGCTCTATTTAAAGCAGAAAGGGCTGGCAAAGCCTGCAAGGCTGGCCGGTGTTTGCTAAAGCCTTTGTTAATGTGTTAGATAACCTATTAATCACAACTTTTATATTCATATGCAAAACGTGCCTGGAGGACAATTTAATCATTTATTACAAGCACTTTCTGTATTTACCTTCCCTTTCCCTGTGCCCATCGGAGCTGTGCCTGCTCGGGGATGGGTGCGGGACGGGCACTGGGAAAGGCAAAGCTGCCCAAAGTTCCAGCCCACGCCGTGTTTCGAGACGGGCCTGCGAGTCAGCGTGATTAAAGTAATTGAAAGATTCTCTCTTATTTTTCTTTGCCGCTCCTGTCTCGTCTTGTCACATTAAAGGTTTTTAAGGACTTTAATTAGGTGTGTTGGGTGCGGAGCCGACAGAGAGCAACCCTCTCCACGCCCAGCCCCTTGATGGGAGATGATCACTCTGGCAGGTACAGGCTGGCAGGCTGAACCGATATAAATTAACTAGGAAAGGTTAAATTAGAGTAAAATGAGGATTGTAGACCAATCTATGAAGCAAAGTCAGTTCTGAGCCGGTGCCTGTTCTGCCCGTTGTTCTCAGCCATAGCATGGAGAGCTCGGGATGAGCAAACCTTTCCAGGTGGATCAGCATTAATTGTTCCTTTAAAAATAAATTCGGCTGTGGAAGGAGGAGCTGGGGTTGGGAGCTGTCAGGGAGGACAGTGCAAGGCTTGTACAAAACTTTATTTTTCAAGCAGTGCAGAGAAGTGCATTCTGAAAGGTTTTGGCAGAAAGCACAGCCAAGGAAAGAAACACTTGGGAGGGCTCAAGGTAGGGTGGGAGTGGGAGAAGCAAAGAGACCGAGGGAGATTCTGGGCAGACACCTGGACCTTCAGCCTGCGCCTGTGGGCTGGAGTGTCACTGTCCTGTTCTGAGGGCCTGGAGTGTCACTGTCCTTTCTCCATGGTCTGGAGTGTCACTGTGCTGTGCCCAGGGTCCAGTGTGTCACTGTCCTGTGCCCAGGGTCCAGTGTGTCACTGTCCTGTGATGAGAGTCTAGAGTGTCACTGTCCTGTGCTGAGGGTCTGGAGTGTCACTGTCCTGTGTCCACAGTTTGCAGTGTCACCATCCTGTGCTGAGAGTCTGGAGTGCCACTGTCCTTTTTCCGTGGTCTGAAGTGCCACTGTCCTGTGCCCAGGGTCCAGTGTGTCACTGTGCTGTGCCCATGGTCTGCAGTGTCACTGTCCTGCTCCCTCTGAGATCCAAACCAGGGTCCAAATGACCCCAGTGTTTCACATCTCCAGGTTTGCTCTTCAGGGAGAGAGGTCATGGGGTCAGGGTGTGGGGTCCATCGGGGTGCTGGGGCAGGCAGGGGCTGAGGGGTCTGGCCAACCCCTCCCTCAAAACTCAGCATCCTGGGGAGCTTGGGGCTGGCTGGTTGCTCAAGATCCTGCTGAATTTTGGTTTCCTCAAGGATGCTCTGGACCTGTGGACTCCCCTGGCCTTACTCAGCCCATCCATGTCCTCCTTGCATGGCCCTTCCTGTCCCAGGACTTTGCACCCCCTTAGTGAACCTCAGGGGGTTCTCTGGGCCCATTTCCCCACCCTGGCACCATTCCCAAGCCAGCACTTCCCAGCAGTGTTGGGATGCTGTCCCAGAGCACCCCAGCACTGAGGCACATCCTTTGGAGTCAGCACTACATGTTTTGGGTGAACCTTGGTGTGTTTTCAGTGGTCAAGACTAAAAAAATGGCAGTGTGATAGCAATGCATAAATGTTAATTTTTAAATGATTTTTTAATTTTTATAATATTTAAATTATTGTACAGCACACAGCAAGGCAGTATCACCTAGGGATGGCTCTCGATCACTTTTTTATCCCTCCTGTAGCATTATTGAACAATGCAAACAAACAGAGATTGATCCTATTCTTTATCTGAATTAAAAAAATAATACTCATTGTTGTGTTTTATCAGGATGTCTATTTGTTTTGGTATTCAATTACAGGGTTCATTAAATCAAGATCTCTGAAGCCATATTTCATCTTCCCATTGCGCTGTGGCACTGTGGGGTGTTCCGTGCACAGTGCAGGAGGCTGAGTCCAGAAATCACATTTGCCACCTCAAACTGCTGGGAAATTGCAGCATTCCCAAAATTAGGGCCTCACATGCTGCCAGCACATCTGTAACCAGCATAGCAGGTTCCACACACCCTTTTATCCCGCTATAATAGCCAGGAAAAATGGGTTTAATTTGTTGGGCAGTCTTTAATCTGCCCTTTTGTCGGAGTGTTTGCTGCTGAAGTATTTTTTCAAGGACTTTGTGGCCGCTATAGATATTTTACTCCACAACAAGGATTACATTGCATTAATCCTCCGAAAAGATACCGTAATTAATTTGAAAATTGCTGCGGAGTCGATAAGTATTTAAAACCTTAATTGCAGCTAACCTTGTTTTCTCTTGCAGCTCATCAGCTCGGGGCTCTGGAGAGGGGGAGCGGCCCTTCCCGACGGGCTCCCCGCCGGCAGCGGGGCCGGGCGGGGAAGCCGGGGAAGCTTTAAAGCTCGGGAGAAATGCAGTGCATTTATCAGCTCTGAGTGGATATCATTGTGTTCATAACAGAGTGGAGGCACCATGCAATTTTGCTCTTGAAATTGGTTTATATAGATGACTGGTTGCTGTGAAGTGTGTGTCAGAGTTGCATGCAGCCCTTATGAAGTAGTACAATTGTCATCGCTTCTTACATGGTTGTTGAGGAGAGCTGAGAGCCCGGCTCAGTCAGCTGTTGAATAGATAACCCAACACACTTAACGTGGCATACATTGTAAAGAATTACATGCCTGCTACAATGAGCTCTGGGCCTTTGCTCGAGATAATAATCCTGGTGGGTGTACCACGTGTAGCGCCTGTCTGATCGCTCAGATATGACTGACGAAACAGAAAGAAAAATGTCAGGTGGCTGCGAGGAAAATGCTGCTGGAAGTTTGTTTAAGGTTCACGGCCACGGCGGCGCTCCCGCGTTAACCCCGAGGCTGCCGCGGCCGGGGGGCTCCGCGAGGGCCTGGCAGCTCGGGGCTGGGTGGTGCCGGGTTTGGCGGCTCTGATGAGGGGTTTGGCAGCTCTGATGAGGGCTTTGGTTGTCTCTTCTCATCGTGGTGGCCTTGTCTCCTCCTTTCAGGGCCAGCAAAGTCCCTGTGTGGCTTCGCATCCAAGCCTGGCACCGCCGGGGAGGCCGAGCGCTCGCGACTGCATGAGCGCCGTGGCAGAACTCGTTGCAGGGAACTTAATCCAGCTGGCAATATGGTCTGGGCTGGAGGAGAAGTCATTAATAGTGCTAGCAAATTAGTGACACCAATAAGTAGCTGGAGATCAGGCTCTCAGAGGGGCTCAGGCGTGGGAGAGTGAAGGGGTGTGAGGAACACGGCCAGGCCTCACGGTCGGAGGAGCTCGGAGTCCAGCCCGGCATTCCCTGGGTTGGCTGCAGTGGCACCTGAGCCTGCACAGCTCCCCTGGCACAGCTCTGCGCTGCTCTGGGGCACCTTTCAGCCCCCGTGCAGCCCTGCAGCTGGGGATGGAGCAGCTCTGGGGGTGAGGTGTGGGAAGGACGGGGCTGTGGGGCTGCGTTTGGAGCTGTGAACGTCTAGGGAAATCCATCAGGGCTGGGAGCTGGCGGCTTCCTGCCCTGTGGAAAAGCTTCCCACAGCACAGGGAGGGCTTGGACTGAAGGAGGAAGGTGGGGGAGCCTCTGTGTGCCTTTGTGGTTTCTGGTACCATTCAATCCACAGCTCTGCCCTGTGGGATGTGAGAACGTCCAGCACACCCTCTCTGTGCACAGGGAGGGAAATGCCAGGGACAGCTCTTCCCTGCTGGGTTATTTTCTCTCAGTTTACATGGAAACCTTTTATCTGTATTTTTTTTTAACTCCAGTTTCTTGCCCCTAGGGAAGGCAAGAAGGGGAAGTATCCCTCAGCAACCTCTAGAAATGAACGGTGTGGCACAGGAAATGGGTCTGGACCTTTGGGTCTGCAGTCAGCAGCATCCCCACACACAGAGGAGGGACAAGGGACAGGAGTTAGAGGTGATGGAGTTTATTCCCCTCACCCTGAATTCACCCAGAACATTTCAGCAGCCTGGGCTGGGGGAAGGTGTCCTGCCCACGGCAGGGGTGGAATGGGATGAGCTTTAAATTCCCTTCCAACCCAAACCAGTCTGGAATTCAGTGGTTTAGTTCTACAGGTTTTCTACTCAGGGCTGTTGTGTTCCTCTGTCCCCCAGCCCACTGGAGCCACCCTGGACTTGAGGGTGTTTGCCTTTCAGTGCAGCAAAATTTGACTTCTTCAGGTGAAATTCAGGGCTCTACTGTAGCCCCAAGTATTTTCCAGATCTTTATTGTTGGGATGTAGCCAGTCATAATTATGGCCATAATTTGAGCTTAATTTTTTATATTCTCCTCCCTCCACCTCCATTCCCCCCTCCCATCCCAAACACTTTTTCTCTTTTTGAGGAAGTCTCTTGAAAGAAATCCCATTTCAGGAGCTGTAGCTGAAAATACCTAACAATGAAGCTGCCAGTCCACCTTTTCTTGGGAAAAGCTGGAAGTAGTCTTGTACTGCCTGCTTATTTGGCCCAGGAAAGGATTCAAAGCTCATCCCAGCAGGCGAAAAAAATCTCAAGAAAATAAAAATCCAGACAACCTCTCAGTTAAATTCTAATCTTACAGAAAAACAGGGGCTGAGAGAAATTATTAATGCTAAATAACAGAAATTAGGAGCAGAATTTAGGAGCTAAATAATAGAAATTTAGGAGCAGAATGTATCAGCTAAGAGAGAGGTGTTCACACAGGTGCTGAAGTTTTCCCTTCCTGTACCTTGGATTCCCATTCTTTAAAGAGCCAAATTGGGGCTTTCTGGTTTAGATTCTGGGAACTGCCCCCTGGAAATCGCCTCTTTGAATACTTTAACTGCAATCAATACAAGAGGATGTGATGCAGTGTTAGATGAAAAATGTGATCCTCATATCTTTTTCCTTGGGAATCTCACAGCACCTCTCAGAATCCTGCTGGAATTTCATTTTTCCCCCCACACCACCATAGGTTTGTGCATTTTAATATGAAACCCCTTCCTAAAGGCTCCTATTCAGATCTTTTATAAGTTTGGTGCATTTGCATATTGGGGTTTAATCTTCCAATTACAGCTTCAGGTAATGAAGTCATTTACCCCCAGTTTTCTCCCCCCATCCCACTTTTGTTTACATTTCTTGAGACAATGAGGTGACCTTGGATCCCAGGGCTAGAGGGGAATTATTTTGTGTGACCAAAATGGGAACAAACAGCAGCTAACACTCTAGGTGGAGTTTAGAGTGATACACTAAGGAATTGCAGGAACACAAATATATGGAAAATCAAAAAGCTCAAATCCTAAGGAATCAAAAACAAAGCTTTACATAAAATCCTCCAATGATTTGCTTCACTTTCTTAATATAGAACGGGGGATAATTTGGTAATTTAGGGCTTTTTTTGCTTTTCTTCCAGCACCAACTCCATGAGGATTTATTTCTGTTCTGAGCCGTCCTCCAGGTTGGTGGTGTTTGGGAGGTTGGGGAGAGGGAGAAATGATCCAATGAGGAATGAAATGAGGAATACTCTGCAGAAACTCAGGGAATGTTGGTCCAAAGGTGCAGAACACGGATATTTAGGAGGGTTGCCCACTCTGGAGGGGACATGCCCTGGAGGAGGTGTGGGTGCAGCCCTGCCTTGCACAGGAACCAACACATTTTTTTCCATCCTTGCCCTTTTCCCTCTCCCTCTGACACTCCCAGTTCATCCTCTCAGGAAGGTGAGCTGTATCTGTAGGCATGGAAAGATGGAATTTCAGTGTCTGTGTTCCCCACTGGGTGTGTGGGGGAGCAGGGACGTGAAGCACTTTGTGCCTCACCTCTCCCTCGCTGATGAAGGAATTCAATTACATGGAAATTCAAACTGTCTGAGCCCAACACCCTGATCACAGAATCCCTGAGTTCCTGAGCCCAAGCTGTGCCTGATCAGCCCTGAGCTCTGAGTGCCACATCCATGGCTGGAATTTTGTCTGTACAACACTGCAGGATGCAGTGTGAAAACTCAGAACTCTGAAATCTGGGAAAATACAGAGGTTTTATTCTATTATGGGGGGTTTTTATTTCAGCTTAAGTGGTTTGGGAACTTTTTTTTTGTCAGGTAAAGTAGTTTTATTTAAATCACTGCAACCAGCTCTGTTTGTGTCCTTCAGCCAGAAATCCCCACGGCGACCACGTTTCTTTGCTAATGGCAATAAAAGGTGAGAGAACTAAAAATAATAATAAAAATACTTCAGGTGTCTACACTTGAACTCAATTAATGCCTCCATCTTAGTCTATCAAACACTTGAGAGAGCCACAATAAGAGGAAATATAGATATAAGTGCCCAAACAAAGTGGCCAGCGGCTGCACAGACATAAATCACCCCCTCTTCATGGAAATGCTCAGAAACCAAAGGTTCGCTTTTATTTTCTCCCTTTACTTAAGCTACCTTCACCTTCAAACCATGCAAATAATATTAAAACCGTGGAAGTGATGTTACCTTTGCTGCTGGGAGAGGAGAATTTGGGAGCCCACGCTGGTGTTCGGGCAGGGCCTGGGGGGCTCCTCCCGGGCCTGTGTTTCACAGAGTTGTGATTTGCTCCGAGCATTCGCAGGGAACCAGTGAATTATGTTATTTTTTTTAAGTGTAAATCCCTGGGGATAAGTTAGAAAATGCTTCAGTGCTTTTTAAAATAGCATTTTGCTCGAGTGGTGGCTTGGCTGGCGCTGCAGAGTGGAGAGATTTATTTATTTATTTGGGGGATCCAAGGGTGGATTCCTGCCCCTGCATTGCTTCCTTAGACTCTTTCCATTGTTAAAAGTCATTGGGATCCCTCTGTCTTCCTCTCAGTGGGAATTATCTCAGGCAAACCCCACCCCATCACCCCTTGAAGAATAAAATTGGTTCATTATTTTTGTATCTGATGTTCCTGAGGCTCTAGGGAACACATGGAGCGAAATGAGGGAGAAGGAGGCCTGGGATGTGCCTGGAGCTGGGAGAAAACCCAGCAACCAAAACCTCCTTTGTACACATCAATCCCAGACTGATTTGGGTTGAAGGGACCTTAAATCCCATCCCATCCCACCCCTGCCATGGGCAGGGACAATTCCCACTATCCCAGGTTGCTCCAAGCCCCATTCAGCCTGGCCTGGGACTGCCAGGGATCCAGGGACAGCCACAGCTTGGACATTTCTCTCTACTTTGCTTGAAATATCCAGAAAATGTGACCACAAATATTTCTATTTTTGTTTACAGCTGGAAAACACCCCCTGTCCGACAGAGGAGCTGACAATAA
The DNA here is from genome assembly GCA_013398175.1 of Climacteris rufus. Lineage (NCBI taxonomy): Eukaryota > Metazoa > Chordata > Aves > Passeriformes > Climacteridae > Climacteris > Climacteris rufus. Next base: position 48,309 of record VZRZ01001783.1, on the reverse strand, counting down.
TTCAGGAGTCAAGGCTCTGAGGGACAATTGCAATGAATTTGAAATCCAAAGGGACAATTTCAGTGAATTTTTCCATCTTTGGGAGACACCCTGGGCTGAGCAGAGGAGGAACCTGGAGCAGAGTGTTCAGTGCCTGCTCAGCTCTCAGCACCCAAAATCTCTCATCCTGCCCAGCGTGAGCCCAGCACAAGGGGCTGATGTTCAGCTTTGCATCGCCGCAATTCAGGTTTGGAGCTCCTCCCCCTGAGCCCAGAGAAGCCAGAATATTTATTTTCATGTTCAAATTTCAAGATTTTTATGAATTACAGTTACAAAATACTGATATATTTACAGGGATAATTCCAAAAATAGTTTTGTTACCAAAAAATTAATTGAGGTGGTAAAATGGATATTTATTTCACCAAAAAAAAAAAAAAGCATCATAGGGGGGGATAAAAATATCTTTGAAAATATTGTGTGGAATTTTAAAAATAATTTATTTTTTTCTTCTTGAAAGGCCAGGTTTGAGCCCAAAAGGACTGGGGGTCCATGGCCAGCCCTGCCTGGGGACGGTGTCAGGGTCACCCCCTGCACACCCTTGGAGCCTCCCTCCGTGGTTCCCTGGGGTCAAATGTTTTCCCTCTCCCTCACATTTATCAACACAGTATTTGTGAGGAAAACGTTTCTCTGGATCTACGTGGATTTATCAATCCCAATTTGAATTTCCAGGAGACAAATGTGTGTTTGCAGTTGGCAGGAAAAATGCCTGAATGTCACCAGGATATTTCTTCCCCGCTACTCACAATGAGGATTTTTAGGAGGATCATTATGCAGCAGGATCCTTTCTCCTGGAAAGACCAGTTAGGCTGAAATATTCCTCTCCCATGGAAAAACCACAACACCTTTTAAAGCTGGGATTTTATTTTTTTTCCCCATCTTATTCCTCACTCCTGCATCATTAATTTAAGTATCTCCCGTGATCTGTAATTGCAAAAATGATTAAAAAAAATTGTAAAAACATTTTGAAAATTAAAATCTTTATGCAATTGCGCCCATTGGTTACTACTGAGGTGCTAAACTAATTTATCCCGTTATCTTAACGAGGGCTTGGTGCATCCAAGGATAATTTGGTTAAAACCCGAGACTGTGGCGTGTTTTAGTGGAAATACATGAATATATCGAGAGTAAATAAAATGTTTAGTGGTGGGCACATTAATTATGGCCTTCATCTAGCGGTGTTTAAAAGTAAGAAATAATTAAATGTGCTTTAATAAGCTGTGGTGGGGGAGAGCAGAGCGGGGATTTCTGCCCAACACCCACTCGCTGCTCAGGACAATGTACAGAACCAATGGCTGCGTGTGCAGAGGTTTAATTTAAAGTGTGTTTCTCACTAGGCTGCTCACAACACTTAATTAAACTCTGCTGTTTTGGCAATGACAAATGCTGTGGTGCAAGGGGAGCCCGAGCAGCAGTGACTGAGAAGCTCTGGCAATTTCCTGCGTGTGCGGTGGCAGCCGGATCCAGGTCAGGAGAGAGGCACGGGATAAAAGTCCATTTATTTCAGGGCTTTGCAGCAGTTGCCGCTTTGTGAATCCTGAAGGGGGTTTCCTTGAGGATGGGATTCGTCAGTCTGTGGGTTTGGATACTGCAGCACGTGGCCACGGGAAAATATTCACTGCTGGTCCTCAGCATCTTCATCTGAGATGCTGCTCTTCATCCTGGATCCTTCTCTTCATCCCAGATCCTTCTCTTCATCCCAGATCCTTCTTTTCATCCCAGATCTTTCTCTTCGTCCCAGATCCTTCTGTTCATCCCGGATCCTTCTGTTCATCCTGGATCCTTCTCTTCATCCCGGATCCTTCTCTTCATCCCAGATCCTTCTCTTCATCCCGGATCCTTCTCTTCATCCTGGATCCTTCTCTTCATCCTGGATCCTTCTCTTCATCCCAGATCCTCCTCTTCATCCCAGATCCTTCTGTTCATCATGTTGGAGAGGGGCAGGGATGGTCCCCCTGGGTGGCACTGCTGGGGTCACAACTCCAGGGCTGTGTCCAGTTCTGGGCCCCTCAGGACAAGAAGGACATGGAGGGGCTGGAGGTGTCCAGGGAGGGGAATGGAGCTGGGATGGGGCTGGAGCCCCAGGAGGGGCTGAGGGAGCTGGGAAGGGGCTCAGCCTGGAGCAAAGGAGGCTCAGGGAGCCCTGCTGGCTCTGCACAGCTCCTGCCAGGAGGGGCAGCCAGGGGATATCGGGATTTCTCCCAGGGAACAGCGACAGGAGCAGAGGGAACGGCCTCAGGCTGGGCCCAGGGGAGGCTCAGCTTGGACAGCAGCAGGAATTTCCTCATGGAAAGGGTGGCCAGGCCTTGGAACTGCCCACAGAGGTTTGGAGTGCCCATCCCTGGAGGTGCCCAAGGAATTCCTGGCTGTGGCACTGAGAGCTCTGGGCTGGGGACAGGGTGGGGATGGGCACAGCTTGGGCTCCATGGGCTGGGAGGGCTTTTCCAACCTCAGGGATCCTGGGATTCTGCTGCTGGGACATCTGTGCCCAGAAATGCAGCTGGGTGCTCCCCAAATGCAGAGGCACTCACTGGAGAAGGCGATTACAGAGAGATAATCACGGCTTTGGACAGACTGTGCCGTTCCCTATTCACAGAGCTTTTTAAACAGACAACTTTCTTTCAAGTCAATAAAAAAATAAATCCATTTTCTCACATTTCTGCCGCGAAATACCAGCCTAGGATGTGAGGCAACACTCTTGCACGGGTATTTTTAGCTGCCAGCCCTTTATTTTAGGCACACATGGACACAAACGGCGTGGCATGTTCAACCACACTCTCCTCTGGTTTAATTCCCTGTTCCCCTGTCCACCTGTCCACACAGCTTAAGCAGGGGAATGTAAATTGTCAGGAATGTATGGTCTCGTTTAACACTTGCATTAATAAAAAAAGCAGTGGAACAGCTCTGACTGATGAGAGCAGTGGGGTTCCTGCTCTGTCTGCAGCCACCACCCAGAGTGCTGCAAGGACCCTGTGAGCACGGTGATCTCCACGGTCCCTCCCAGCACAGACCACTCCAGGATTCTCCAGGATGCCCATTTTGGGGAGCTGCCCCTCAGCTTAAGCCTGTCCTGAAGCTGAACATTTCTGAGGCAAAAAAACACCGAGATTTTTTGCAGTGAAAGCCTCTGTTGGCAAGAACAAATTAGAATTTTACAAAATGCCAAACCAGGCTTCAGTGTCCTCTGGGGAGGTTAAAAATGGGGGTGTGGGTGAGGGAAGGAGGCAGGTGGCTGTGCCCGTGCCATGGGAGGTGCACACATCCAGAGCCTTGGCTGTGAGGCTGTTGTTACAGGGCTGGGAGGATGGATAATATTCCCTTTCATTTCCAGAGGGTCTGGAAATTTGGAGGGAGTGTTTCCCTGGGGAGGGGGTGCAGTGCTTGCACCCCGTGCTGGAGCCTCCCTGCATTCCCAGAGCCAGGAGAATGTGTTGAGTACAGAGCCAGAGTTATAAAAATATCACACTGCTTAAAGCTTTTTTTGTTCTTTGAGGGGTATTTTTGATGAATTCTAATGTAAACCATTTTGTTAATTTAATTGATTTTTTCTTTTTAGTACGGACTTAAATAAAACCTCACAGGGGTCCCCAGGGGCTGGTGGTTCGCTTTGATCTGGCCCAGCTCTTCCCCTGCGCTCTCCCATCCTTTTTCATCCTTCTGTCCCCTCTCCCTGCTGCTTTTTCTCTGCCAGAAACTCTCCCAGCACCCTTTGCACCCAACAAATTGCTTCCTGCTGCTTTTCCAGCTGGGATGGTCCCAGAGCACTTCTCCATCGCAGGGTGGGGAGATCTCTGTGTCTCTCCGCACTCACAGGGACCACCTGCCCTTGAATTCCCTCTGATCAGCCCTGATGTTTTCCCCCCTTGTCCCTCCCCTCCTTTTGGGTGTTTGGCTGGGGGTCGAGGTGCTGGTGCTCCCCTTCCCAGGGCTTTTCCAGCAGCAGGAGCTGCTCCATCCCTGCCCCTCCATCCCTGGCTGGGCTCAGCCGGGCGAGCGCGGCTCCAGCTCACCCTCTGCACATCCCGAAGTGTGAAGGTAAAACTCCCCTGATGCCTTTTCCTGGAGATGGAGCAGTTCAGCCAGGGCCTGCTCACCCACCCATTTGTTTAAAGTCCCCCAGTAAAACCAGAGTGTGTGGAACGGGAGCTAAAACTGCTGTAACTGCTGAGCGCCTTTTGGCCAGAGCCGAGGAGTTTCCCTGGGGTTTTCCACATTCCTGGCACTGTCAGGGATTCCTGGGATGTTGGTGTGGCTGTGCTGCAGTACTGCTGGGGGAGGCACAGCTGGAAGTTCCCCTGGCATCTGGTGTTCCTGCCCTGCAGGGCTGCACTGCTTGGAAAGGAGGAATTCAAGGATTCCCAGCCCCTGGCTCTGGCTCCTGGGTGAGGGAAGGGCTCTGCCCCGCCTGGCTCTGGCACCACAGGGCTTGGGGTGACCCCCAGGGCTTTCTGGAGCCTTCTGCAATTCCCCTGAGCCCAGAAGAGCAGCGTTGCTTGGCAAACACCCCTGGCAGAGCCCTGGGCTGTCCAAACTCCCAGCTCACCTGGAGCAGCTGCAGCTGGCCCTGTGTGGGACTGGGGTTAAAACCACATTTCCCCCAAGTGCTGAGGTTGAAACAAGCCATTTAAAAGATTTGTCATGCCTCTTTACCCACAGAGACCCCTCACGTCACGGACACTGTGTGGCACTGCCAGGGGTGCTGGAGCTGCTGCCAGGACACCTCTCCTGTCTCTGCCCTGGCTGCTGGGCTGGCTTTATGATTTTCAGTCTCCTCAGAACACAGGAGAAACCTCACACCTGAGATTTCCCCCAGGGAAGGCCAAGGCAGCCCCATCTGCAGCCTGGCCAAGCACAGCTCGCTGTGAACGTTGTCCCTCAGTCTTCAGTGAGTTCTGTGGCCACTCCTTTTGCTTGCCACTCATAACAACAAAAGTTTTCATCCCCTACCGATGGTTTTGGAGGTTTTTAGAGCCTTCAGGGTGATTATCCCTGTGGGATGGGTTGGTGCTGGGTTTGGAAGGGCACTGTGCACCTTACCTGTGTTTCACAGCCGCGCTGGGAAGCCCCAAAATCCTGGTATTTCCCTGCAAACAGCACCCCTGGTGATGTAAAGGACACGGGTGGCTCCTTGCACGGAGGCAGCACTGCCAGGAAATCTCTTTTCCTGCTGGTGATGCTGATGCTGTTGGTTCTTTGTTCAACATCCTCTGTTTTGTTGTTTTGTTTTGGTTTTTTTTTTGTTGTACACCAATGCCAAGCATTGTGATTAATTTTTGTTGTTGTGGGGTTATTTGTTTTGGTTGGTTTGGTTTTGTTTTTTTTAGGAGGTTCATAGAAAACCAGAATGGTTTGGGTTGAAAAGGACCTTAAAGAGCATCTTGTCCCAAAGCCCTGCCAAGGGCAGGCACAACCTGTTGTGATGTTGGGGTGTGGGTTGGATTTTAGTCATTCCAACATGAAGAGAAGTTTCTGTCCCTGCTGTGGGCTCCATGTAGAGCTGAATGAGGCTGTGAGAAGCATTTTGTGCTCTGGTAAGCTCAGCTCTTTGTCACATCTCCATTTCCTGGTAAAGTGAAGTTTTGTGGCCCCGAAGATCTCTGAGCTCATTCCTGTGTTTGGCTGCACCACATCCCACCCTTCCCACAGCTCCCAGGGATGCAGCTCAGGGTCACTGCGGTGGCTCTGCTGCTGTTTTGGTGCTCAGGTCTGGCTGCCTGGGGCACCCCATGGAGTGGGACCGTGGAAAACCTGCATGGAAAATTATACCCCCATAGTTAAACCCGTGGATTTAACACCCACACTTGCTCTGTATTCATATAGACTTTGCCCTTGAATCTAAATGTTTGCTCTGAATCTTTGGCCACTTTTCTCCCCTTCTTTCATTTTCTGCCCTGCCTTTGCCTGGCTACAGTCTCGAGATGTTTGCCAAATATCCCCCAGTACAGCAAGAAATCCATGTTGAGAGATACCAAATTCCTGTTAGCTCTTAAGGTTGGGAGAGGTGTGTTAGGTAGCCCATCACATAAAGCTTGATCAAAATCCCTGAGTAAATGCCACGGGAACCCTCCAGGAATAGAGCCTTTAATCTTTAGATCGTCTGCAAGGAGCCTGGTGACATGACTGGGCTTATTGCACAAAGCTCATTTCAGTGGCTCTGGTGATATTGGGAAGAGCTTCAGGTCCTTCTCCCCATCCTGCTCCAAGAGGCAGAAATGAGTTCTTCCTCCCTTTTTTCCTTTCCCAATGCTAAAATGCAAAAAATTATAGAGAAATGAAAAATACTTGAGTGTGCCTGAGCACTTTTTACCTTCTCAGGGTGCTGGGTGTGGCTGTTGTTCTCCTCTCCAGGGTAGGGACCAATTCAGAGCATCCTTGGGACCATTAGGCTCAGGATCTGTCCTAAGGAAGGAAACTGCAGCAGGCAAGAGTAGAGGCTTTAATGTGTTCTTTCATTATCTTAATATCTGACTATTGTATTTTGAATTATATTACAAAGGGAAAAATTACATCAAGGAAATACTCTAAAAAAGTAATTTTTATTAAAAAGTGGTGGGACCTGAGTAGCTAATTCACATTAACTTGGGATTCTTTTCCTCTGAATAAATCTTGGCAAATCATTTTTTTTTTCTCTTTCCTGCCATGATGTTTTATCAGTGGGGAATGTGAAGAAAAATCGTCTTGTGCTCTGGTGTAACCAGTGATAGAACAAGGAGAAAAGGCCTCCAGCTGGGCCTGGGGAGGTCCAGGTTGGACAGCAGCAGGAATTTCCTCATGGAAAGGGTGCTCAGGCCTTGGAACTGCCCAGAGAGGTTTGAAGTCCCCATCCCTGGAGTGCCCAAGGAATTCCTGGATGTGGCACTCAGGGCTCTGGGCTGGGGACAGGGTGGGGATGGGCACAGCTTGCGCTCCGTGGGCTGGGAGGGCTTTTCCAGCCTCAGGGATCCTGGGATTCTGCTGCTGGGACGTTTGTGCCCCAAAATGCAGCCCCAAAATGCTCCCCAAATCCAGAGGCTCGGACAGGGGTGGGAACGCAGAGACGGAGCCAGGAGGGTTCTGTGCCTCCTGAGCTGCCCCCAGCGCCGCCCACGCGGATTTTGCACCTCTTGGACCTTGGGAATGGCAGAGTTGTGTTAAGGCAATGCTTGGCTTGGGTTAATTAGTTCTTTAGCAGGGCTAATTAGCTGGGCTAACTCACCTTCATCACTCCAGCACGGGGGCACTCGGAGAGGGCGCAGCTGCAGTTCCTCCTGACCCTCCACATCCAGTCCAGATTCATCCAGAGCCTGGTTATAAAAGTCCAGGTGGTCCTTATTTTGTGTCAATTGGTTCTTCTCTCCTTAATCCGAAACTCCAATGTTTGCCTGGAGCCGTGACCCCGGGGAGGGGGTGGGAATGCTGCTCCCAGTTTGGGAGGGAGAGGGAGCTGGGTGATATTAATCCCCTACCAAGGCATCATCGAGGCACATCCAGGGGCTGAGTGGATGTTTGGTGCAAAAATGTGTGACCAGCTGATGGACAGAAGGGACCCAGGGGCTCAGGAACCGGCTCCTTCCCCTCCCTTCTCCTGAAACCCCTCCCTGGGAGAGGGGGATAAAGGGAGAGTCCAGGTGGGCTCGTTTGGTTGTAGTTTTTGCTGTTATTTGGAGATTATAGTGCAAATGCCAGGAACAGCTGATGTAATACTTGGGCAGTAACGTGGCTGTGCATGGAAAACACAGCAGGAGCCACCTGGACCTTCCTGGGGTCCGGGTGGGGATCAGGGACCCCACTGTGGGAAATCCCTCCTGCTCAGTTTTCAAGCTACTTGACTAAGGATGAAAACCGGTGTCACTTTTTCACAATAAAATCATAATTTTTACGCCATCACCATTTTAAAAGATTAATTTAACTATTTCATAGTGAAATTACTGAAGTGTGAACTTCTTAAGGGTTATTGTCCGTTTTAAGGGCAAAACCACTCTGAATATTCCCTGTAATACACCCAGCAAAGATGGACTCTGGTCCCTCAGCTGGTGCCACATTGAAAATAAGAGTAAATACGGAAAAATTTCCATTTCACCCAAGTAAAACCGTTTGATCCATAGTAATATAGCAGTGCTGTGGAAAATTTAAATAATAATAAACATGGCATGCCGAACAACACTTTGGAAGGTGCTGCCAGTGCTCTCAGAACAGTTAATAAAGTAGTCACAAATGATTCTGCCCACTTTTGTCCCAAAGAGGATCATATTTAATGCTCCATTTAATTTGCTCAAATGTCAGGGAACATCAAAAGGGGAAATTTATTGTATTAGTCACTGAAAGAGATATAGTAGGAGCATCCTGCTATCTAAAGATGATTAATAAAAATAGCTATTGATTCTGCAAAGTCAATAAATCCAGCTGTTCCAATGGTGGCATTAGTCAGTCCCAGGCACTACTGGAGTTTGTTTGGCTCCCTGCAGATGGATCTGCAGCCTCTGCTGCTCTCCCAGGCAGGGAGGAGAGCAGGAGCTGCTCTGGGGTCAGGAGTCCCATCCAGCGCCGTGGGGATCTCTGGATGGCAGCACAGGGTCCCTGGGTTGGTGCAAAGGGCCAAACTCCTGGGTCTGTGCACCCAGGGAGCGGCTGCTGAGGGTCAGGCTGGACAAACACCCCACTGAGGGCTCTTCAGACCATGGTGAAGGGAGACAAAATCTTGGAATGGGTTGGGTGGGAAAGGTCCTCTCAGACCACTGAGTTCAAACAGTTCCTTCAGCACCACTGCCCTCTGTCCCCAGGTGCCACATCCACAGGACATTGAAATCCCTCCAGGGATGGGGGCTCCACCTGGCAGCCCTTTCCATGAAGGAATTTCCCCAATATCCAACCAAACCTCCCCTGGGCCAGCCTGAGGCCGTTCCCTCTGCTCCTGTCCCTGTTCCCTGGGAGAAATCCTGATATCCCCTGGCTGCCCCTCCTGGCAGGAGCTGTGCAGAGCCAGAAATTCCTCCCTGAGCCTCCTTTGCTCCAGGCTGAGCCCCTTTCCCAGCTCCCTCAGCCCCTTCCCAGCCCCGTTCCCTGCCCTGGACACCTCCAGCCCCTCCAGGTCCTTCTTGTCCTGAGGAGCCCAGAGCTGCCCTGGGATTCAGGATGCAGCCTCAAGGTTTCCTCTGTGTTGTAGTGCCAGGCCCTGCTCCTCAGCCTCTCTCTGCCTGGCCTCTGCTGTAATTCTCATTTCTGGAGCAGCCCTTGCTGGTATTTCAAAAGAGAAGACTCTCATTCCCTCCCTCCCCATGAACCAGGGCTTTGGGAAAACATCTCCAGGAGATTTTATGAATTGGAGTTTTCTCCTCTCTGCGCAACTTTTACAGGAATTTCCAAGAAAATCCCCCTGGCCATGTTTGGAATTGTCCCCACGGGCCGAGCCAGGCTGCCTGTACCCATCTCCCAGTGACATCAGCCTTGAACTCTGCCTGGGACTTCTGGAGAACCCTGAAATCAGTCAGTGTTTGGCATCAGGACTTGGAAAGCACTGGCTGATTCCAGCACTTCCTTCTCTGTTTGTTTTCTCAGCGGGGCCAGACGTCACCACTCTCATTTTTCTTGGGCAGATGATGATGGGAAAAAAATTCAGGATGCTAACTTTGGCTGAAAAAGATTTCTGCAGCGATATCATCTCAATGTTTCCCTTCTGAACTCCCAGCTGAGTTTCATCTGCAAAATTCTTCGTGGCAAACTCTCAAAGAGTTCAGGGATTGGTGCTGGCAATGATGAACTCAGGCTTGCTGAGATCTTTCCATGAGGGGGCAAAAATCCTTCCAATTTAAATATTAAAATTACTTGCTAATGAATGCAGGATAAGTTATGGAATGGGGTAGATTGTGGCAGATTTTAATATTTCAGGATGATGCTGCTGCTTCATTTCTGATGTTCTGTGGCGATGCTGATTGCTGCTTTAATTGACAATAGGGAAGGAGAAGCCATTGGTGTTACAAACAGATGGGCTGAGTTACCTGTCCCCTGAAGGATTTAACCAGGGAAGAGGGAGATTCCTTAAAAATCCCCTTGTGCTCCATGCAGGGATGTGGGAGATGCTCTGTAAGCTACAGGAAAAGGCTGGACAGTGGCTGGGCACTTGTTGGATTTCTGGAGGGACCTTTCCTTGTGCCTCATGGCAATGTCCCCTGACTGAAATCCTTCCTGGCTGCCACCCTGCCCTCGCTGGGGTCTGCAGGAAGCACCTTTGGAATTTGGGAGCTGCTCCAGACCCCCTCAGTGCTCCTCTGTTGGCCAGAGCTGCACTGCACAGCTCTGCTTGACATCACCCAAACTTCCCCGAGCTGGGCTGGCACTGGGTACACCTGCAGATATCTGCTCAGAGAAACTTCCTCAAATGCCTTTTTGAAAGTTAAAGTGCATTTACTGGATTTCCCTTCTCTGTTGTGGCTGTAAAATCTCCAAAGGACACCAGGGATTAGTTAAGGATGACCCAGCCATGCCTACAGCCACGCTGCAGTCCCTAATCACATCCTCCTCCTCTTCCTCCTCCTCCTCACCCTGCCTGCCTCGGGAGTTTCCCTCAGTTCCCCTTCCACAGGTCTGGAATTCCCTGGTCTGAGGTTCCCAGGGTGTCTTTGTGAAACAGTTGAGCAGTGTTTGACAGCTTCAGAGCCTCTGGAATCTCACCCAAAAGTTTATGAGCTCTTTAAAATGCCCATTAAATGTTCACAAGTTGCCATGCTCGTTATTTGATGTTATAGTTTCAGCACATCCATTCTCCTCTCGTTTTTAGGCGGAGTTTTCTTTCAGCTTTTCTTCTTCAGGGAAATGTGCTGATAAAATCTTAGAGTGGTCTCTGGTATGAAGTTCTCTCAGGGAGGGTCAGGTTGGAGATCAGGGAAAGGTTCTTCCCCCAGAGGGTGCTGGGCACTGCCCAGGCTCCCCAGGAATGGTCCTGGCCCCAAGGCTGCCAGAGCTCCAGGGGCATTTGGACAACACTCCCAGGGATGCCCAGGGTGGGGTTGTTGGGGGGTCTGTGCAGGGCCTGGGGTTGGATCCATGATCCTGTGGTCCCTTGCAGCTCAGAGTGTGACTGTGTGATGCTGCAATGCTGGGTGAGGGTGGGGTTGTTGGGGGGTCTGTGCAGGGCCTGGGGCTGGATCAGTGATCCTGTGGTCCCTTGCAGCTCAGGACGCTGATTCTGTTCTTGATTCACCCTCACAGCCTCACATCCCCTCTAAAGCCGCACTGTCCGTGAGCTCAGGGCGAGGATGGAGCTGAAGGAGTTCGTGTGTTCCAGGGAGGAGGAGAGGGGAGGGCAGGGGTGCAGGGCAGGGGGTCCGGCAGGCAGGGGAGGATGGTGGAAGGTGGAAATGTTGGTCCATTACGGCAGAGAGCAGATAATGTCCCTGCAGGGCGTTTGTCGCGGTGGGTGCTGGCCCCAGGCAGTGGCTGAAGCAGGCACCCACCGAGCCCTCGTCCGGGGGGAATGGAGACATTAGGGAACATGCTCCTCGGGAAAAGGGTTCTTATCTCAGCCCTTGCATATGTACCGGGGGCTTCTGCAGGGCCCGTGATAAGTAGGGCTCCTTGTTTCATTGAAAGGAGGAGTAAATAGTCACATAAAACCCATATAATTTGCTGGCTTGTAAGTTAAAGCCCCAGGCAGTCTTATCACTTCTTTTGTCATGTCCCTTACACTTCCAGGGCAATTCCGTGTCAAATTGCTCTACATTCTGCAGCCTGACCCAGCAAAAGTGGAAGCCTGCAGAAAAACTTACCATTTCTTCATCCTTTTTTCTTTTTTTCCTTTTACATTTTGTGCCTTCTGAACCGAACTATTCCTTCCTCCCCGCGAGCTCGGTGTGTGTGTGGAGCTGCGCCCAGAGCACATCACCTCGCCGGGGTTTGTCTGTGTTAGCCGAGTACAAAGGGAAAACAGCGCTGTTTGACGAACTTTGGAAGTGAAGATATTAATTATTGAGCAGGGAGACCTTCCCTTAATACTGATGTCCAGGCTGATCCCATATTTATGTGAGAGCCCCCCAGCACAAAGGCGGCCAGGGGGAGACTGTTACCTTTGCGACCATATTTATCATGTAAATAGCTGGGGAAAGGATGCTGCCAGCTCCATCTTTAAACCCCAGAAATGCCTGCATTTCACTATTTTGTAAATGCCAGGGCGCCGCAGCCTCCGCCGGAGTTAACGGCGCGGCACTTTTGTGTTCAGTAGCATGAATCATTAATCATGAGGCAGGCCATATTCTTGTACTGCTGCTGCTTTCATTACTTGGCCTAATTAAACAGTTCTCTGAACTGGAATCTCAGATTCCTCTGTTACAGATTATCATTAATTATGGTGAAAGTGCTCAGAGATGTTGGACTCAATTATATTCTGCTCAACTCTGGCACGGCGTGATTCATTGCACAGCCTGCGCTGCAGATGTACTCTGTTCTTATCTCGCACTCCCACTTTTGTAAATTGGGCTCTGCCAGCCAACAAACCGAGAGTTATGTGCCGCCTTTTCATTAAAAACATGTTGGAGAAGCACACACCAATTAAGGAGCCTGTATTTTATGCCCAACGAGGAGCGGGGTTTGGGAGGAAGCGCCGAGCGTGCGGCTGAGTCCCCGCGGCTGCTCCGGGCTCTGCTCTCCGGTTTGGGTTTGGGTTTGGGTTTGGGTTTGGGATGCTGCTCTCCTCCCCTTCTCCAAGGTGTGGTTCCTCCCTGGAGGAACAAGCAGGGTGCTGGCATCAAATACAAGGTGTTTGCAGCCCCCCAGGCCCTCCCTCCACAGCGTTACCCATTGAAATGCTGGGAATGGCCTGAACAGCCTGGATTTCTTCTTCTGATTAATGCAAAAAGTGGCCACAGCGTAGAGCAGTGGTGTAACACTGTTAATATTAATACCCCACCAGCCTCAGCACCTTCCACCAGGTTCATAAATTACCCTGTGAAGTAAACGCACGGCTTTGCAGGTTGGTGCTTTAAAATGTTTTACATTCCAAATTGAGGTGAAATGTGACGCGAGAGCCACCAGGAATTAAAAAATATTAGGGTTTGAAATGCGATGATCCTGCAGAAAAAGAGAAGTGGGTGTTTTTCCTTCTGTGTTTTTTGGCATATTTAGAACTCAGCGTTTCTACCTGTTAGCTGGACTTCCTGGGCAGCTGTGGGGTGATGTTGTGGCCAATTAAAACCCCCTGGAATCAGGTAAAAATATATATTATGGAAAAATTGATGGGAAATATAACAGCCCTGTGTCATCCCCGGTGGAAAAGCCCCACTGAGGATCCTGGCACGGCTTGGACACCAGCACCAGGTCTGAAAACACCTGGGAGCAGAGCCCAGCATCCCTCGTGCCTCCCTGCCCTGAATCCCGGGCTCAGGCTCTGCCTTCGAGCTCAGCTGTTCAGAAAGTGAAATAGATTGCCAACAAAATTGCTTATCCTGCTCCTCCATTGTCAACAGCCCCGGATTTCCCCACTGTGGGTTAACATGGCTCACATGAGAGAGCCGGGGCAGGGAAACGTTCCAATCCAGCGTGGGGAGCATTGATATTCATCAGCATCCCCGCGCCGAGCGCGAGCCGTGTTTTTACTGATAGATGATTAGCTAATTCACCTGCCCTAAGTGGATTTGTTTCTCCGTGTCAAAATACACACTGGGTTTTATCTACAGGTAGATTGAAGCAGAGAGTCCTTGATTAAGTTATCAGGAGAGCGGCGTGGTTTGTACTCGGGGTTTGATTGCGGGGACAAAAGGCACCTAATACACAAATAATTGGTGTGGGACCGGGAATCCCGCTGTGTCACCCCAGAAACGGGGGCTTGGAGCCTGCCACGAGGGAAAACGGGCTGGAAAATGGGTTGGGAAAGGGTTCTGCCTCATCCTTCTCTCTGTTTGCTCAGATCAAACAGAGGGCGAGCCACACTCCCCGTCCGCCCAGCCCTCCCTGTGCTGAGCACCTTCCAGTCCCACACCCGTTTTTGGGTGTTCCCATGGAGCTGGACATCCAGGGACACGTGTCCTCACACCCCGGCAGGACATCCCCTCCATCCCCGTGCCGGCAGAATTCCAGCAAACCCCCAAAGTTGGCGGCGGGAGCTTCCGGGCAGCGCCGCGTGCGGAGCCTCATTTTCCGCAGGAGTTGCGGGGTTTAATATATATGAAAATCAGTCGTGGTGTATCTTTGCATATGTGCCTTTTGTAATCTAATTTTGACAGATGGCGAGCTCCATAAATCTCGCTCCTCGCTAGAGAAACCCTTGGCTTGACTCGCGCTCTCCGCAAACTTGCTGCCGACTGCTTTTGCATTTCGGTTTTTAATATAGATGCGTATATTTTTTTCCCCTGGTCTGCTTTTGTTTTGATTTTCAATGTATCTGCCAAGTATTTCCACCCCTGATTTCCACATACAAATTGCAACGGAGCTCTGATTTCTCAGGTTTTTGTGTTTTTTTTTTTTTATTTTTTCAGCCCTATTCAGTGCATAATGCCAGGGACTTTGCTATTCTGCATGTCGCCTTATTAAAAATAAATATGCTGCCCTGTCCCTGTTTGCACCGTCTACCATTACTGACAACAATCCCGACAAATTCTTACTATTTAAGGGTGGTGAAAAAACTCCACCAGGAAGCAGTTTCCTCTCCTGCCAGCTCCAGACAGGCTGCTCATTGAAAATGTAATACACTGCTGCCATGTCACAGGTCAGCTGGCAAATGGCAATCTGAATTTTAAAAGGAATATGAATAAAATTCTGTTTTATTTTGAAAATGAACTTTGTGCCCTCCATCATGAATCCAATATATGTCTTAATCTTCTATGCTCTTGAAGCCTGCGGCTCCTGGCTGAGTCCTTTGACTCCTGAACCTAATAAGGAAATAGGTTGTTTTCTCATCCTCGCCTCATTTTGAGAGGGGCTGAAACAAACAGTCCCTATTTCAGCTGTAATTGGCAAAGCATAAAAACATGTGTGTTATATAATTTTGGAGGTTTATGGCTGGAGTTTAAAATGTGATTAAGCTGTGCTACCTTTGGCAATAACGCTGCCGAGGCTCCGGCGGCACCGCCGCGTTTACCCGCGGCCCCCACGTCAGGCTGGGCAGGCAGGGAAGGCCCCTCGGGTTGGGATGCTCTGCCTTCAACCTGCCCTTTATTTACAGCCTCCTCCCAGGGCTTGGCCTTCCCGGCGAATCTGGGGCTGGAAAAATTCCAGCGGGATGGCGGGAGGGAGGCGTTGGCTGCTGACACCTCTTTTGTCCAAGAGCCACGTGCTTTGTGGGGTGTGGATATTTTTTTCTGTTTATATTTAGGATGTTTCCATGGCTGAGGACGGCCACCCTGTCCTCACAGGGATGCCAAGCATCCCTCGTGTCCCTGCCCGATCCGGGGGCTGGGTGCTCTCCGGGTGCCCCCGGATCCATCCACATCACTTTATTAAAAATAAATGTGCTGCCCTGTCCCTGTTTGCACCATCTACCAACAACAATCCCAACAAATTCTTACCATTTAAGGGCAGTGGAAAATACTCCACCAGGAAGGAGTTTCTTTGGCATCCCAGCGGATCAGCTCCTAGGAACTCCTGCTGACATTTGCCTGGGTGGAGGAGAGAAATCCCAGCGTGGCTTTGCTCCCAAAGCCACCTCGCTGATGGGCTGGGCTGGGGGAGACAGGATCATCCAACCCCATGGCAGAATGGGAATTCTGGGAATAGAGGGTTTCCCTCTTATTAACTGGGATATGGGCTTGAAAATTCACGCTGAATTTGGGGAATTTCTTCTCAAAGGAGGGAGAAAAATCCCACAACAAGAGAGAACATTATCCATCTCTCCATGTGTCCAAGTGTCCATGTGTCCATGTCTCCATCGTCTATCTACCAACTGATAGGCAATTGATAGACAACTGATAATTTATCAATCAATTATCAATTGTCTATGTATCATCTATCATCTATATCTCTATCAATTATCTGCGGTCTATCTCTACATGTTCATATAGAAATATATCAATATTTATCTGTGTATACACACAGACGTAACCAGTTGAGGTTTCCCAGCACCCTAAGAAGCCAAACCCCAAACATTTCCGGATTTTCCCTGTCTCAGGCATTGCCACAGCCAGAATCCAAGCTCAGGGGTGGAGCAGGGTCCCAGCACTTCAGCAAGGGCTGTGTGAGGAGGAGATGGATTCCCCGGGAGCTCTGGGAAGTGCAGCATTCCCTCGAGTGCTTTGCTGATCAGAGCCTGAATTCCCTGAGCAGAGCCTGGATGGTTCCTCTGTGCACCCCTCCAGCCCCAGGAGCCTGAACTCCAGCAGAACATCATCCCCTTGTTCCAAATTCCTCCCTGGCAGCCTCTCCACGCTGCATCCTGAGCGTTCCCTCCCTCCTTTCCTTCCAGGTGGTTTCCTATGGAATTCCCTCCAAAGGGAATTTCTCCAGGAATGTGGAATGGGGACAAACACCTGAGATCAGTGCCCTGCCCCAGGTCCCTCCATCCCCACAGGATCCCTCTCTGCTCATTCTCCATGGATAACAAAGCTTGGAGGTGCCATCCCTTGGTCCAGGTGTTTGGAGGTCATTTTCCCATCATTAACTAGGAAATAAAAGCAGATTTTAGTTGAAATAAAAGCAGATTTTAGTTTACCTGCACTTCCTGGATCTGGATCTTTCCTGACCTGAGGACCAGGGGGTGCCTGGAGGGAAGAGGAGCAGCTCAGCTTCCCCCTGGAGATGTTGGTCTGAGTGCTGGGAAGTGCCTGAGGAATGGGGGATTTGCTCCCCAGGAATGGGTGTGGGATGCTGGGGAGAAGGGATGTGTATTTCTCCTGCTTTTCCTCTGCAGATGTGGAGATTTTATTGGGACTTTTGGGTCCATGTGATCCCAGCTCAGCTCATCCAGAACCCTGGGGACCATTGGACTCTGTGATCCTCGGGGGTCCCTCCCGACTCGGAATATTCTGTGAATCTCCTGGTTTTTACAAGCAGCACCTTCCACCCAGTCTTGAATATTGTACCTCAGTGTGGGTGCAGAGCCCATTCCCGAAGCTTCAAGAGATTAATTATGGAAACTTCATTGGGATTTTTAATTCAGAACACAACCAGAGGGAGGGGTTTGCCCACAGAGGCTGGGTTGAACTTGAACTATTTCCATCTGCTGAGCTTTGAGGGCTCCCTCAGGGGGACAGGAGGTGGGAAAGGGCCTGGAGGAGGTTGTGGCACCTTCTCTGCCAGGAAAACAAACCTGGGCCAGGTGGGAAGTCCCCTGTCAGCCCTTCCCTGACCCCATGTGCAGGAGCACGATAAAAACCCCAAAACAGCAAAAAAACCTACAACAACCCCCCCTTAATGTCCTGGGAGCCTCGAGGGACTGTGTGGTGTTTGAGGCAGGGGTGGGCATGGAAATGTTGGGGTGCAGCAGGACAAACAGCACCAGGGAGGTTCCAGACATCCCAATGATCCCAGTTTGCTCCAAGGTATTTAATTTACGGAAATGAATGTGGACACTGAACACCCCAGAACTCCGGGAGACACAAACTGCTTGAGAAGAACAGGGAGTGAAGATTCTTGGCACACAGGGACCATTGGAAATATATTGAATTTAATTAAAAATCAGCTGCAACGCTAAACCCTGTATTGCCTGAAACCCTCCAGAAATACTAACAATTATTTTCTAATTTTATCCGTTATCTGATTTTCTAAATTTATCACTCTTCAAAGACATTCGGGTGTGAGCACGGTCAGGGAGGGCTCTGCCCTCAGCCCCTGGGATGAAGGGAACTCTGTGCTCAGGTGAGCCAGGAATAATAATAATAATGATAATTATAATGATGATGATAATAATAATAACAATAATAATTTTTAAAATTTAAAAATATTTTAAAATACTTTAAAATTACATCTTTAGGTGGTACATATTTTCAAATGGAACAATACAAAGGAAATTCCCTGAGGGATAAGGTGGAATTTCCACAGTGCCTGGGGCAGGGCAGGAATGCACCCAGGAGTGATGTAGGACACGGAGAGCTCGGTGTCCCTGACACGCCGGGAGCAGGGCGGGGATTTGGGGGCTGGGAGTGTCCCTGGGCTGCAAAGCAAAGCAATTATTTCATTACCCAGCCCTGGCTCATTTAGACCCAGCTCCTGTTTGTGTTTGATTGCTGTGCTGATAATGATGATGTGCAGAATTGCTGTGATGAGGAATTGCAATCAGCTAAATAGCAGCGGAGGTTCCCCCGGGAACAGGGATGGAATCCCACCCCGGATTGTTCGGGGGCTTCTCCCTCTTTGTCTGGGTGAGCCTGGGGGCAAAGGGGAACCAGAGCTTGGGTGGGTTAAGGAGCTGAATGAGGGAAACCAACAGGCAGAGCAAGTGGATTCTGGGTTTTTTGGGTGTTATGTCCTTGTCCTGCCTGTCACCGTGTCCCTGTGTGGGCACAGAGTGTGCCAGTGCATCCATGCACGTCATAGTCATGGAATTCTGGAGTGGTTTGGGTGGGAAGAGACCTTAAATCCCATCCAGTGGGACACTTCCCACTGTCCCAGGCTGCTCCCAGCCCCATCCAGCCTGGCCTTGGGCACTGCCAGAGATCCAGGGGCAGCCACAGCTTCTCTGGGAATTCCATCCCAGCCCCTCACAGGGAACAATTCCTTCCCAATATCCCATCCATCCCTGCCTTCTGGCAGTGGGAAGCCATTCCCTGTGTCCTGTCCCTCCATCCCCTGTAAATAATCTCTCTCCACATTTCTTGTTGGGTCCTTTAGGTCCTGGAAGGCCACACTTAGGTCACCCACGATTGTTTTCCTGAAGAATTAGCAACACAAAGATTCTGAGATTTATTCGAAATTCCCCAAAACAGGAGGATCCTGCTCCAGCAGAATCTTTGACGTGGGCTCCAGAATCCCCCCTGGCTTTGGATCTTGCGCTGTGTGAGGAGCACTGGCAGCTCCTGTGGGTGAAGAGCTGCGTCTGAGCCTTCCTGCTGCTCCCAGTCCTCCTCTTGTCCTCGCTGGGTTTTACTTTTGTTATGGATTTAATTCCCATTCCTTATAAAACCCACAGGGGTGTGGTGTGAGGGATCTGCCTGGCAGCAGCTTGGAGGAGAAATCCCACCAAAGCAGAGGCAGGAGTGAACACTGGGTGTCTTTTCCATTTTTTTCATGGCTTGTGGCATCTTCTCACTCCGGGAGCAGCGGGAATTCAAAGCAGGCCGACCGTCTGGAAGGACCCCTCGGAGTGAAACCCTCCCAGGAACTTCAGCCAAGTGAGACACATTCATTACAGCAGAAGTGGCTGAAATTACAGGGGAAACCGCTGACACAATTGGCAGGTTA
>VZRZ01001783.1:8501-18917 GCA_013398175.1 Climacteris rufus | reverse complement strand
TTTATTTTTTATTTTACTTTTATCCTGCCCCTGGAGATGCTCTGTGTCTCCCAGCTGGGATGGGATCTGCCCTTCCCTCCCTTCCAAACCCCCATTCCTCCTCTGAACGTGGATGGGATTAAAGGGATGAACTTCATGGGTGGATGGGATTACAGCGGGAAAGGGGTGAATCCAGAGGGTGCCCCAGGCTTGGGAAGGGCTCCACAGGGAAAAGCAAAGACTTTCAGAAATCTGAGATTTATTAGGAAAAAAAAAAAAGGGAGACTCGTGGGGTTTTTATCAGGAAATGGGGAGAGGAGGCTGGAAAATATTCCCAAACAACAGGACAATGGAGAATAACTGGGATATCATGGACAAGTTTAATTTTGTTCATCAGGCAGCCCAGCTTTCCCCTTCTAAGAAAAAGTTGTTTTCTTCTGATAATTTCCAAATAAAGCACAGGTGAGGTAGGAACATTGCTGTGCAGGAGTGATGCAGCAATAAAAACAATTAAATATCCCAATCTCCCTTATTTTCAGTACAGAAACAGACAATTTTTTGTAATACACAGACTCCAGTGTGTGCAGATCCTTCCTTATGGACTTCCAGTGGGTATGAAGGGGGCAGGACCTGTGGAATTGTTTCCTTTTAACAGGGAAGCAGCACCTTTTTGTGTGGAATTTTGGTCCTGGGGGAACACCACAAGGGAAAAAAAAAAAGGATTTTCATCCCTGTCATGCCTCTGGTTCCCTCAAGGGATCCAGCAGGGCCTGAGATTTTGGGGTCAGCCACAGGAATGAAGGATCTGTCAGAGAAAAAAGTCCTAAATAGTGGTTGAGATGCCCCAAAAAGGTGCTAAAAGTTCGGAAGGGCTGCAGATAATTGAGCACAGATTTGGAAAATCAAAATTTTTCACTGAGGTTTGCAGGGCACACAGAGTTCTCTCTGAGGTTACACTTCACTACATCCAGCAAGTGCATCTGTCCCAAAAATATGTGTCCTGTAACAGCAAAATAGGCTGAAAAAAGAGGATATTGGGCACATTTTGTAAGATTCTGCCACTTTCAGAAAGGTTCAGACACAGTTGTGAGCCCTCAGTGCCATTTTTCACCTGGAGGAACATTTCCATGCTCTTCGTGCAGGTGGGGGTGTCCTGCAAGGGAAATATCTGGGTCCTTGGATGTCCCCTGACCCTTTTCAGGGCTGTTCCACAAATCCATATAAATAATATGGAAATAGTCCAAAAATCCCCACCAATTCCTGCCCAGCCCCACCGGCCGCGGGGATTTCAGCGAGCGCTCGCCCGCCCAACACCTTGGCTGCTTTTCAGCTGCCCAAACCAGCCTAATAAGCTGCAAGTTCCCATAAATCTTCCTGCTCTTTAATTAGGACATCACCGGAGAGCTGAAGGCACAAAAACTTCCGGGGCTGGAGCGTGGTGGCTTCGGTGGGAAGCGGAGACAGGCGGAAAAATCTTCCTGGGAAGAGCGAGGGATGCATTTTTTATGGCTTTGATAAAGGTTTGAGCCGCTGCAAAGTGGGAAACATCTCCAGGAGGGGCTGAAAGTGAATGAGAAATTGATGCTGTATTTATTAGACTGCAATCATCCCCCTAATATGCCTGAAGATAAATGGGGAGGAATTCTTTCAGCCAAAAAAAAAAAAAAAAGAAAAAAAAGGAGCGTGGCAGAGCCTTGCCTTTGACACGGGGATTATTGATGGCCATGATAAAGTTCACAACATCCAACAGTGACAAAAACCCAACAGCAACGCTGCAAACGGGGGAGTGGAAGTGGGAAATGATGGGAAATGTTAGGGCTGTTTCATTTCAGTACCTCTGCCTCATTATGCCATCAGGAAAATGTAAAATACATAGGCTGGGTAAATGTCTCATTAAGTATTTCCCTGCTCATTCCGGGGCTGGGGAGTGGGCTGGAATAATGAAAACTGCGGGAGTGCCTTTGGCACAGGGCTGGGGGTGGCAGGAGCAGCACTTTGGCACAGGGGTGTGAGATCCCCTGAGAGCCGGGATTGTCTGGAGGGAGAGGTGGGACAGAGCCACAGCTACAGGAAAACGGGGAATTGGAATATGGGGGGTTCCTGTGGGGGTCTGACAGCAGCAGGAGCAGAGCTGGCCCATGGCACAGAATTCCAGCATCATTTAGGCTGGAAAAGCCCTCCCAGCCCATGGAGCCCAAGCTGTGCCCATCCCCACCCTGTCCCCAGCCCAGAGCTCTCAGTGCCACAGCCAGGAATTCCTTGGGCACCTCCAGGGATGGGCACTGCAAACCTCCCTGGGCAGTTCCAAGGCCTGAGCAGCCTTTCCATGGGAAACCTTGGACTTGTTTGGTCTTTGTGGGCTCTGAGTGCAGGGAGCAGGAGCTGGGATCTGCTCACCACGTGGAGATGCTGGGAGGGCAGAGGGACTCAGGCTCTGCCCTCCACCAGCACCACCCTGAGCTGCTCCTGCAGGAGGAAAACCCTGCTGGATGCACAAACCCAGCTGTGGTTTCAGGAGGAAAGGTTTAGATTTTAAATTTAAGAAGGAATTCCTCCCTGGGAGGGTGGGCAGGCCCTGGCACAGGGTGCCCAGAGAAGCTGTGGCTGCCCCTGAATCCCTGGAAATGCCCAAGGCCAGGCTGGACGGGGTTTGGAGCAGCCTGGGACAGTGGGAGGTGTCCCTGCTCATGGCAGGGGGGGCACTGAATGGGCTTTGAGGTCCCTTCCAACCCAAACCAATCCGGGATTCCACGATTCCATGAAAATCTGATGGCTCCATAAAACTCCCAGTGCAGGGAATGTCCTGGAGAGCTGCTTGGAGGCAGCACTCAGTGACACCCTGCACAGTGATCCTGACTCAGGAGAGGAACTCAGTGCATTCCCAGCTGTGTGCACTGATTCCAGCTGTTCGTGCACCTAAAATTATCCAGGGAATTGGCTGATGCATCATTGGGAAATTCACTTTTGGAAAAGTTACCTAAAGCCCAGAAAAAATAATACACATTTTATATAGGTGGCTTTTATTTTATGCTGACACAGAAATCCTTTGTAGGTCAAAGTCTGTGATTCCCAGCAATGTTTTCTGGCATCTCATGCTCCAAAGTCCCTTTTTTGAGCAGTTGGGGAAGTTTTCCTTATTCCCAAATTCCTTCCAGCTGCAATGGGATAAACAGGCAGGAGCAGGAGGAGGCAGTGCTGGGGCAGCCTGGGAGTGTGTGTGTGTGTTTAGAGAATCCCAGAAATCTTTAAATCTTTGTCCCTGGAGTGTTTCAGCACTGGATGGGGATACACGGGATTTAAAACCCTCTGAGGTTGTAGAAAATATTATTTCCTGGAGAGTGAGAGCTGGAATTAGTGATGTCCAGGGATATTTAACCCCTACCTGGATGTCCAGGTGTGTGGGGATGAAGGGATGCTCAGGCACCACCTCCTCCCACGGAGGCAGCGACTGGAAAACCCAAATTCCCAAATCCCTCTTGCGCAAAGCCACCAGCAGCACCTTCGGAAAGAACTTTGGAAGCCTTGGGAAGAGATGGAACGGCACAAAATCCCTGCCTTTCCCCTAATTTCCCACAAAACTACTCTGCAACACCACCTAGTGCTGCCGGGATGTGCCGCGGCCCCGGGCGGGACGGGGATGCACCCGGCCTGGGAAAACCACCAGGAATCCCAGAAGGAATTCCCGAAGGAATTCCTGCATTCCTTCCTCATCCTTCCCCCGGAGCTGATTAGCTGGGAAAAGCAGAGTACTGGGAAGGTCTAAGGGTGTCCCGGATTTGCTGTGAGTTGGCAGACTCAGGATGAAGTTGGAATTCCTGTTCCCTGAAATCCGTGGAGTGCCCATGGAATATTTGAAGCGCCAGTTGCACGACCAGCACCTCTGCAGCTCTGCAGACCTGGATAGCGATGGATGGGTTGTTCCTGCAGCATTTCCGCAGGACAGTGTCCCAAAATCAGGGATATTGAGAGGAAGGTGGCGCACTGAGGGGAAGGGATGTGGGAGGTGATTCCTTGGTGTGCTCATTTCCATCGTTCCTGCATCCCACCAGGGGACAGGAGCAGAAGGAAAACAGCCCCTCCCTGGGCAGGAGCTGGAATGAGGAGAAGACATCTGTGGGAAGCCTTCAGCTAATTATCATTGTTACATTTTTGGTGCAATGATCGTTATTACTGAGCTGTGTTATCAATGACGATAATATCAATATCATCAGGATGACCCTGGAGGAGCAGGAGCTAAACAGCTTCCCAGTGGAGCCACGGGAATTGGATTGGGAAGGGGTGACACGGAGTGTTTGAGGTGCTCCAGGGATGTCTCATCTGCTTTTTTGGGAAAGGTGGAGTTTCTGTACTCTTCTTGTATTTGGAGGGAAGAGGTGACACTGCTGCACCAGGGAGGGCCAGCTTGGACAGCAGCAGGAATTTCCCCATGGAAAGGGAGCTCAGGCCTTGGAAGTGCCCAGGGAGCTTTGGAGTGCCCATCCCTGGAGGTGCCCAAGGAATTCCTGGCTGTGGCACTCAGGGCTCTGGGCTGGGGACAGGGTGGGGATGGGCACAGCTTGGACTCAACTCCATCTCCAATTCCACCTCCGACCTCCCACTATCCCAGGCTGCTCCAAGCCCCATCCAACCTGGCCTGGGACACTCCCAGGGATGGGTGGAAGGAGAGGGAGGGAGGGAACATCTCCCCTGGGAATGTGGAGCTGCCTCCCCGGGATTTGACGTGGAATGTTTGGACATCCCCCCAGGGATGTGGCACGCAGGGAACGTCCCCGTTGTCCCCACGTGTAAGATTTGCCACTATCACACGGCCAAAGCCCCAAACAAAGGAGCACGAAACACAGGGAGAGCTAATCCCACTGTTCTATCCCTTATTATGCTGTCTCCCTAATGGAATGTGTCTCAGCTGCCACCGGGCAGGGATCCATGGTGAGTAAGCTGTCAGGTTTAATTGGGCTATACTGTGAAAATACATAAATAATGCCTTTATTAAATAAATAATCCCACTCCTGGCTGAGGGAAAGGGCTCTGGGATGTGCCCGCTGGGAATCCAAACCTGTGAGGGGGAAAGAAGTTCCCAAAGTGTTCCCCCTGCACAGGAGGCAGGACTTGTGCCCTGGTAGAGACCAGAGAGGGGCTGGAGTCTCCTCCCTGGGATATTCCCGAGCCCTCTGGACACATCCAGTGCCCTGTGCTCGGGGCTGGCCCTGCTGAGCAGGGAGTGCCACCAGAAGCCCTCTGTGGTCCCTCCCAGCCTGACCCCCGTGGGAAATCCTTGGGCTGGAATCCTTTGCCCATTTTGTGCTCTCAGGATGTCCTTGGCAGAGATATTTCCTGGAGCACTGGGTTGAAAATGCCTCATCCTTTGGAGGGATCTGCCACAGGTAAGGACACCCCACTCCTCACACATCCACGGGAAGGAGAGGATGGGGCTGTGGCTCCTGGGGCTGTCCTGGCAGCCAGGTGTAAATAAATCCATTTGCTACTCTACCAAACACCCAGGGAGGGTTTAATGATGGTTTGAAAGCAAAGCCCTCGTTAAACATCTCCACTGCCCCTCCAGCCCCTTCCCACGTCCCTGACGAGGTGTCAGAGCTGCTGCCAAATTCCCCTCGGGTCAACCTCACAAGAACAGCTCAGGAGGAGCAAATATCTCAAATATCTCTGAGCTCAGCTCAGCTGAATCTCTTTTTTTGCCTCCATTTACATCATAACCACGAAAGAAGCAGTGCTGGGGCTCCCAGCGAGGGAACCAATGTTGTGCTCACAGCATTTCCTTTAATTTCCCCAGTCCTCCCAGTTTGGATCCCACGCTCTGGCCCTTGGCACTGGCACTGCAGCTGGAGGGGAGAGCAGGGAATACAGCAGGAACAGGCAGGACAGAGGGATTTGGGGCTTGCCCATGGCAGTTTTCTCTCTTTCCTCAGCCACCTTCCTCCCCATGAACTTCCTTGGTTTTGCAAAGGGAAAATCCAACCTCGCCTTTCCTTGCCCTTAAGGCCAGGAATTTCATGGAAAGGAAATCCAGGTTTTCTGAATATACAGCAATTTTGCCAAACAGCTTTTGGTGCATGTCACAAATGTTATCTTCTAAATTCACTGAAATAGCCCATTTTATCATAGAACCATGGAAAGGCTTGGGTTGGAAGGGACTTTAACCCAAAACCTCAGAGAACATCTGGAATCACTCCAGCTCAGATGATGCACCAGGTTCTCAGTTGAAGGCAGGGACCTGTGGACCAGAAAAAGGCTTTCTGCAGATATTGTCACTTGTCATTCACCCAAACCCCAGGGACACAGACATGCTTTGGTGCAAAATCTGTGAGAAAAACCCAGGTTGTGTTCACAAACTTCTGCCTGTTCAGCTCCTCTGCACGCTGCCAGCTCAGCCCATGAAGCCCAACGTGTGTCACAACTGATCACCCGTGAGGGAATTCTCCAAATCCCTGCAGGTGTGAAGAGGTTGGTGAGAGGAGGGGCAAGAAATGTGGCAAAGAAGAGATTTCCTGGCATTTCAAACTCCTAAACCCGGAGGTGTTTTCCAAAGGCATCCAGCAGCGTCCAGGTGAGACAGGAGAGGTGACTGGTGTGGTTGAACATTTTTCTGGACATCTCACCATGGTTGGGTGTCAGTCAGGGCAACAGTTGGGTTTCCATCCTCCTCTGGAAAATCCCAGAATCTCAGAACCCTGAAGCTGGAAAAGGTGTCCAGGATCACTGAATCCAAGCTGTGCCCATCCCCACCCTGTCCCCAGCCCAGAGCTCTCAGTGCCACATCCAGGAATTCCTTGGACACCTCCAGGGATGGGGACTCCAAACCTCCCAGGGCAGTTCCAAGGCCTGGCCACCCTTTCCATGGGGAAATTCCTGTTGCTGTCCAACCAAACCTCCCCTGGCCCAGCCTGAGGCTGTTCCCTCTGCTCCTGTCCCTGTTCCCTGGGAGAAATCCCGATATCCCCTGACTGCCCCTCCTGTCAGGGAGTTGTGCAGAGCCAGCAGGGCCCCCTGAGCCTCCTTTGCTCCAGAAGATCTCCCCATCCCTGTCCTTGCAGGAAAGGACCTTCCCAAGCCGTGCCTGGAGCCGCAGCTCCCCAGGGCTTTGGCTCTTTTCCCTCTGGTTTGGGAAGCTGCAGCTCCCAGGCAGTTTGAGTTTGAATTTTGCTTCCCCGGCCTCCTCCTCACAGTCTGGCCATGACAGCTCTGTCAGGAGGTAACAGACAGGAGCCGTGATTGAAGCTGAAGTCTGCTGTTTGATGGTGTAAGGCGCTAAAGCAGATGCTGATAATCAAGAGAATCAAACCAAGCTGCTGAGATGTGAGGCTCCCAGACACGTTGGGCTGGATGAGCAGCCCTGGCATTTATTTCGCTAACTTCAGGCTGCCTGGATTTTACAACCTTTTCCACACAAATCATTTGGGGGCTGGGGGAAATTGCTGTGAGTGGTGAGGCTGCTGCTTGGGCAGGGCCTAAGCCAGGCCTGAGCTGGTTCCTCTGCTCTGAGGGGGCTCAGGGCAGGCACAGATCCCGTTCAGCACCTTCCTCACAAGGGCTGGGTTCAAATCATGCTCTCCACAGTGCCCAAAAACACTCCTGGTGTGTCCCTGAGGTGTCCCTGGGATGTCCTGTCCAGGTTGCTGCCACCAAAGGGACTTTGTGAGTGAACTGGCAATTCTGAGAGCAACTTCTGTGTTCCCAAGAGCTTGGGAATGACCTTCACACCTGTAGCTGGAAAAAAAACCAAACCCAAATGGTGTTCCTGGTGTTCTCCCATCCCTGGAAGTGTCCAAGGCCAGGCTGGAGCACCTTGGGACAGTGGGAGGTGTCCCTGCCCAGGGCAGGGCTGGGATGGGCTTAAAGTCCCTTCCAACCCAAACCATTTTAGGATTCTGTGGTTCTTATTCCTACTTTTTAAAAAAACATTGTGAGATGGGTTCAGGAGAGCTTGTGTTGGATGAACTTCGTGGTTGGACCTATAAACACAAAAGTTCCTGTGGCTCCAAGGAATCTCCAGGAGGGAGAGAGAAAATCCCAGCCCTGAGGAGGGGCTGGATCAGCTCCTGGTGCCCACCCAGGGCTGTGCTGTGCCCCTGGAGCTGCCCCAAGCACTGGGAATGTCCCAGATCCAGCATTCCAGCTGCTCCAAGCACTGGGAATGACCCAGATCCAGCATTTCAGCTGCTCCAAGCACTGGGAATGGCCCAGATCCAGCATTCCAGCTGCCCCAAGCACTGGGAATGACCCAGATCCAGCATTTCAGCTGCTCCAAGCACTGGGAATGTCACAGATCCAGCATTCCAGCCGCTCCAAGCACTGGGAATGTCACAGTTCCAGCATTCCAGCTGCCCCAAGCACTGGGAATGTCACAGTTCCAGCATTCCAGCTGCCCCAAGCACTGGGAATGTCACAGTTCCAGCATTCCAGCTGCTCCAAACACTGGGAATGACCCAGATCCAGCATTCCAGCTGCTCCAAGCCCCTTTCCCTGGGGCTCATCCTGGCGCTGGATGGGAGGGACAGCCTGGGGTGGGTTCCCCTGGGGGCTCTGGGAATGTCCAGGAACCACCTGAGCTCCACCCTGTGAGTTTGGATATTCCCAGGTGAGGGATTTTATGGGAATTCTGCCCTGGCTGTTCAACCACCCCTTCCTGAGCTGGGTTTGAAGGCACAAACTGCCCTGGGAATTATTTCGGAGCTGTTGGTTTGGAACTCTGGCCTTTCTTTGGGAATACTTCTGGTTTCAGGGTAGTTGGGTGTTGCTGTTCTTCGCTCTCTGAAGGGAAAGAGGACATTTAAATTTTGACTTTAGGGAATTTTATGGTTGTTTGTCTCAAAAACATAAAGTGAGGTTTAGACCCTGAGCAGGGGCATTGCTGTGGGTCCAGGCCTGCCTGGAGACCTGCTTGGGCCAGAGAGCTGCCAAGAAGTCAGATTATTTTTAATATTTATTACTGCCTAAAGTAAATTACAGAGTAAGCAAGGAATAAAAAATTCCACGTTTTTATTAAGGCAAAAAAATAGGAGTTTCATTTGTTGGTTGGGGTTTTTTGGTTGAGGTTTTTTATTTGTTTTGTTTGTTTGGGTTTTTTGTTTGTTTGTTTGAGGTTTTTTTTCTTTTTTGTTTTTTGTTCTGTTTTGGGGTTTTTGTGGTTTTGGGGTTTTTTTTTGTTGTTTAGGGTTTTTTTTTGTTTGGATTTATTTTTTTTGTCTTTATAATATTCCCTCGACTCTTGAAGTTGAGATGACAGCTCTAAACCTGCAGCTGGCCTCACTTCCAGCTCTTCAGCTGAGACACTGAAGTCAAACCGTGGCTGTTCCTGTTGTCTTTGGCACTTCTGCAGTCACAGGCTCGAATAAAATTAAAAATAGGCTCAGTCACTTTGAAATGAGTTGGCAGGGATGGTTCATTTAATATAAATAAATGAATAAATAAATTCATTAATATATTAAATAAATAAATATAGAAATAAGCCATCCTCTGGCTGTGGACAGAGTGAGCTTTGAGCTGGAACGTGCTGGGAAACGTGGAAGGGGAGATGGATTTTGATATTGCAGGAATGATCCTGAGGTGAGAGACTGGAATGTACCAGGAACAAACCTGGCTTGGAAATTCCAGCAATGCCTTGGAGTCAGCGTTCCCTGAGCTCCTGCCTGGGGGGCTGGGATGGATGGGATGGATGGGGAAAAGCAGCTCCAGGCACCCCCAGCTCCTGAAAGCTGCCTGGGAGAACCCTGGAATCTCACTGGGATGTGGGATTTGCCATCCCCACAGGGGCTGGAATGAGGGGATCTTTAGGGTCCCTTCCAACCCAACCATTCTGAGATTCCCAGTTCCTTCCTCCCTGTCCTGGGATTGAGTTCCCCAAGTGCTGAGGCTGCTGTGGAAACCTCTCCTGACTTTCCAGGCTGGGAAGAACCCAGCCTGGGAGAACCCTGGAATCTCACTGGGATGTGGGATTTGCCATCCCCACAGGGGCTGGAGTGAGGAAATCTTTAGGGTCCCTTCCAACCCAACCATTCTGAGATTCCCAGTTCCTTCCTCCCTTTCCTGGGATTGAGTTCCCCAAGTGCTGAGGCTGCTGTGGAAACCTCTCCTGACTTTCCAGGCTGGGAGCTGGGAGCTTCTCCCCCTCAGCAGGGAGAGTGGAAGCCAGAGAGCTCCATAACCAGGGCTCCTGACAGTCGGAAAGGCAGCGCACTCCAAACTCCCAGGCCATGAATATTCAGCGTTTCCATGATCTCCGCTGGCACCGCTTTGTCCTTGGGAGCTGGGAGAGGCCAGGGCAGCTCAGCCTGGGAGGGCACAGAGCAGCAGGAATGGGACAGGGATTGCCCTGGGCAGGGTGGGGAGGGGCTGGGATGGAATTCCCAGAGAAGCTGTGGCTGTCCCTGGATCCCTGGAAGTGCCCAAGGCCAGGCTGGATGGGGCTGGAGCAACCTGGGA
>VZRZ01001782.1:0-14912 GCA_013398175.1 Climacteris rufus | reverse complement strand
GTCTCAAAATGTTTATTAAGTGTTATCTATAACTTGGCAGCACAGAAAAGTGCTTTGTCAATTACAAGGTTCAGAATGGGGCAAGCATGTCTCGTCCAGCTTATTTATTCCCTAGATTGTCCAGTTAGGGAGGTGTCGTGTAGGATATTTTCAATAAAAAGCCAATAATCAGTTTTTCTTATCCCACATTGCAGAACTTTAGAACCAATGGCAGAAAACACAAGTTTTTGGAAAAGAAAGGGGAAGTAGCGAAGGTAAAAAAGGAAGTTATAAAACAACACCTAAACCCTCCGTTTTGGACACTATTTTTACAATATTTCATAAACCAAAATGTCTACACTTCTACCTAATTCACCTAGTGACACAACCTCAACTATACAGCATTAATTTCAAAGTTATCACACTACAGGGGAAGTCTTTTCCAGGGTTTAAGATCAAATGAGGTGTATTTTTGGGGATCAAAACTTGTTAAAGCAGAAAGAGTGAAATTCTCAGAATTCAGGGTTCCAATAGGGATACACCTTTCTGATCTGAGTATCTGCATACACAGATATTCTTCCCCAAGTAGTTTGGGGCTGCAATCCCAAGTACCTAAAACACATGAGGAAGAACTTCAGGCTGAAAAGCTAGATGGTGGTGGCTCATTAAAACCAGGTGGAGAAAGGGGGTAAGAAAACACCCCAGAAATGCTATCATTTTACCATTTGCAAACCTTACCCAAAGAAATGTGAAATGCATGTGAAAATCAGTGAGCACAGAGAGGATGGGTGAATAATTTCTTGGCATTTCTGTCAGGAATAGTCTTTGGAAAAGTTGGGGTGGAGTGGTGTTTCCCCAGTGCTGATTTCTCCTGTCCCTTTTGTAATGTTGCCACAAATAACCTGCATGGACTTCATCTAGTGCAAAGCACAGTTTAGGATGACATGCAGTAAAAGCAGAAGCAAAATATCTGGTGAAGAAAATGTGAAGAAAATGTTCTTCAAGTCTCGCACTCTGACCTGAGGTTTCCTTTCAATGTAGACTGATTTGTTAGTCTTCAGAGCCATCTGCGTCTTCCATGGAAGAGTTTTTTGAAAACATGCTAATTGTACATTTGTCAGTCTCCTTTATGAACTCAGTCGCAGTACTACCTTCATCAAGGGCCCCTTGTAGCTTAAATTTTTTTTCCTCCTCCCTATTGTGGTTTTAATTTCTTCACCAAAAGAGCTGAAGGCCTCTCTTCTCCCAGTAATAACTCATTACCCTCAATCTTGGATTGTCCCCAAACGCTTATAACTTATTTTCCTTCCTCCCCAGTATTTCTTAAAGCCTTCTGGTGCAGTTAGAGCTTTGCCATCTGCCACCTTCATGATATTACAGTACGGAAAAACTGCTGAGTTATGTTTTCTGAACCATGATGAGAAGTGTGTTAGTGTTTCCATTTCTCGCTGTGCTACTCTAACATACTGTATTTTTGTCTTCTGATCTATTACTGCCTGTCTTCAGTCACTAAATATGGTATCTTTCAGGCAAGACACTTACACTTTAAGTGTACTCATCTCATTGTCCCTTCTCCACTAATTCTACCCATTTCTTTTTTCCCCTACTACTGACTAATAACTCACGTCATTTCTACCTGCTGTTTCCACTCTCCGGGATTTATTTATGAAGTTTCTTTCAGTGTCTAGGAGCACACATTTTCCTCCAGATAATTGTTTATTAGCATCTTGTCATAAAGCAATTGTATTTATAGCTTTTTCTGAACGTTAACACTGCTTCAGAGTTGTGGGAAAAGTAGCTCTATGACCTAGTGGTTGTGAAGGGTTAACTGTCTCCATCAGTATAGAAAGAGTTTCTGCTCTGTACATATTTCTGGTAGGAAATTAAGAGAAAAAATGCGAGAAAAGCTGATGGCTATAAATACATTGTGCTGATGCAGGAAGTTTCAAAACTTCCTGTGTCTTTCTTCGTAATCAAAGCCTGTGATTTATTATATCTCAAGAAAGAAGAAATAAGGTTACACTTTGACCCACTTTCTTGCTGGAGCCTGATCTTCATTTCCAAGTGACTTGAATTTGTTGGGAATCGCAGATAAGGAGAGGTCAGGCTGGACAACAGCCTCAGATAGCTTCAAATAATCTGCCCAGAGTCACACTAATTTCTACACCATTTTGTTGCAATAAGGAAGTCTCTAGGTGTCCATCCTGGCTGATCTCACCATTCTTTGCATTGTAATATGCTTGTGTTAAGGTAAGTCTGTCAGTCCATTGCAACTTGAGAGGGTCTCCAGGCTTTTGCTGTGACTGGGAAATCCTAACTCTGATTTGTGAAACCATCACTCACTTGCATGTGAATGTCAGAAACATGATCTCCCACCTACAAGAAAAAAGTAAGAATTCTCTGCTGCAGAGCATGGTTTAGTGCATACTGTGAAGTTTCCAAGAATCCATCTGCAAGGCTTTGAGAGAGAAAAAGTTACACTGGGTTAATCACATTGACTTCATGTACTGACAGGACAGAGGGCAATACAGCCTTTAACCTTTCACTGATGCAATCCTTCTGTATGCAAGTATTGTGAGTGACCATGCCATAAATCCTTGTGCATTTGATGGAGGCCTGGGGCCAGGAAGTGCCCCAGGCCTGGGGGGAACTGGGGCCAGGAAGGCGTGCTTACACTTGCAGTTTGAGAACTTCTTTGTTTATCACATCCACTGACATTTTTACTGTTGAAAGTATTTCTGCATTGGTCAGAGGCTAGAGGAAAAGTGCTTTTAAACGCTGAATGACAGTCTTGGCTGTGTGGTTTCTTGGGTCTTTTTTATGATTGATGTGAGAAGGTTAAAAATTAAAGCACTATTTTTTCCCCTCTCTCTTATTTAGGAAATTATTTGGCCTGTCAGATTCCACCTAGTCCTGTTTATGGTGTATAATTTTAATTTGTCTTTAAATACAATGCAATTACATTATGAGACTAACATTAAAGACTGGACAACCCCTGAAATCTGAGTGTACACTTCAGCAGATGGTCAGTTACCCTGCTGGTTTTCCTGGGTTGTAAGAAGAATCACAAATTTTTTTATATCTCCATGGTGTATGGTGGCTCAGGTTCTGGTGTCATTCAGCAGCAGATTTAGAAGAGGGAAAGTTTTTCATCATAAAATTCTCTGTTTACCTTAAAACAATGGGTAGGATAAGACATATATGCTCGTCATGCTATGAAATATAGGAAGATTTTCACAGAAACAAACAAGAAACAAACAAAAAAACAACTCCCCCAACAAACACAAAAAATAAACAAACACTGTTTACTTGAGCTAAAAAAAAATCTAAAATGCTGTCTCTAATAGGTGTTTTTTAGATAGTTGAGAAATTTTATCCCTGTCATCCTATTGAGTATCATAAATTTTCATAAGCTGTGTTTCTTGACCTTTGCAAATATTACTTCCTCAACACTGTTTGCAAGCAGTGACAGATTCTGTCCTAAAATTCTCCTGAACTAATTGACTACTGTAAAAGCCACAAGGGTGTCAGAAGCAAGCCTAAGATACATGTATAGAGAAGACCCTTACACTGTTTATAGAGGCTTCTGGTAAACTGAAACCAAAACTGAGAGTGTGTCCTTTCCGAAATTATAATGTAGGTATCTTTGGATAATGCTGCTATGGTTAAAAATTGTTTTACAGAATATGACCTCTTAAATTAGATATACTATCTAGCTGAAGACTATAAAAATTGACTTTGGGCCAATATGCCACGACAAGCCAAATCTGATAGCACAAACTTGAGATTTTAAAGTCATCCAAAGTAGACTTGGTACTACAGTTTTCTTGAAAATAATTTCAGCAGACTGAAGCCTCAAATGAGCTCTTCACTATTGCACTTTCTCTCTAAGCAGAAGACAATTTTGGCTGGCCATCATTACTACTTTTTGTCCACATCTTGAAGTGGACCTTTAGGGAATCTGCTGTAGTTTTACCAAAACTTTCAAGTTTGGGTCTCAGCACCGTATAGAAATGTCCGTAAAAGGTACTCTGTTTCATCTCATGGCTGTGCGGTCCATAACCATAGCTCTTGTACATTACATTCTTCCAGTTATGCCTGTGTCTGTCCTCAAGGCATTGTACTAGGAACATATTATCACCTACCACCAACTAGTTAAGTAATCTAAGGAATAACTAATCTCTAGGACTGTATTAGTGAGTTTTTTCTGAGGACAGGGAGTATGTTTTGCTTATTTTATTTTATATCTAATTATAAGACCACAAGTTTATTTACGTTTTTAATAAGCTGATAATTCTAGGTGCAGAATGGTTAGACAAAATGCTATTTTTATAATGAACTTTTAAGCCTGTGCTTAGATATTGTCCAAAAAATCTTCTTACACTTGAAATAAAAGTGCCTGAATTTGAACTGCAAATGAGTTTTTCTGTAATAGGGTGGGTTTTTTTTCTAGTTATTAATAGCATTGTTAATCTTTTTCTTATATTCCTGCCTTTGTGTCTGAAATTTTGATTTGTCCTGAGACAGCCATGCTTTTTCCACTACATGAGCAAAAACTTATATTATTAGCAGAAGTTTTGATAATTGTGTTATCCAAGTGTTCTAAACTGATATAATCTTTTTTTTTTCTATAATGATTACAAATTTTTTTCAATCATTATAATTTTGGACATCTATATGCCTTATGCCTTATGCCTTCCATTCTTCTGACTCAACCAAAATATCTTAAAATGAGAACAGATTTTGGCATGGAAGATTAATCATGAGTCTTGACAAGTTCTGATATTCATCATTAAAATGCTAGAAAATTTATACAGCAGAAAAAACCTACATTGAATAATGGAGCACATCAAAATCACCTCAGACTCAGGAAGTTCATGTCACACATTGTCAAGGGCCAGAACAGAGGTCGAGAGCAAGTTGCTGTAGCACTGGCTTTCTTCATGCTATTCTCTGTAGACACCTGCTCTTGAACATTTTTAAGAGACAACTATGCTGAGCTATGCAGCCCAATAGTCTAGCCAATGTGACTGTTCTAGTGTTCTATAAAACTTTCATCACTGTTTTTCAAAACAATACATGTCTTGGCATTACTATGGATTACTTTTATTTCTCAAGAGTTAGTTCAGGTATCACATCCTTTCCATCAGTTTCTTTGTTTTTGTTATTGAAGTTTTCCTGAAATTAAGGACCGTAACCATTTAAATAAACACTATGAATAATGAAGTATTATTCATTGGTTCCTATCTTACAAGGATAAAATTTCATAGTGGTTTCTTTTTTAACCAATGAAGTTATTGTATTGTACAACAAACAAGGATGTGAATTTCTGTTTCCTTATGGAATTGTGGCTATTGAATAAATCTATCACCACAACAACTTGTGAATCACAGTTTCAGTAATACCCAGGGGGTAAATGATTACATACAAAATATTAAGTAACGCAAGGCAGGGCCTTATACCTGGACTTTTCAGGATAGTGCAAGTATAAGTGAGGGAGCTGTTCCCCTCTAACTAATTATATAAACAAGAGATTCGTTCACCATTTCCTTCTAATGCCGGTTAGGTACTAGTATCAGTTTACTTGACATTTTTACTGAGACAAGTTAGAAGTTATTGACAGCAGTGATTTAATACTTTTTTGCTCTGATTTCTACTTTACCCATACTGCTCATTAATCAAAGCAGTAACCTAACAAATTAGGAGTATTATATAAAGGTTTGCCCCATAGTATTATTTTTAAAAGGGCAAACCAAAACAACAAAAGAAAACTAGTAAAAAGTTCTTCTAAATAAGAAGACTGGATTGTTCACACTCAGGAATAACAGGGAGTGATTTCTAGGACAGGCATGATTGACTTTTATGAGTTAAATGATACTAGAATTTAAAACCAGACCAATGTATCCATTCAAGGGTCTGTGACCTCTGCTTTGGCATCTCTCTCCTCATCTCCATTTTTATGCACTGTCGCACAGTAAAGCTAGTTGTATGCCAAATAAATTATGTGATATGTAAAAACGAGGAAAGCTTGTGTTTCTCTTTTTTTTTTTTCTTTGCCAGACACATGGTCTTTTGCATTCATCTTTTAATTTCTGCACATCATTTTTCTGTATTTTGCCACTTGATGAGAAAATGTCAATCTCAACATTCCCAAAAGAAAGTTAAAGACCCTCGATTTCAGCACATTCAGGTGAAAAGCTTTTTGTACCACTTTAATCAGAGAGAAAAGCACCTCACTTTCAGTGACAGAGAAGAGGCAGCATCACAGAATGGCTTTTTAATTGTCTTCTTCTGCTTATGTAATGATCAAGAACTTGCCTCTCTGCTTTTCAGATCATCTGCTTAATGAAGAATATTTCCTATGCAACTGTGTTTCTCTCTTAATGCTGAAATGGACAGAATGAAAATTTAGTATATGTTGCCAAGTGTGGAAGGAGAAATTTTTTTTTTTCTGTAACAAAAGCTCTCATTTTCACAGAAATTTTGTAGTTTACGACCTAGCTAGTTAAATATTAAATGTGCGATCACTTAGAATTCTTTCTTACTCGCTGACAAAGAAAGAGAGAAAATGGGAAACATAGAATGGGAAAATAGCATCTTTTAAGTGTCAAAATGACCCTTTTTGCAAAGAGATGAACATGGAAAAATATAAGAATGAAGCTCTCCCACAGTAGAACAATATGATGCCATACTGTGACTGAAAGAGTCTCTTTGTGACTGGTTGAAAATTAGGTTTACTTCATATCTTAGAAGTTATGAAATGACTTATGCTGTACAAAAATCCAGTCTCATTAATTTTCAGGGGAGAAGAACAAACAATTTCCAGTATTGTGCAGTGTGGCAATCCGGTTTTAAACATAGAGGAGCAAAGAGAACCCTCTGCGCAATAAAGCAGGAGATGCTTAGGTTCGAAAAAATTTGCAAAACACGAGATTAAGAACAAACGAGATCAAATGTTGGTGCCAAAAAGAATTGATGTATTTTAGCTAACAATAAGTGAGAGAGAGAGAGAGAGAGAAAGAAATAGAGAAAAGAAATGTATAGGCGGGGAGGGGACAAGGAGAGTGGCAGAGGTTAAGTGGAAGCAGATCACCCCTCCTTGGGTCCCAACGCCCTCTCATGGATCCCCTACATCTGCTCTTCTTGATGTTGAAGGGTCCCTGTCGCTGCTGCCGCCGCTGAAGAGCACAGAATGTCTTGGATTAATATATGCTTTGGGCCAGGTGGAAACGCCCAGGTACCACCCCTGAGGGGGCCAGCTTGAAACTGTCCCTTCCAAGGCCGTGGGTCTCCTGTGTGCAGGGTCTGGGGTTCCCCTTTGAGGGTGCCTTTGACAGGCTGTGACAGCCCCTCAGCTACCCCTCCATGGACATGTCCTGGAGTCAGGGCTTTTCCCGGAGTGGGGGCCTTCCGCAGCTGGGCTGCTCTGCACAGCAGAGGGTGGGCGTTCCTCTGACCAGAGGCTTTTTTCACTACACTCCCAAAAACTCTCTGCTCTGTGCAAACCTTGCAGCAGATAAGCCTGGGGCTA
Source organism: Climacteris rufus (assembly GCA_013398175.1). Classification (NCBI taxonomy): domain Eukaryota; kingdom Metazoa; phylum Chordata; class Aves; order Passeriformes; family Climacteridae; genus Climacteris; species Climacteris rufus. The sequence continues at coordinate 7,402 of VZRZ01001782.1, read as the reverse complement.
AGGCCTCCACCTCGTAGCTGCTAAGCTTGATCCTCCTGTGAAAGCATTCTTCTCCCCCAGCCCAGACCTTAGAATGGTGTCACTGCTATCTTAAATCAAATAGCAGTCCAGAGCCTCAGCCCAAGGGGGCCCATGCAGGCTGGTAGTGGTCTTTTTCTTCTGGTGCAGTTCAGTTATACAGTTTTGCTATAATAGACAAAAAGTCCTTCATAAAATGTTTAACCCATAAACCATAACACATCAGTCTCTCACATCTAGTAATAAACAACAGTTCTAAAATCTAAATCTGATATTACAATTTGAAAATATAGTTAGACATTAAATCCTAGAAATTACACTACTTAAAAATTGCACAAACTTGCTTCACAAAAAAATATCATCCCTCCTTCTTCCTCTCTCACTGTTTTAAATATTTTTTCCAAGTACCTATAAAATTTAATATAGTGGTTCTAGATATGAAAGTTTCTCTTAATTTCTTTCCTAATTAATAACATTTGCAGAAAGTGGCTCTTAAAAATGTCCTTTATTTCAAAATATGTTTACAAATAAAGTTTCTCATGGATTTGTAGATGAAAGAATACATGGAAGGGGAAATACACTTAAATAAATTTATAATAATTAAATTATTCATGTAAATACACCTCAGCTAGAGCACTGTATGAAGCATAACCCCACCAACATTTTAGCTTAATTTTTGGAGGGAAAGTTCTGAAAATATAAAAATATGTCTGTTAATTTTTGGATTATGTATTTAAGTAAAGAAAAATTCAGTTGGATTTTTTAATTTACATACTTTACAAAAAAATATTTGAGTTCTAGAAAAAAATTAGGCCAAATTATCACAGAGAATTAAAATCCAACTGAAAATCTTTACAAATGCAATCACTCTTGAATATATTTTAATGCAACAAAGAATTTTGGAAAATTCAAGAAACTTTCAATATTTTTTTTTTGTACAATAAATTGTATTAAAATAATTCATTTTAAGATTAAAAATATCAATTCCTCTGTAGAAATCAAAAGCAAAGCTTTCCTTGTATAAAGAGGTGACAGAGAAAAGAAGTCATATCCTCTTCAATGGTTTACTAACCTCCTAAAATTCATCTCATTAGGAGTGGTTTGATGGAGTGGGAAGGAGTCTTTCCTCTGAAATGACAGAAGTAAAGAAGTAAAAAATATTTATGCCTGTTCTTATAGGTAGGGTAATTTAAAGCACAATTTTCTCAGAAAAAGATCAGAAAAAGGTCCCTTGCAGAAAGATTGGGAATAGATAAGGTAAACATTACATGAAGATGCAACAAAAGACACTACTACACATTTTTAGATAAATAATTAATTAAATGTCAAATTTTAATTTTCTTAAAACAATTTTTATAAATAAGTAGTTTTAAAGGTGGGAACATGTTCAATTTCAATAAAGCAAATTGTTCAGTTGTTAAGTGACCAAATGTTTTTCTTTCCTTGGTAGTCTAATTGCATTACTGTTGCCTTGAAAGTCTGGTAACATGGCTGTTACTGTCTGTACCACTGTGTTACATCCAAAGGCTGCAGAGCTCTTTTTCATTTCTGGTGTTGAGGTGGGACTGTCTTGCTGACCATGATGCAGCCACACATTGCTGTCACCTCTTACAGATGCTGACACTGTCAAAGAGACTGTGAAGGAGCATGTATTCCAGTGTATTCCAGCATACTCTGCTCTCCCATTTCCATATGTCCATGCTGAAGTAAGAAATATTTCAACTGCTTGCCAAAGGCTTAGGAGAAATCCAACTGGCATAGGACACATCCTCTGAAGCACAATGCTGCTTTAGCTAGGCTTTCTCCCAGTCCTGAGCTACCTATGCAGTCCTATGCAGCTAGCCCAGGTATCTCTGTGCTTCACTGGAGCTAGGGAAACCTTGCATGTGTTGAAAGTAAACATGATGAAGAACATAGGCTTTTCCTTGATCTGCTATTGTTTAACAGATTTCTGTAGTGGAACAATATCAGAGGGTCAGGCATACTGAGTCATATTCTACAGAAATCACAGGCCAGGTGTCTAAGCTGATCTAAGATCAAATTCTCTGTGTTCAGTGTTCGCACTGTCAAAGAGCATTTAAGCAGAGATTATACTTGGCTAAATATGTTTCTGTATCAGGTTCATCCATTACTCCATAGGCTGTTTTCCTACTGCAGATAACTTTATAGTTGCCACATAGGAATGACAAATGGGTTTATGGAGGGTTTTTTTGCATCTGCCAACCAAAATATATTTACTAATCCTGTTACTCTGAAATAAGTTATGTAGGGCATGGTTTAAAAAAGGCTGGGAACATTTGTGAAATTTCTATCTGTTGCAGCAGATAGTTGTCTGACCCTATCTCCTTTGTCATTTGTTATAAAACCTGTGGAAAGACCTTGAAAGTTGAGATAGGCTTGAGGCTTGGGGTATTTCTTTCTTTCTTTCTTTTTTTTTTTAAATTTTTTAAGTCTGTTAGTATGGTTGCACTTATGTGATCTTTATTAAATTTGGGTATACTAAACACAAATTTTATCTGGATAAAGCTATGTAATATTTTCTGTAATCATCATTATGACACTTCTTCACAAGTCAAAAGCCTAAGTTGTTGTTGCCTGTATATCTTTATCTAGACTAAATCTCATGTGTTCTTCACTCAGCTCATTTCCAGGTATGATTATTATTGATGAAAGTCACCGCTTTGGGTGGCTGATGAAATGAGGAATTTGACTGGAACTCAGAAGATCCTTGGTCTGTTAATGATTTGATTTATGCTTTTTCTTCAAAGTATTTAACAGTTCACTTTTTTTTGAAAGGTAATTAACACATCTGCAGCAAGTACTTTGGCTGGGTATATTGTGACAGGACACTGTCCTCAGTAAGAATGCGGTAATGGTTTGAATAATTTGAATTACTATAATTTCATTCCATTATTGTGCATTAAAAACTGATATTGATTTGCTGACTGCAAGTATCCAAGCATATTTGCGGCATCGCGTCCCGCTCAGCCCTGCCTCGGGATAGCTCAATGGAACCTCGGGGCTGGGAGCGCCGCTTATTCAGAGGGTTTGAGCGATCCGATCGCAGCCAGGATCGAGCCCTCGCGTGGGAACCAGTGGCCCAGAATGTGGGCTCGCCAGAACCTCTCACGCTGCAAGCAGATATCCCAATGGCGCTGCCCCAGGCTAGGCAGCCTGCCCTCAGTAGGTGCAGATAGGAGCTCGCTGAGCGCACGGCGATCCGGAGCATGAAGAAAAGGAGAGGGAGATTTCTGGCGGGGCTGTAGATGGTTTATTATAGTCCAAGAGAAACCAGAAATCTGCCGAATCACGCACCAAACACGAGCTTTTAAGGCACAGGAAACAGGGCGTGGAAAACACTAACATCCAATAACGCGGGGCTTACAGGGTGGGACACAGTAATAACAACCAAGTATTAAAGATTACCTAATAACTGACCAATAAACTGCTGAACTGCGAGGAAGTCTCTGGAAAGGGAGGCTGGGTTTTGTTTCTCTCCACCCCAGGGGATGTCTAAGGGGTGTCCTGAGCATCCTCGGATCCCGTGTCACTCAACCACTGTATAGCCAATGCCTGAGCAACAGGCGGGGTCCGAGCCCCCTTGAGGGAAGGCACCACCACACATATTTACTTAGCTCTCTTGTATACTGAAATGAACACCAGCCAAGAGGAGACTAAATTTTGAAACTATAAATAATGATAAATTTTCAGATTTTCTGAAGATTTTTTCAGTTAATTAGTGTGATGAAATATTTGGTATTAAAATTAAATGGGTAATAAAGTGCATTTCAAAGCTGGAAATCAAGTTAAAAGAAGAAAAATATATAAACACAAAATTAAACCATTGAAGACATTCATTTTCAGAATTTTCTGACTAAAGTTGCTTTTGTGAAGAGCTATACTCTCTTAGAGTTGCTTTTTCTCAAAGTATCGTTTTTGCGAATCTTTCAAAAAGATGTAAATTACAGTGTTGTAAACCACTCCCTTTCTTCCTGTTTCATTTCCCCAGGCTGTAAAAGAAAATAACTGACAACCTTAAGAACTTGTGTTCAGAAGAAATGGTAAAATAAGTATCAGATATTTTTGAATATTATAGACAAAATCATAAATAATGAAACTAAGTTTAAGTTGTTATTGAAAAATATAGGAAGGTTTTATTAAGATTTTTTTTACTAATGTGTCTAACTGCAACTGTATTTTCAATAAACTTCTTACTTAGACATCTGGTTAAGGGTATTCTGTGACTGCTGATCGTATGTTGGGGCCAGGTAACCTTGGGATGAAGGTGTGTCAGTACTGCATCTAAGGAGAGTGATTTCACCACAGTTGATGGTTCAACCACATAGTGATACTTATTTATGAAGGATAGATGGAGAAAACTGCAAATTAAAAAGATGGAGGTAAACAAGTTGATATACTGAGTTAATGCTATGGGTGAAGGAATGTCAGAAAGGACAAATAGTGCATTAATTGCTAAAATATAAAACACAATGCTTCTAATTGCATTCTAATTAATAGATCCTGTTGAAGAAGAAACAAATTTTGCACCTTTTTTATACTAATTCAGTTTCATTTAGTGCTTTTAAAATATAAACACTTTATTCTAATGTATAAACATAGTTCTAGGAATGTATGTATTTTGCAGATAATGGACCAAAACCACAGACCTGCTTTAGCAAGACAAGCTACCAGAAGGATATCCTAGACAGAGGTTCAAGGTGAGTACTCATTCACAAGTATTTAGCTTTGTCATGCACCTGCTCAAGAATAATTGCAGCTTGAGTCATCAACTCCAATACAGTTGCCTCAAGACACAGACACATAAGAAAAACGTGAATTTGCTCTATTATTTCAGTCATCTTTTTTTAAATATTCTTTTTCTTTCTTTCTTTCTTTCTTTTTTTTTTTTTTAAATCTTTTTCCTATTTTTTTTTTTTTTCCTGATAGTATGTGAACAATTTTTCTGCTAAGGTTTTCATGTATTGAGCTTTAGGAAGTTTTTATTCCATGTAAAATTCCTTTATGAATGGCAGTTTCTAAACTGTATTGCACTGCTTTTGCACCTACCACAGGTATTTTTCTGATTTAAAAAACAGATGAACACATGGATGCTTTGATTTATACTTCTAGCTATTAAATGTCAAATGAGCAAAGTAAAGCAAAAGTAGAACAGAAATGAGCCAAGTAGAACTGTAAGTTCAAAGAACATACTTCTGCAGCAGTGGCTTGTTCTCCACTTGTAAAATGATTCCCTGCTCCTTTTCCTAAATCTAGCAAGTTAAACAAACTCTAAATAAAATCCAGCTCTTTCCCCTTTGTTTTTGCATTATATCAACATGAAGATGTTCACAAAATACCCAAACCCACAGTACCACTTTCATAGCACACAGATTTAATATCAGACTTTTGAAAGGGTTGTGAAACAGTGACTGCTAAGGAATTTGAAAGCAATATGATCATATTTTCTCAGAATACTGTCACGGCACAGGACAGACTTCTGTAGTCTCTGTGCATCTTCTTTAGGAAGAGATGCACAGAAATAAATTTTATTGTCAGTATCTAGGTGCAAAACCACACTATGAAGATAGTGGAGTTTCAGGCAAGCCACAGCAAATGCATTTTGCACATCAGAAACACATGCACACAGAGAAGAAAAATGAAAATTATTGGTTTATTAGTGAACTAAAAATGTTAAAAGAGTTCCAGTAAACTAAAATTTAACTGCTTGAATGTTTCAGGAAGAATTGGTTCAGGACTTCAAAAATTACAAGTACATTTTTGGGGAGTTTTGGTAGTTCAAATTGAAAGCAAATCTCTCTTACTGAGGAAGAGGTGCCAACTTTCATGGTCAAGATTGCTGAAGAAGAAAGGCAAAAATAGCATGGGAATGCAATTTCCACAGACCAAAACCACACAACAGGCGTCTTCAGAGGCAGTTCTAAATGGCCATTTAATAATTGCCTGCATCAAGCTCAGAAGCCTGCTGCTTGAAGAAATGTTGGGAAAGAGATGAAGTCTTTCTTTCTTGAGTGATATCACAGATTAAATATCATCAAGAGATATGCATTTATTAATAGGGGTTGTAGTAAAGTGAATATGAACTAACTTAGTGGTAGACCCAAGGCATCTTTCATTGCAGTTCAGTTTCCCCTATCTCATGTTGGGTATAACGGTCTACTCTACTGTTTGATACCCCTCACTAAAAGGCTGCACTGTGCTCCAGGTTTCAGGGAGCTAGATTGTAAAGGCAAAAAATGAACTGTGTGACAACTGTTAATTGTGTTTAACTCAATTGATATAAATCTTTTTAAAAAAATAGCACACAAGTTTTCCAAAATTTTGTATTACAAGGAAACTTATTGTAAATACATAAGTTTTATGCCAACAAGCTTTTGTGAGTCTTTCGTTCACATTACGTCTTGTGAAATTTTCAGACTATTTTTAGGTTACACATTGCTTTTTACACAGGTACTTTAAGGGGATAAAAAAGACTCAGGGTAAAAAAGTCTCAGCCTTCAGATTTGAGGGTCCTAATAAGTACCTATATTTATGGCATGCTACCAAACTAACACAATCATTTATTTTTGAAATTTGATTCCTTCAGTCTTTGTTTCCTGTATTGATGAAGTGTCTCAGGCATATTTTATTGCTAGTGATGTATTTTGTATTCGAATCAGGAGCGTAAGATCTTCACAGTACAACAGAGCTGCATAGATGAAAAGTTCCACAAAACTGTACAGAGTCATAACTAGCAAATTTTCAGAGAAGACAGATCAGCCAGCAGTCATGACCCTGTTTTCAAACAAAATCAAAAATATTAAAGAAAATAAGAAAAAGGGAAAAAGAAGTTAAATGACAGGTAAGAATCTTGTTTCTCAGTCTTAGAAAACTTAGAGTCTGCTGCATATTTCTGCTTTTAATTGTCACCTACACATAGGGTTCAGATATCAGGGATGAATTTTATACATGTTCAGTATATTTATCCCTCACTGTCAGGGCTTTGGTCAGCCTTGAAAGGAAACTTTATGTACCCTAATTAGCAAGACAGGGTTATATCTCACCCTGATCATCACCAAGGAAAGACTTTTTTTACATCCCAATAGCTAAGAATTCTAACACATTGCAGTGAGAAGTGTTAAAACCCCAAGTTTTCTGTGCTCAGGTAACTGCCCTCCCAGGTTAGCCCTCCTAGGTGCCAGCATCAGATTTTCCCCTCACTTTTTCAACACCAGTCATCAATCTGTGCCTGCCTCTATGTGGCAGTGTGCGAGGCTAGGGCCACAGTCAGCAGGCCTCGGCAATGGTGGAAGAGAGCCCAGCACACTGCCCTCTGGGACAGCGATTCTGGTTAGGGTGACTGGTTTCGGTTTCTGTTTGCATACGT
>VZRZ01001781.1:0-61663 GCA_013398175.1 Climacteris rufus | reverse complement strand
AAGGAGGGAGGGAGGGAAGGATGGAGGGAGGGAGGCGGGAGGAGACAAAGAGGGGCGGCGGGCGGGTGCGGGTGGAGGGGAGGATACACAGCTCTGTCTGTGCCAGACAGTGAAAACCTTCACCCACCGCCTAGCAGTGCTTCATTTACAATTATTTACCCTCTGTTTCGGTCCGTAGCTGAAAATATACATTTATTTTAGCAATTTATAGCAGCTGTTTTGTGAATGCATTTCAAATTCCAGATCTTCATTTTGTTTTCTCTCCTTTTCTGTTTTTTTTTTCTTTTCCCTTTTTAGCAATTGAACAGGAGAAGCAAGCGGGTGAATCGTAATGAAATCTGCCCTTCCAAATTATGCACTGTACATTCCACAAGCATTGCCTTCTTATTTTACTTCTTTTAGCTGTTTAACTTTGTAAGATGCAAAGAGGTTGGATAAAGTTTAAAATGACTGTACTGCCCCTTTCACATCAAAAGAATAGAAAGAACTACTGACACTGAATGAAGGCGCTGCCTTTCCCTCTGCCTGTCTGGCTTTGGTCCTGGTGGCATGAAAGAGCTTGCATGTTGATGAAAGAAGAACTTGGGTGGGACTACAGTAAACTAGAGTAACACACGAATAAATGCAAAGCTGTACCAAGGTCCTGCGAGCTGTAAAATGCAGTTTAATCGAGTGCCATTTTTTTTTTTTTTTTTGTTCAAATGATTTTAATTATTGGAATGCACAATTTTTTTAATATGCAAATAAAATGTTTTAAAACCTGGATGGTATTTATGTCCTCTCTTTGGAGAACTGTATCGGTGGATAAGAAGCATAAAAGCTGGTACTGAGACGCAGAATGCTGTAAGACCTTTGGAGATGCCTCAAACATCAGTCACCATTCTCATTTTTTTCAATATGTGTGCTCACCAATAGATAAACTTGTGATCCTCGAAGCTAGTTTTTAGACAGATTTCAGTAAAATTTGCGTATTTCATAATTTGTTACCATGTGAGTATATTGCTTTAAATACTTCTTTACTGTAGAGATTGATAAAGGCAAAAAAATCGGACTACGTCTATTGCTTTGCCCCACCCATAGCACAGCTCTTATTAGGAACCATTCTGTACTGTTGCAGAGATTCGGCCTCGGTTATATAAACCCATAATTAGTTTGTTTAATGATTCAGGCTTGTTATTTTGATACAGTATTTAAAGGAAGCTGTAACTTGAATTTTAAGTCCAAGATTAAACATTAGCTTTTTAGTTTCACAAAGCATGTAGTGGTTGTTGTCCCAGGAAAATAATAATTTTGCTACAATGCTGCTCGTATTTTGAACCATGTCTTTTAGCAGTCTCCTGATCCTAAGACCTGGTTTCAAAGTTTAAAAACCTACAGTTTCCTTAATAATTCAAATCAGACTACTAGGGGACAAAAACGTTGTGCTAACTTATAAAATAAAGCTCATAATAAATCTGGCATGCAAATAGCCACGCTCCACATTCCTGGTTTATGGCAATTCTTTCAGGCCTGGGACAGTTTTTGGTTATTTTTCTTCAAATGACTGCGGGTAAAACCTGTGATCCAGGGAGATCAGTAGGAGTTGACTTTAGTAGTCATGAATTTCATCTGAGTGAAGTGAGTAATGAACATTCTGGGAAAAAAACCTGCTGTCAGATAACCTGTAGGAGGGTGGTGAGCGTGCTTCTGCAGTGACTTCGTTCTATTTGATGGATTAGAGGCTGCATTAATTTCATCCAGTTCCTATAAAGCAAAATGAGTCCCTTTGGGGAAGCTTGAGTTTTGCTGAGGCTGCTGATCCAGCAGGGTCATGTTGATTTGGGGTTTCATCCCATCACTGCTCCCTAGAAGCATCTGACTACAACCACAAGCTGTCCTTGCTTTTACACCCCTGAGGGCAGAGGGGCTCCTCTCCTTGGAGGTTTGGTGGATACCTTGGAGAAGGTGGGAGCCAGGGGCTGCCACATGTTTGTGGGCACAGTCCCCCTCCCTCCAGCAGTGGAAAACTTGCAGAATCGAGTGTTTGATAAGAATCTCATTTCAGGCCTGAGATTTTTTGATGCAATCCATGGGAAGATTTGGAAAGTCCTGGTGGCATAAGGACCTTCGCAGTAATTTAAGGTGATGAGTTCAGGAAGGAAGTGAACCATTTCTTGTGCTTGTTTAAGCTCTCATTTTATGCTCTGTGTATAATGGTAAAGATGGGAAACTTACAGCTGAGTTTGTGAAATGTCAATTAATCAACTCCCAGCTATTGATCTTAATCAGGTAATGGGACGTGAAGTGACAGAAGCACACAGTCTGGGCTGCACATGTGCAAATGAGTAGAAGCAAGCTCTTAGTGTGGATTTATCTATGGGGAAAAATGGCAAGGTATTTCTGAGGGAGGCACAGCTCTGCGTAAGGCAGTGAAGTGAATGCTGTAACACAGCACAGTTCAGCAAAAATGTAATGAGTTATGAGGCCTCTGACTTCAGAGCTGCTAGTCCAAAGTGATCAGTGCTGGTCGAAGGATGCCACCATCTGCAACGTGAAGTGGTGAGGCTCAGATCTGTTTTCAGGAGATAAGGCAATAAGCTACTACTTACTGTTACAGAAGCTCTGTTTCTGCCATCAAGGACTGAATTCCAGGTCAAATTCAGGGATTACTGACTGGAGTCTGTCATCCCCTGCTTTGCTCCCTGTTCACCTCTTTGCATACATTCAGAGAAAATTTTGGCAGGCCTTTGTCGTGCTTTGCATAGGCAGCATTGAGGTGGTCATATCTGCCATCTACTCCACAGCAATGCAATTGATGGTGTGAAACACGAAGGCTTGGATGAATCGATTGGAATACTCGGGACTGTGTCTGCGCTGGTTGTTGCCTGTTGCTAATAAAGGATATCAGTCTCTTCAGCTGTCAGTCCAGAAATTTTCATCAGCCACAAATTGACTAGAAAAAAGAAAATACAACCCAAAACCTGCTTATGAAAAAGGGTCGTCAGAAGTGGAAACATATGGCTTTTGATCTGACAGTCTGTGCAGGCACAGCCCTAGGAGACTTACGGTGTCTGGTGCTGCCTCCCCACCCCCAGCCCAGAGGCAGAGGTGCTGTGGTGAGCAGCTCTGCCCTCCACTACTGAAGCAAATTCTTCCTTTCTTAGTATTTCTCAGAAGATTTTCTCTCCCTTTCATGCATGTCCCCAGCTATCATTAACTATACATATATTGGACAGAAAGCATATGCTAACCGTATCCAAAATAGATCATTGTGGTATTAATTACAGAAATGTGGAGACTTTAATGCAAAGCTTTTTGGTCTCCTAGGCTATTTTTGTGCAACGTCGAATGTGTGATAAAACACCACTTCCCCTAGTAACCCTTTACTTCCCTAGAAACAGTGTAGAAATGAGCAGTTCCTATTGTGTATTGTTATCATCTATGGCTGCCACATCCAGCTACTGCACAGCAGAATTTTGTTAATACAGAATGGTGAGCTACTACGAGCATCACATAAAACACAATGAGCACATGAGACGGTGTTCAGTGCAATGGTTCCACTGGGCTGATACTAAAAGAGGTGTGAAGTAATAGAAAATGCAGCTTATGATTATTTGTTGGATATACAGTAGGATGACTATGCAAAGCAGCTTATGTCAGGCTTGGCCTTCCGTGAGATCCTCTGGTGCACCAGCTTTGTGCATTTTCAATTCAACAGGCAAGGCAACCAAATTCTTCTAAAATGGCCTATTTTCTCAATTCAGAGAAAGGGAATTACGGACAACATTTATCCATTGTTTGTATGCTGTCTGGCAGATTTATTTGCTAGTATCCCTGTCATATGGTGATTAAAAAAAAAAACAAAAACGTTCTACGCTTTACCTGTTTCAAAATTCAGTGACTTAATGATGAGTCCATTTTTTTCTCTGTTTTCAGCTGAAGTTAATGACCTCAATTCCAGTGTTGCTTTTACTAGGTTTCAAAAATGTCAGACCCCTCTCTGACTTCTTCCTTTTCCTGCTTAGCAAGGAAAAAAAAAAAAAATCAAACATAGTGGGTTCTCAGAGATGTTTAATTTTGCCTCTGGGTTAATGAGCTTTTAGCATATTGGGAGCAGAGCAAAGATAATTTTTTTCTCGTGTTTCTACAGTCATGAGGATTGCAACATTGCTTTTTTTTCCTTGTAATCAAAAACTGGAGTTCTCAGGAGATTGTTCAGTTTTATGGAGCTTGGGCTTTATGAAAACTGTCAGGCACGACAAGATTCATGCAATGTAATGAGAATTGGCAACTGGGAGATTCTGCAACCACTGCTCCCTCGCAGTAAGTGGATGCTGATGGCAAAGCAGAGTCAAATATAGGCCTATAGCCCTGGTTTCAGGCCATAATATGCAAAGAATGGCATAGTGAGACAAGTAAATATATTTTTTTATTTTTTAAATTTAAAATTCCTATGACCCCAGGTTAATTTTTTGCCTAACACAGATTATTCTTTCAGCAATATTTTGGAAATGAGTCAGTGGATTTACTCCAATTTAAACATATTTCTAGGGTTTGAATAGTCCCCAAATATTCACCACGTGTCCAATCAAAACATTGTCTTGAAAAAAAATTGTTCATTACATGGATTGAAGGCTTCTCAGTGATGGAGAAATTTTTGCCCACTATGTAATACTCATCATTTTATCTTTGATATGTGGTCATGGGCTTGAAATTTGGGCATGGAAAAAATGTGATGTGATTTTGTAGGCATTGCAGATTCCATGAAAAGACATTTGCAGTGCTCTTTGTTTGCATATTATGGTTGAATATTGAGTACACTTACAACACGTAGAGATATGTTTGAAAATTGAAAAAAAAATCCCCCCAAATCAAAACAACTCCTCCCCAACAAACACCAATCCAAGAAGAGGAATGCATGTTCTATAATAATAGCCACAAAGAATTTAGTTATCTCTAGTATCTTCTAGTTGTTTGAAACTTCAGCAGTAACATTCTGGTCTCTAAAATAAGTCAAATGAACTCATTGAAATCTACCCTATAGACCAAAAGTATGAAATTCAGGCTCTCAGATAATTCAAATCTTACCTAACAGATTTTACAAATTTCCGTAGATATTACTTTATGTTTTGTTTTTTATAATGGTGCTTCCTTTCCAACTGACATATAACTATATATGGTATGGTTTACATTACTCAAGAATAGCATTTTAAATGTTTTGAAATGGATAAATACATCTTCAACCACGATTTGAAGTTTTGGAATTTAAGGCCCTCTGCACAGCTAGATTTTGATGTGAGATAATGTAGAGAATATTGGAACTACATGATAAGCAGAAAAATCACTTGCTGGATTAATTTTTCCTGCATCTTTGTTCACCTCACCTGCTCTATTTCATGTGGTCTGTACAGGAAAATTGAGCCAACAGAGGGATATCTTCATCCTTCCCCCTAAACAGAGCACAGCCTCTGAGAAATGCCACTGACCCACTGTGCAGTGGGAATAAAAAAGTCCCTTCCTGCATTGCACCTTTTTCTTAATCTTTATTGTGAGAAGCATTGGTGAGGAAGAAGAGGCCATTGCAGAGTGACATCCTCAGACAGAAAAGTGGACACGGCCCCAAGCACCCACATTGCCAAAGTGGAAACCATCTTCCTTCACCAAGCTGAGCACGCTCCAGGCTCACAGCAGCTTTATTCCCCTCATTTCGGCTTCTCTGGCAGGGCACCCCCAGTGTCACCCTGTGCTGTGCACCCTGCTGCCAGTACCACAGGGTGGCTTCCTCAGGGCAGCCCCAGGGACTTCCCAGGCCGGCAGAGCCTTCTTTATTTTAACATTCTAATGCAGCTTTCCTGTCACTGCAGTCACAAAGTTTCAGCCATACAGAGCAACAGCACAAAATGCTTGAGCCCTACTACTACTGTGCTGGAATGCAGCCATAACCTTATGGTCCAGGCTCAGTGATGGCTTTGGGGCTGCTTTGCATCCAAAGAATGGGGTAAACAGCTCATGCATACGTCCATTATTTAAAGAACTTAATTACTAGATTGAGGATACTACATGCTCTATGAAGGCTTTTGCTGATGGGGACCCTGATGTCTACCTCTTCAAAAAATCTTGTCCTCATATCATATCAAAGGCTAGAAGGTCCTATGAAAAGTTATTATGGAGGGCATAGTAAAATTACTTTCAGGATAAAGCAATAAAAGGTGAGCTTCTTACAAATATTCCTATTCCCTAACACTAGCAAACAAAACATTACTAGAAATTAAGTGAGACGGCAAAGGCATCAATGATTTTGCTCCCACTGTATTGTTTCAGAATGAATTAGGAAGAAGAAATCTCCCAGCAGCTGAGCTATACCCCACAACTCTGACGTGTTAGGGCAGGACAGATGGATCCCAGACAACCTCATCTCCGTAGCTCATGACTACAAAAGCAGCTGAAGCTTGGATCATGCAAAGAACATTGCTCCTGGGAAGAACTTCACGTTTCTTTAATTTTTAAAATTATTTTTCTTAGCAATTTAATTACCACTCTGAGAGACACAAAAAACTCTGCTGCCTGCTTTGTTCATGGTAGCTGACTTGCCGGCATTCAGTGGAGGAGGGAGGGGGAAGGTCTGAAAATTAATGAGACTATTACAAATGACACCACTTCTCAGCATGAGGAGTTAGTATGGTGCCAAGAGGGGTACAGGTGAAATTCTGGGAGATGTGCCCCTTTTTGGAGGGATCCATGGACTGCACATGTCCATATATATCTGCTTCCCTCGTGCTTTGCTTGTAAAGTCATCCCTGCTGTGTGTGGGAGGTGTGGGTTACACTGAGAAATGCCAAAGTCGCTCTCAAAGTCCTTGCTGCATTTTAAAGGTTAAAACTAGGAACAGACTGGCATTCTCCTAAAGGTCTTTAAATGGAAGAGCTGTTTAATCACATGCATCGCAGCACGAGCAGAGCTCTGTCTCTTCTATATCCTTTTCAGCTGAAATTTGTGAGCTGATAGGCACAGAGTTTGTTTTCTGCCAAGGCAGTGCCATGACACCTACAGTTTGCACTTTTGAAGATCATAAAAACCCAGCAAACAGTGTTTTGAGACCAGACACAGTTTTCAATTTGGTAGCCTATAAGGCTTCTAAATGCATATTTAGGGTTAACAGTAATGGAGTAGTTGGATGCTCAGCACTTCCAGTGAAATTTCCCTCCTTGCTGAAGCAAAGTCCCTATGAAATGACAAGGTTCTGAGCAGGTGTGGTTGCCATAATTTCAGTGAGTTTTCTAGATATGAGGATATTTTTCATTTGAGTGTTTAATTAAGGGTAATAACATAGTTTCAGTCCCTTGCAACTCACCCCAGTTTATGATATTAGCTTGTGTGGGACTTCCTAGCCAGGATTCTGTTAAATGAGCACTTCTCAGAAGTAATGGGAGTACCCCCCCTCTTTGCATGAACCATGAAGTGCAATCACATATCTCAAGGCTTTCTCTTCTCACTGTCCCCTTTCACATATCCTTATTTTTCACTGAATCCTGCCCTAAATTTGTTCCCTGCCCTCTGGATAAGCACCCTAATAATACCACTGTTATGTGCCCAAGAAATTTGGTCTTCTCCTTGGTCCACACTTACCAAACCCAAACTGTGGGTTTGCTAACCCTGTCAGCAGCTACTCACTGCTTCAGATTGCGTCTGACTCCACTATGTGGTCTAATAGTCTGCCACATTGCTTGGTGTCTCCAAATTGCTCACTCTCAGCAGGAGACTTCTGCCAACTTTGTGACAGTGGAACTCCATCAAGTACCTTTTGCCTGAGATGGCTGTGCCTTTAAAATACTCCCAGCAAAATCTTTACTCTTTCCTTTCCCCTCTGTATGGAGTTACCAAAACCAGTCCTCAGGGCTGATCCAGCAGAGGAAACAGCTGCATGCCAGCAAACTGGAAGGGTTAGATGCTGTGGAGGCTCTCCATCAGGAAGAAAGGGTTCTTCTCTAACCTTTATACAGTCCTTCCCTTGTTTGTCTTGGCTTCACAACAATAAGTTTTGGGGGGTTGTAATGAGCTTGTTTATTTTTAGTGCTGGATTCCTAGACTTACCCTTTTTCCTGCTGCTAGCCAGCAGTGGAAAGGTTAAAAATGCAGTCAGTTACCAGTGGCAACATACCCGTGTTGTAAATCCTGCCCACACATCTTCAGATCTACTGACATTTGAAACATCTAGGTCTTTTCTGTTAGCTATACCAATGTAATTATGTCTTGGTATAGCTTTTTTCCTACATGTCATCCTTCAGGAGTGCTCAGATAAGTATATATGGAGAATATAAATGGAAAGGGAAAGGAAGAAGGAGGGTGAAGTTATAAAGAAAGAAAGGAAGCCATTGCAAATAGTTCAATGGGGTGTTTGAAAAAGCAATATCACATATTAATAGTTGCAGTTTAATAGCAGATTACTGATTCCTTTAAATTATTTGAGATTGTTGCCCATGAGCTGCAGGACAGGCTGCACCAGTGAAATCCATTACATTTCATATCAGAACCGCATGCTTATCTTGCACAGCAGGGATGTGGAGGTGCTGTATGTCCTCCCAGGCAGCAGTGCTGTGAGCTAAACAGGCTGTACATGTAGTGGAACTGGCATATATGGTAAAGCAAATGTGTGAAAGCTCCATGTGAAGACCAGTGAGTCATTGCTGCTTCTCAGCAGAGTGAGCAGGGAGAGGAGACAGCTTTGCTGTTGGGCAGGATTCAGCCTGATGCAAAACTGGCCTGAACCTTTGAATGTGAGAACCTTTTGTTTGTAGCGCGCACACACACACACACACACAGACACACAAACAAATGAAATTTCCAAAGGGAGTGTGTTTTCAAAGGCTGACAGAAAAAGGTTTGTACTGTTTGGTCAAGGCCTTTCTGCCCCAACCACTGCCTTGTAGCAAGACCACTGCTGTTTCTGCAGGACTCTGTACGTGTCCACCCCGGTATGGGTGACAAAACGGAGCCCCAGGTGATGGGAAGGTCTTGAGAAGTCTGTCATTTGTGTTACTTGCTGCTGGCACAGAGACAGCAACGAGGGGACTACCTGGAGCGGGGTTTCTCCTGCAGCAGAACATCTGACTCATCATCCTTCACACAGAACAGTATCCAAATATGCGTGTGGAATTAAAGGCAAATAGGAACCTGCAGTACCATACAGTAGTTCACATTTAAAAATTCCTTTTATTGTTATTTTTACAGAAGTAATATAGCTCACATCAATGCTGTATTATGGGCATGTGAATCACATGCATCTTCAGACGGGGTATCCTTCTAAAATGTTATTGTTCTTAGAAGAAAATGGGCCCCCAGAGAGAACAAAGCAATAAAATCTTATGATTATGAAGAAATCTAGCAGTTTACACCCTTGTCCACTCCTGTGTGGAGGATTATTTATGGGGTGGGCATGCTCCAGGATGAGAAAAGGTGACAGTAACCAGCGGGACTAATCACAGGAGTTAACACCACACCAAGGAACAAAGTTTTGGCAGTTCTTCTCTGTGCAGATAAATCAATTAATTATGTGATCAAGGGCTATGCTTTGGTCTTTGCCAATGTGAATTATTTATAACACCATGCTGAATTTCAGCTATATACACTAAATTATTTCAATAGATGTAATGAAATCTGAGAATCTTTGTGATATGAGTGTATGTTAGTGGGCCCTTACAGACTGCTTCTTGCACAGATGCAGAGTATAGATTTTTAATCTGGTAATGGACTGTCCACTGCTTTCAGCCACTATTCTTGCATTTGTCAGCAGTGAGGCCATTATTACAAATGCATCACAATTTATTCACAGTTTATTGCTTGCCTAGAAGGGGCATATCACAGACAGACTTTCCTTCCTAATATGCAAAACAGTATTTCCAGCGAATTAGTGAAACAGGCTTGAGCCCTTATGAGCATTCAAACATTACAATACTCGATAGATGAAGAAATACCTCCAGTGTAAATTTGCAGTATCCTATTTATTAGTGTATACTGTGCATTTAAGGAAAATTATATGTATAGATGAAAACCATCTGTTAATTTGCATATACCATTCTTGGTAATACTTTAAGAATTACTATGCATTTGATCCAACTGAAAAATTCTTTTTATGTTAAACAATGCTTCAGTTTTATCTCAACAAACAAGGTGCAGGTATCTACTTCAGACATCTCTGTTGACATTACAAGGGAACTTGTCTGCTAATATTGGTCTTTCAAATTGCATAAAAGTTAGATCACCAAAGCAGCCTAATAGAGATGATGTGGATTCCCTATAATAAGAGCCTATTTCTGCTCTCTTTGTGGTTTATTTTTCAAATACTCCTCTGGACTAGCAGGGCATGGATGTCTCTGTAAATTGAGCTTGGAGGAACTGCAAATTTATACCCACATTGAGTCTTGACACATCATTTGCTGCCTGATATTACTAGGTTTGATTAGGAAAAGAAAGGTGCCTACACAGATAGATTTTTCTACAAGCAGAAGGAAAAGAAAGTTCCTTCAGTGGGAATAACCACCATTCCAACTCCTCATGGCCATCCCTCTCTCTCAGGGTTGAGGAAGCTGGTCCCTGCTCAAGAGCAGGTTTTTTTTTTCCTTCTTCCCTCAACAACCCACAATGCACTCACCAAAATAGGGAGACAGCCTGAGGCTGCACTAGCATCGCTTAGAGAAATATTTCATTTATAGTTCAAGGCTTGCTTGGTGCTAGACAAAAGTTAAGAACTCAACAGACACATAAGGTGCCACCTTTTATTTCCTCTAGGTCCTACTGTGATCATTATTTGCTTTTCAGACATTCAATCATACATGCACTATCCCTTAAGACAATGACAATTTTTTGAATAAAACCCCACACTTTTAACTCAGTCAGTAGTTAAACTGACAAGAATATGCACACTTTACCACCTTCAGAAAGCAGGTATGAATATATGAGGATTAAATGAAGTGGGTTTATTATCATGATATTTTAATGCCTTTCTCAGTTGTGACCAGTGATTTTGTTTCACTGTAGGAAGTCATATTTCAGCAGCAAAATAATAGGGCTGGAAATTAATAACTGCTCTTTTTCAGTGTTATCTTACAAGCCTTTAATTTCACCTCAATTTTATCACTTAAGACTCTTCTGGGTCTTCTGGTTAGTTTACCTTAATGGTAAATATTCTGTAATTTTAGAGCAATAGTGGAACTTGCACCATACAAATGTACATGGTTCTTATGCGTTACTCTCTGATTTATTTTCTTGGTGTAATTTCTGCAAGTACAAATATTAGCTGGAATCTCTATCAAATCCCCAAAATTTGGGACAGGGCAGTGCCTCATTTCCTCTTAAGAAAACTGCAATTTATGGATGTTATTTGGTTGATTATGACTTTAGAGTTTAGGGCCAAAGTATAGAAACTTAATCCACTTTAGACAGATCAATCTTAGTAAAAACATTGTAAAAGATATATCTCATAAATCCCCCATGAAATGAACCAAATATCAAGGGCTGTTACTCTCATTAACTTCTTTTTGTCTTGATTTTCTTCCAGTAACTTAAAAGAACATTAAAATGTGTGGATGGCTGCTCTCCCATATAAAAGGATCCGACAGATAGTTTCATTTGGCTTTTTTTCCTAGATTCTGTGCAATTGTTATATCAGGGTTATTTCATATGCTGGGTGAATGTTGTATTTAGGAGCACATGTATGTAATCCCCACAGAGTATTGAAATTAAAAGTTCTGGTACAGACCGTCATAGTTATAGGAAGCATTTATAGGGTAATATGTAGCCTTATATACCCCATGTAACATTTACCTAGCCTTACTGCCTTTATGAATATAGCTTTCCTTCTCCTTTGTCTCTCAGCTCTTGAGTTTATTCCCATATGTTTCCTGATTTACAGTGTTTCACACTCTGCTCCTTTATGTTGGTCTGTAAGGACAGACTCCAGTGCTCCTGTGACAGTGAAGGTTCCCAGAGCATCCACACAGACGGAGGGAGGGGACTGCAGTGCACATCTCCTAATAAAAAAATGTGCTCAGAGTGTTAACAGCATCAACAACTGGTATTTCTTAAAAAAAACCAACTTAACTACAATGCCACTTTTCTTTTTAAGGCTGCAAACTGTCCTGAGTATCTGGACTATCTTTTGCATTACATTGATGTCAGCTTTCTGAAATCAGTTAGTGCACAGGCATGGACAAACCTGCAGAAGTATCCGGTTCCTTGCACACATGTCTGCATTGAAACCCTCGCTTTTGGTGGTAGCTCCAGATGTTCTGTAAAGTCATCCTTGAAGACCTAGGCCCTTAAAAAAGATATTGGACTCAGGACAGATTTGAAAAAGCAGGCCCTATGGAGTCCACCACACTGTTTCAAGTGCAGTGTGATCTGTAGGTATTGTGGTGGCTTGGGGAACAAACATCACCTCACCTTTTTCAGTAGGTACTTCAATACAGGCTTTTTATGAATGTGCACCTAGGTCAATTTTTGTCTATTCATGAGATGCTCAGCTCATTTCTTTATTACAGGGCATTCTCAGGTACCTTTTACTTTCTTCCTTTGTTCATAGTTAGCAAAATCCCAGTTACTCTATGACATCTTCTTACTTCTGACAAAAACTAGCCCACGTCGTCCCATTTTTTATGAGTTTTTACATGAAGTGTTCCTATCAGTTTTGTTCTCCTTAGCTGAAGAAACAGAGAGGTATCTCCATAGCAGTTAGGAATTGATTCTGTGAGGTGTAGGAGGAAGCAGTGTGAGAAGGACTGGGGCACTCCAGCAATAACAGAGGCTGGAAACCTCGTGAAGCCAACGTGCCTGCAATGCTGCTGTGGCTTTCCACGTTGAATGGGAGTTTCTGCCTTCCTCCTTACTTTGTTCTCTGAAGGCACTCAACAGTCAGCAAGCATTTTGGCATGTTGA
Organism: Climacteris rufus; assembly: GCA_013398175.1. Classification (NCBI taxonomy): domain Eukaryota; kingdom Metazoa; phylum Chordata; class Aves; order Passeriformes; family Climacteridae; genus Climacteris; species Climacteris rufus. The sequence continues at coordinate 48,754 of VZRZ01001781.1, read as the reverse complement.
TTACTGTAAAGAAGAATCTGGGACTCCAGTCTTGCATAAATAATGAGTATACTTACGTAAGTATACTTACAATAAGCGGCAGAGAAGGGAGAGTGGCTGCTCCTCCAGCCCATATTGTTCCTGTGTGCTACCTGCTGGGTGCATTGTTAGATATAATGTCCTGCTCTGCAATAGCTGAAAGAGACGCTAAGTATGACAGATTTATTCTCAACCTCCCACCAAGACACTAATACCAGTTCCAGCAGCAATTTGTTCCCTTGCCTTTAGACTGTTCCTTCCTAGGTTTGCCGTACCCCTCCCTTGCCGCGATGTGGATTTCCACCCCGCAGGGCAGGAGAGCAGGCATCCTTTGGGAAGGAGCGTAGCTGGCTCCAGAACAGTGCAGCTGGGTGTGCTTTGCACCTTCTCTGCTCTGCTAAGCATGTCATTTGTGCCCTCTGAGAAGTGCTTCTCCCCAGGTCCCACTCCCACGAGCCGAGCGCCACTCGGTGCCACGCAGCGTGTGCCTGCCCGGCCGGGAGCGCAGGGCTGGGCTGGCAAGCGAGAGGTGGGAGCTGCAGAAGGTGGAATTCCAAACTGTACCACTCACCCTAAATAGCAAGCTGAGCCTGCCAGAAGGCAAGCAGATGGATGTGGTGCCCTTTGGTTTTTTCCAGCTACAAAAGTAATTCTTTTTTCTTGAGTCATGCCTAGCAATGGTACGATTATTTTTGGACAAGCACTAGGGCAGCACTGATATGATGGTCGTTTCTGTGGTACAACTGCTAGCTGTTACTTGTGGCAGAAGTACAAAGCAGTGTGTTTAGACCCATTGCTTTCTGTTTTTAGATATTTTTTCCAGTTCATCTTAAATTTTTCTTATTGTCTAGTAAGATAGCGTAAGACTCTGAGTGCCTAAGTGAGATACATTAATGGACTTGTCTGTCAAAGATAACCACTTATGTCTGTTGGACACTAAATGCACTTTTTTACAGTACCTGTGTCCAGACACCTGGGTATATTTCATAGACATTGCTGCCTACAGTTGTGTACTTCATAAACAATTACTTTTCTTGGTGTATTATTCAAGTAGTAAACGGATATGAAGTTCATCAATACTCATGTGATGATGATTTTTGCATTATTATTGTGTACTGATTGTATTAATATGTGTTCATTGTGTAGCATTATTAGAAATGGGGCCCTAGGATGAATTTCGAAAGGTGCCATTGGAATGGCTGAGTGAAGTCCCAGCATTTAATGTAGTTGAGGTCAGGGTGAGTGGTGAGTACAGAGCTGAGGCTCTGCATACAGCTGACAGTGAGAAACATTTTCCTTTAGAAGACAGACACACCACTCTGTTTTTGCATTACCTAGGCAGTATATAACTGCTGCCATCTCTTCCATCTTCCTATACTTACCTCCATATGGGCTACAGCTTGCATCTGTACCTTCACATGAACTTTGCTGCTTTAAAAGTGTCCAGTGACACTTCTCTGCTCCTGTGGTCTCATAAGAAGGTGATTTTACTCCAGAACAAGCCATTAGGAAATGTTATGTATTGTGGTGACTTTCATCCTTTGAAGGAACTTATTTGCCTGACAGCTGATGATAGAAAATGTACTTGTCCTTTTAAGATCTACAGCAAATAGAAGACAGTACAGGAGGCTCTGGTGCTGATTTCCAGGACACTTGAGCAGGATTATGAAGCTGTATTTTCCCTTCTTCCCCTTGACACCAGCCATTGTGACATATGGTCAGCATTTGACATGCCTGCAGCTGAGCAGCTCCCCATTTAGATCTGGGCTGCATCTGCCTCCAGAGACACAGGTGGAATGTGAGCCATCTGTCTAATGCTGAATGCAGAGACAGCCCAGGGACTGTGCCCTTATATGCCTTTTTCTCTTATTTCCTTTAAATAAATAGATTAATAATTCTTGATCTTCTTACAAGTTTGAAAACAATGAAGGATTAGAAACTACAGCTGGAAAAATGTTTTGGGGCACTCCTAAGTACAATAAGGTCCAATGGAGAACAACTAGGTAATGGAGCACATGACATTAGAGCATCTGGGTTTGTGCACCTTGGAGCAAACCCAGCCTTTATGGGATGTTATAGAGAAGATACAACCAGTCTTTCCACCTACAAGTTGCAATGGCTATATATTAGGAAAGGGCTTACAACAATTGGGATAGTCAACACTGGAAGCAGAGGGTTTGGGGGACATCCATCACCAGAGATCATCACAGCTCTGAGGGCTCTGAGCATCCAAATGCAAGTTTGGCTCTGCTTGGAGTGAAGAGTTGGAACAGATGACCCACAGAGCTTCTTTGCAAAATAAATTATTTTATGGTAATTTAGCACACGGCATGAAGGCAGAAAGTGAACAGCTGCATGCTAGGGGATAGCATGGGCACTGGGCATCTGAAGCCATACATAATTTATGTCATATAATCATCATGGCATGAACTATTTCTGTGCTCTTTAACCAGGTGTGTTACTGGACTAGAGCTATCAGATCAGATCAGTGCTGCAGTGGTCCTTGTAATGCATTACTTGGATGTGGCTTGCAATCATTCCTTTTCTCCAAACAGTGAGATGAATATTGGCCATGTGGGGACTGCTTTGTCATTAGTTACACCAGGTGGGCAATACTCAGTCACACAAGAACTGCAGTTGTGTTTGCATCTTGTTACGTGTGACTGTGCCCTCCCCTCCTGCAGTGACTGTGGGTACACCAGCCTCAAAGACAACTGGGCAGTCCTTCAACTTTCAGCATTTAAAAGCTCATCAAGGCAAACACCCCTGTTACTTGCATTTCAACCTTCTTACCCAATGCATTAGCATATTTTTTTTGCCTGTGCAGTTGCATGATGACCATAAATTCACTGCCAGTGGCAGGGACATCTTTCTGACTCATATTTGAAACAGAGGAGATCCACCAAAGACCTCACAGACCCAAGAAGATAAAGATGCTCTTTCCTGCCCGAGGCCACAAACCCAAGCCTGTACCCATATCAACCAGTGTCCTTGACCTATTTTCTTCTGCAGATATCCTTGTCCTAGAAGGCTGTGAGCTTGCAGAGTCACTTACCATTTGATTGTAATTTAAGAGACATTTGGCTGGAGTTTACCCTCTCTCTCTCTTTCTCTCAAAACTCTTTCCAGTCCTGTTTTCCAGAGTTATGCAGAATAAAACGTAAACCAAAAATATAGCTCAGCCAGGCTAATGTTTAAGGATTAGGTTTAAGGGTTCACATATGAGAAGGACATGAAATAATGGAGTCAGAGGCCATGAAGAGGGAACTTTGGACATGCTGGGAGAACAATACGTATAATCTGTTCATTAAAAAGGCAGGAAGCCTTTATTGACTTTATAAGCACTCAGGCATCTGGAGAACTACATGTCTTACACAGAATATTGAAATCCTCACTGAAAACCAAAATTTTGTGCCGTCAAGCTGGCAGACGTTATTTTATTGCACAAGACAATGACAAATAGGTTCAATACCTTTGACCTGGAAGCCTAATAAAACACTAGAGCTGACACAGTATCAGACAATATAAAAAATATAAAAAAGAAAGGGGCATGGCTTCATAGCAGCATGAGTCATGGGTAACTTAAGAGACCCTGGAGGGGTTTCTGCCAGTTTCATCAGGCACATCATTCAGCAACTCCTTAAACCTGGCCACTGCTTCTGGCCAACTGCTTCATGAGCCCTTCTGCTGCACGAGAATCAAGCAGACAAGGAAGAAACTCATCCCGTTGGTTGTATTTAGTGACACGAATCAGGCTCCTCTGGAAGCACTTCTACTTCACCCCGTTTGTTATGAGGGTGAGTGGGGTGACATCTGCCTGGGCAAGCGGCTGTGAGAGCATTTTGGGGTGCACCAGCACTGCTTTCAGATGAATCAGAGGCTAAGAGAGAGTTGCTCAGTGAATGTCATAGCTTCCACCCAGCAAGGTTTTCCCTCCCACCATCCTCTCATGTCATTTTGGTGTCTGAGCCTGGGGAGGTGGAGGCTCTGTCTGCAGATCTGGGGGACCTGCCATGGCACCATCCCAGACAGGGCACTGCCATCGAGTCACCAGCTGCTGTGCAGAGTGACCATCAGTCCACCAAACAACAAACTGAGTAATACTCGATATGATAAAGTGAAAGCAAAAGACAACACAAATAACACATGGCTGTACCTGCTGCTCCCAGATGTCCTTTCTCTTTAATTCCACCAGAAAACCTCCATGGCTGCTGTGGTCAGGACCGGGCTTTGAGTCACCCCTTAGGTGATTGTAGGACTGGGAGGTGCCACTAACACTGAAAAGTCTTTGCTTTTAAACTTTTGTCCCTGAAAATGCTGCTGCTCATCTTTTAGGTGTTTATGGGATGCCAACAAAAGCTGATGGTTAACCTCAGCTGTCTAATGTTCATGGTGGTAATCACCTGTGATATTTCTCAAGAGTTTTGTTCTCAAGCACAGAGAGCACTGAAGTGTGACAGGAAGCGAGGAAAAAATGTGTGCAAAAACAGGAAAAGGAGGGGAAACTGGGCATGAATTTCAGAGGTGAGGGCTACACTGGATGAGGCTGAAGGCCAGACTGAGCCTCAGAGTGGCAGAGGTGAGGTGAGAGATGACCTCAGATGACATGCAGAGGGTAATACTACAGGCAGCAGTACTATTAACCAATGCTAGTATTAATTAGTATAGAAACTACAGGCAATAGTCAGGCTGTCCTGCCCCTTCTATCAGCAGTGCACTTCTCCCTGCCGTGAGGGTGCCAGAGATGTTTGTGAGGAGACAGGGCTGGGAATCTTTATTTTCATCCTGTGAAAATGTTTGAGGTTTCAGAGCAGGACAGCAGCCAGCTAGAAGATGGGGGAAAGAGCCAGATCCAAAGTGACTGGAATCTCCTAGCTTCAGTACAGGAGTGACCTTTCTCTGTAGACTGCTCCTAGGAAAAATGAAGAATTCAACATTTTCTCAGGATAAAGATTTTGCTGAAAGATTCTGTCCTTGTATAAGAGCAGCGGTAGTCAGAGAAAGACATTTCCTCTGGTACATTTCAGGACTGGAAGAGGACAATCCTTACACCTTCTTCCTGGAGACACACCTTTGCTTCCTAGCAACAGCTTGAGCAGGGCTGTGGAGCTCTGCATGTGGCCTCTGAGAAAGACCAGGAGCATCCACAGAGGTGAGGAACCACCAACCTTGCCTTATGAATCAGCTGCTGTCACAGAGTGATGATCTTGAGATATCCGGGTTGAATCCCAGGGAATGGGATGAATCCCAGGGAATGAATGAGCTCTAATTTCCCAGAAGTTTTTAATTTAAAAACTAAGGCAGATGAGGCTAAAAGCTTTTCAGTGCAGAGAATGATGAATGCAATCTGTTGCTGCTGCTGCTGCTATTATCACTATTAATAAAGAATAGCTCTGTCTTCATGAAAATTGCCTTTGAAGTGTTTCCCTGGTAGAAGCTGGATCAAATGCTTTCCCACAGAGGGGAATATTTCTGACTGCTTGTGCTGTGGCATGTCAGGGCAATGTAAGACATGAAGCCCCTGCCTTACTGACCAGCACCCAAGGGAGAATGGCTCTCCAGACATTCCAGGTATCCTGCTCCCTGAGGCTGCTCTCACAAGAACTGCTCATGTGCCTGCGAGGGAGCATCACCAGCCTGTGACAAGGGCATAACCAGCCTGGTAGGTGAAAATCCCTTCAGGATTTTGGAATGAGAAACACAGCAGGCACACCCTCCCAAGCCTCCACCCTGTGTGAGGAAAAAGACCAAACCAACACGTGGGACACTGTCCCTGGAAAAGGGATGGGCTTCCTCTTGCTGCAGTTGTAGGGATGTGAAAAGGGAGCCACTGCACAGCTCAGCACAAGGCAGCTGAGCTAAAGGGCTGTGTGTCTTCGGCACATTGCTCTCGGGTTGTTCTCACTGCTTGCTTGTCCTTCTGCTAGGAAAAGCTGTGTTAAAAGCAAAACCACTAATTTCCTGCAAATGCAGTCATGCTGGTATCATGCTTTGCTGGAGGCATGGCTTGTGGGGCAGGAGGCATCCTTGGAGTTCAGGAGGTGTGTAGGCACTCAGCTGGGACCAGAGAGGCATCCCCTCCTGAGCAGCCTGTGGGACATGACCTAGCAGCCCCTCTGGAACCCTTCAGCCCTAGTTAGAGTCACTTAAAATTCAGTCTGAGGCCTGCTGTGGCTTACACCACTTGTTCAGTGGTGCCAGCCAAACCTGGAGAACCAAATTTTAAACTGACTGAGCCCTTTCTCATTTGGAAATCCAAAGACAGAGGCAGTGAAGGGACCTGCACAGTCTTCCCACGTCTGGCAGGCACTCAGCAGTGAGTGATGGCACTTGGACCCTGGGGAGTTCATAAGCATTCATGAATGCTTCCTATACCAGGAAAAACACTAATAGGCACTCTGCTCCCAGGGTGTGAATCTAGTAGGAATTCTTTGAGACACTGACCTTTTATGAAACAGAAGAGAAAAATGCCATAAATAACAGCTTTGATAACGTCTAAAACCAGCGTCCAGCTAGCAGTACACATCCCAGCAGAGCTTACTTGAAAATGGAAAATACCTGCATTTTCATTTAATTTTCATGTGGAGTGCTGAAACAACAGTTTCTAAAGCACTCCTTTTGTCAGTGGTTGCTGCTTTCATGCTCCATGCTTAATTTCTTTCATATCCTAGCTGTTTTTTTATCAATTGTGGTATGACCTCACTTAGGCAGGGACGTGCAATGTTCTTTAGTCCTTCCACCACTTTGCTTGCTAAGTGCTCTGAGAGCATTTGCTGAAGCTTGCACTGCATTTTAGCCAGTTTCAACTCAACTGCAGAATCCTACTTTGTCAAAGAAAACTGTTGAGACAAGTCTGAGTCGGCTTAGCCTTTTGTTTTCAAACAATATAATGTAGAAGCATATGCATCTTCCTTTACCAAAGAGAGAAAAAAAAAGGGCAGGAAGGCAAAAGAGATGCTTGAAATATTTTCCTGAACTACACAATGATGAGTGCTTCCGTGTTTGGTGCAATCTCTTTCTCTGGCCAAACATGGTAAGGAAGTGACTCTGCTCCCCACAGCACAGGCTTGCAAAGAGCTCCTTTCGGCAGCTGGAGGAAGCAAGAGATGGCTGCGTGTCTGCTGCTGGGAGCTTCAGTTCAGAGAAAGCCAGCAGTCCGCAGAGACACTGTACTGGTGTCAAATAAAAGAGGAAGTGATTAAAAATGATTTATTTCAAAGATACACACAGATCACTGAACTGTTTTTCATTTACCACAAATATGATAACAAAAACAAGACTGAGTTCAGGATTTCCATAGATCCACAAGCCCAGAGCAAGCAAAGGGGTCTTACCAGCCCACCCTAACCCAGGGCAGGGATCCAAACACCTGGGGCTGGTGGCAGCCCCTTTCTGGCTTCTCAGCTTCCCTTCCTCTCCTGGTCACAGGAACACAGTACCTGACACTTGCACAGAACCACATCCATCCCCATTTCTCACCTGGGGCTCAGCAGCTCCTCTGCCCTTTACACTGAGGCTGCACTGCCAACCCAAACCCAGCATTTCCCCAGGGGAGCTGAGGTAGAGCATGTTAGCAGTGCCAAATGTGCTGGGCTGTTTTGCCTGAAGGTTGGGAGCAGTGTGGAGACAAGGAGTGTGGCTCACTGCTGTGGCTTCTCCCCTTTCTCCTGTCTGCAGCTTCTGCTGCCTGTGGCCACCCTCCCAGTGCTCAGCTTCACACCTCTGAATTTGGCCACCTGAATTAGTAACTTCAGTTGTGCCAATCTGTGAACTGGATCCTCTTCTTTTTGTCAAAGAAATGAAAGGTGTATAATTTTACTGCATGGTGTGAGAAGGTTTGCATTCACTCCTTTTTACTGCATTCACTCAATTTCTGGTGAAACCTGCCCTGAGTAGAGCTTTGGAGCCACAGCAGTTCACAGGCACTGTGGAGAGGATGGGGCTGGCTCTTGGTCTGGCTCCTGGCTGCAAGCACACCCAAGGACCTGAGAGGTGATGCTGAGCTGACAAAGGCAGACAGAGAGTCCTAAATCTGATAGTGACCTGTGTCAAAGTCTCGATTTGCTTGAATAAGGCCAGCTGCCTCTGGAAAGCTTCATCTCTTGGCAGGTTTCCTTGGCTGTAAGCGTATTAAGCTAAAGCCCTCTCTGTATCAAGTCACCAAAGGTATCGTCTTTTACTGGTCACAGAAGAGAGGTCTGTAAAAGCAGGGAAGGATAGGAAATATCAGGAGCAGTAGACTTTGTTGTCTTGACAAAGCACTGTCTGAAGCGGTGCAATGTGAAAATAATGAAGAACTGAAAGAGAAGAAGGCTGGTGAGGGAAACCTCTGGACTGCTTGACAAGAGGAAGGCTGGGGCCTGTTGATTTACACCCTTTATTTCAGCTGGGCTCTGCTCAGAGCCAGCCTGCCTGTCAGGGAAAAGCCCTAAGCAATGTTTCAGTAAGATAGGGAGAGATATCTTTAAGGACAATGAAAGGAATACCCACAAAAGTCAGCTCTCTATTTCTATCCTGTATTCAGAGCTGCCAAACTTCGTATGCAACTATAAATTTATTTCTTGCTAACCATAAAACTGCCTTTTTGTGTTTTAATAGGAAATTGTCTGAGAATTTCACTGAATGACATTTCTAGATAATGTAAAAAAAGGCTGTTGATTATAGACCTCCATAAGTGGTTTGGTAAATAAATATAAAACTGAACAAAAAGATGATTTGATATTTCCAGTGACAATTTCGTGACAATTTTCAGAGATGCAATAGTTCTGCATGCAAAACATATTTCTTTTTATATTACGGCTGGCACGAATCAGATATCCCACTTTTTTTTTTTTTTTCCCTGCAAATTCATGCCATAAAATTTGTGGTTTACTATTAATAATGATCTATCAGAAAAATTCATTGACTACTGCTCTTTGCTTCCACTGAAAACAGCTTCTGAAGGTAATTCCTGATAACTGCATAATGTATTGGCTCCTAAACCAAATCACTGCCCCAATATTTTAAAGGTAATTTATGACTGTAATATCCTGTGAAGATTAGCTATTTCAAAATCCTCACACAGTTTACAAACCGAATTTATTTCCAAGTCTTACAAAGAGAGTGAGAAATACAGGATGGGAGAAGTTGCAATAAACACCTGCTATACAATTTCCAAGGTGTTATTTAACTTGTAAGTCACATTCAGTAGCTGCATAAAAGAAGAACAGTATTTTTTCCAAAGTTAAACTTTTTAAAAATATACTGCATTCAGTATTTTCTCTCTAGTTTTTTTCTTTTCATTATTTGCCTATTATTTACTATTGCCATTAATACATTTGAGAATGCATTATTATTATTATTATTATTATTAATATTATTGAGTAGAGATAGCTAAGCTTCAGTCATTTTAGAGTGCACCAGAAAATAAAAGATAATTACATATGTATATATATCCTAACTTTGCATTTCAATCTTCTGATTTGTAATTTAAAACAATTCAAACAATAGACTGTCCAACACCCTTACCCCAGAATACAAGAGGAGGTCTTGCCTTCATTATTATTTTTGTCAAAAGCAAAAAACTGTGTTTTTAAATCCAGCAGAATGTTTTACTGAACACTTTTTTACTGTGCTTTCTGTGACTAACTAAATGGACCTCGAGCATTGCTGAAATTGTAATTGCAGCTATTTGTGTAATGAGGTGAGAGGGTTTTACACAGGAATTACAGTGGGGAGCAGGTGAAGGTGGGACGGGGAGCCAGGATGAGTGAAGTTACCAGTGATGTTTTCAGGATTGCATTAAGAAAGCTTTAGTGCTACTACACAAGGCATATGTATGGATACTTGGAGAATATCAGAGTCTCTTTATATCTGAAAAAAAAAGAGAGAATTTAAACTGAAATGGGACCAGAGGAATTCTACCAAGGTGATGAGGAAATGGAGAGTAATGAATGAGAAGAGATTATTGGATCTTGGCTTACTTAGTTAAGCAAAGAGAAAGTTAGGAAAGAATAGGATTACTTTTCCTTAATACATTACTTTGAGAGTGTGTACTAAAGAGAAAGAAGCTTGATGGAAAGTGGAGGATAAGGATAGTGGTACAGTCAGTTCTGGATTTAGAAACTCAACTTGTTAAACATCACCTGCCAACTTCCTTCTTAGTGAGTAACCAGCTTTGGGAAGATGTGTGAGGGGATTTCTACCTTTGTCTTTAGCCTGAGAGGTTGGACACAGGAATGAGAAGGTGGATGAGCACTGCTGGCAGCTACTTTGGCACTCCTTGCTGATATGCTCAAGGTTAGACTAATTACCTGAACTGGGCTCAATTATTATTTTTACCATCAGTTCAAGAGGGACTTCTGGAGACAAAAAATACTAACTTTGCAGAAATAGAGCACAGAATTCTCAGTTGGCATTTTATAATCTCACTATCAGAGGCTCCCAGAGTGATTTCTCATTTTCTCTAAACCTATAGGACTGGCCCTTGTATTTGAACGAGGATGCTGAAAAAGCTTTTGCGGCTTTTTGGGAAGACAGTGATCAGCTGGATTATACCTCTTCTGCCCATCACCTGTGATTATGGGGTGTTGGTGGAGCGAGCCTCAGACAGCACTGAGCTCTGGGTGCCTGCTCCTCTGAAGAGTGACCGTGGTTGGGACAGTGTGTGCTTGGATTTTGTGAAAGCAGCAGCTGGGGAGCCTCACGCTGCTCAGGCAGAACTGGGTGTGGGTGTGCTGGGCTTGGTGTAGCCTTGGTGATCCAGCCCTCCTGCTGGTCTGTAAGCAATTAAAGCATTCAAAGAGAGGACAGTCCCATAAAAAATGATGACTTACACTTTCTAGAGCTCTTGGGGTTTTCTCATAGGTATCACAGGAACTGAACTGGCCCCATCCTGTGCAGCTTATAAGATGAGCTCACACAGAGAAATTGCCAACTAACTTGCACTGAAGCACAGTAGTAGGAGAAGCACTCCAGCCTCAGCCCTTGTCAGGGCATTTCCACTTCAGATATTGGAGAGAGATGTTTGATGATCTATATTAACGTATTGGGAAAGAACTCGATTTTTTTGGCTGTAAACACAAAAGAATTATAAGAGCCATTGCTAGCTTGAAGAACTAATGTTTATAGAAATGAACTGCAAATCAATGTACCTTAGGAGCTGAGACCTGAGCTGTTGCTCTGGTTGACCCTGTTAACTAGCTCATTCACCATGCTGCTTTTTCTCTACCTCTCTCTTCTTTCAGGAGTTCAAAAACAGTTCAATGTGTCCCTAGGCAGGATATTTCATAAGGAAAAAAAAAAGACCTTAAAACGTAGTTCATTCCTTGGTGAGGTGTGTCTTACCTTGCACATGTCTAGCAGAATAGCTAGGTGACTGAAACATATTATTAAGAACAAATGCTGGTGATGAGCAATTGCAGAATGTCTTTTAAAATGTATCCTTGTATGGAAGCAATAATGGCTACAAAAACGTGGAGAAAAATAACGCTTCATAGATATTTGTAATGAACGCTCTCAGTACCACAGTACAATATATACCTATGTAATAAAAATGGTATTTCACATAAAAATTTAGTCTTTTTTGAACCTGCAAAATATCATGCTGTATTGCAACAACCATTTACAATAAACTTCACACTGATTTTGTAAGAAACATTTATATGCTAATATCAATGTGGTTTGGGCTTATTTCATTCTATTTCAGCTTAGATTGAAAAGACTATTTTTTTATCAGAATCACAAGCAGATAAACTCACAAGAATATGAAACAAAATTCACGATTGCCAAGAGGGGAAAAAAAGCTAAATGAGGAAGAAAGAGTATTTTTGGAGTGACTTGTTGAAATTGAAGTTCTGTGGATTAGAGTATCCATCTTCTCGATGTACCCACTGTGCATGTTATTTTTAAAATTTTCATATTTCAGATGCTCATATCTGCTAAAAAATTAATTTATCCACAAACCTTACTGTACAGTTGAAATTTTGCAGGCAAGCACTTTTCTCAGGAAATATCCATTGTTTTTTTATTCCAATCCAGCTGCATTTTGTAGTGCTACTATTTTCAGTGAAATTTGCTACCTTTGTTTTACATAGTGCATTCAAAGAAGCAGTACATTCACAAGGAAAAGTGTAAGAATCTTGATGACCTGATGTTTTCAAGTGCTGTACTTAAATTTAGTCACTGGACTCGTGATTTCAGGTAGTGATCCTTCATGCTGGGAGAAAGAAGTCTTGATATCTGTCAGAACTTTAGACACAAGCAGTGATAATTTGCAAAACTGGAGTCAAGTCTTAGAGTGGATTTGAAAAAAAATATGGATGTCTGTGCACAGCACCATTTTACTACACAGTGAGATTTTAACAACATGTTCTCAATCATGTAGTGCTAGTGTGGACAGCTTTTGATTGATGAATTTCAAGGGTCAAGTTTTGTAACAGTGTCTGGAGACTCCAAATGCCTGATTTGTAACATTTTCAAATTGCCTGATTTTTACTGCATTGCCTGTTGTGTAAATCAGCATCCTTCTGGGCAAGGGGGAATAACCAAGGACATTTTTTTTCTGAAGAGAATGAGGAGAAGCTCACACAAGCCCTCTTTCTGTGCATGCTGTGGAATTCAGGGAGTGATCTTCACTTTGGGGGAGGGACAGGCAGTCAAGGCAGTGCCATTTTCAGTCCGAACAGTTGTTCACAAAATGAACATCTGTCCTTAGACTTGTGTGTGTTCTGCAACGTGTAATATAAAGACTACAAAATCTGAGGCAATGGGCATAAGGACTATGTAATGCAATGGGTTTGATTTTTTCAATCAAATCTTCAGGCCATGGGTATTTTAACACTGAGCGTTGAAGAACAAAACACAGTTAATTTTTATTGCTGCCTTCCTTTGCTGACCATTCCATAGCAATCCAGCAGCACTGCTTGTTTACTCAGGATGCATGGGGACTGAAGGAGGCTGAGGGAGGCTGATCCCTCTGGGTCACAGGCTTTTTTGTCCTCTGAAGTTTGTCCATCACTGGTCACTCCTTTGCAAGGTTTTCTGCAGCCTGTACTTGACCTGCAGAGGCAAAGAAAGGGTCACTGGATCAACAGCCCAGGGTTAATAACAGCTGCTGACTAACCCTGAGAGTCTGTGGTGTACACCTAACCTATATCTTTATTGCCTATAGGCAAAAAAATGTTGGACTGTGTCATATTAATCTGTGTGAAGGCTGGAAGCAACCACATCTTCACAAAGACTTTCCTCTATATCCACAAATGAGAGCAGGAAAACCAAATCCCAAGAGCTACTCTGAATTTTAACTCAGCAAGTCCTTAAGCATGTGCCTAACATGAACTGCTCAGATAATCCTGTGCTTAAACTTGCTGTTTGTGTTGTCTGATTGTGGTCAAAAGGTCCTTGGAACTCTCCATGAATGAGGACTGGGCGTATGGAGGGAGCTGAATATAATAGATTGGATCCTGCTTACCTAGTGCACTCATGTAATTCCATTCATGCTTTGACTGCTCATATAAATAAAATGAATAGGATCTGATCCAGGCATTGCACCTAGTTGGAAATAATCCCTTTTATGGTTTTTGAGAGCCGTTTCTCAGACTGCTTGTGTTTGTTTGGCCTCTAAAGAGACAGATTGCCTCCAAACCCTATCAAATTCTGATTAAATTGTTGTGTGGGAGTCAACAGGTACATATCAAATAGGCTGGGAGATTAGCTTCCATCCTGAATGGCACACTATACCTAATTAGAAAAAGAGAAATGAGGCTGGAGAAACGAGACACAGAGCTCTGGCAGGAGCTCAGATGGTGCCAGAGGACTACCTAATACAGTCTGCAGACCATTGACCAGAGACTTCAAGGTCTCCACTAAGGACTGATTAAGCTGCATCTTTATTTTTCGTCTGTTTCTCATGCAAATTCTGCATGAAGAAGGACCAAGCAGGGGGTGGCTCCTTACTGTGGCCCAGGCAGAAATAAGAAAAAAAATTGCTTTAAACAAATGTAACAGCTGTAAGAGGATTTTGAGTTGGAGGATAAGGAAGTTTTGAAATCTTAGAATAGGAAGGAACCCTTTATTTTACTTGCTGCTGATGGTTGTGCTTCCTGTTGTGACCCCTCCGCAGTGTTCCATAACACCTTGGGAACTGTTCAGTGCAACACTGTAATGAGGAACAAGGATTCCTAGTTCCTCCATGCTGTCTGTCAGAATTCAATGTCTCTTTATCTGATGATGACAAATATTGCAATTGAAACTGAAAAAAAAAAAAAAAAAAAGAGGCAAAATTCCCCACCAGCTGAAGAAATTTGCATTCCCAGAGCCAGGTCTCATTACCTCAGTGAGGGTCCTGAGTAGCACTTCTGTGATTCCTGAATGGAAATGGCCACAATAATTTTCAAAGGGCTTTGTTAGAAGTCATCTGCCCAGCCAGGCTCTGAGCTGCACTATCAGACTGGAAAAGCAGGGACAGGATGGGAGGCTGCCAGTGGCAGGGTAGCTCTGAACTGCCCCACAGGCTGACATCATTTTGTGCTGTCTCCTCCCAGGTTGCTCTGCCAGAGCAAAAGAGGCAGACTGTGACACGCTGCAGTCCTGTCTCCAAATCCTCTCATGGGTGACCCTTACTGTGCCCTTGAGCTGTGGGGAGTGGAGGTGAGGAAGGGATAGGAAAGGGAAGGAAGGAATTTTTGGGATAAAGAGCCTTTGTTGATATACACCATGGCTATACATGTGCACACAAACTCAGAACATTGCTAAATTCCTTTTGGACTCATTGATTCAACTTTCCAAACATAAATAGATACCTAATTCTCTGCCTAGGCTTTTATACTAACTGAGCAGGAGAAAGGAACTAAAGACCTGCAGCTCTACAAGAGGCACGTGGGTAGGAACAGTATTTGCACTTTGATAAGGCGTAATAACTTACTGCAGTTTAAACTCACAGCATTTTAAAGTAAATCTAGTTAGGCTGTGTTCACTAGCAATACACCCACACAACAAATACTATGCTAAGTGGCAATAAGATAAAATCTGGAAAGGCAGCTGTGAAGCAAAATAAAATATCTGTAGAGTTTAGCAGCACATAAGTCATACAAATAGTTCTGAATCATCTTATCACTGGACACACATCTTGGATGGCTGTACTTTGCCCTACAACACCAGTGAGACAAAAGGTATGCACAGAAAAGTTGTTAGCTAGTTTCCACTAAGGAGATAATAAGAGATGTCCAAAGAAACTGAGAAGAATTTTGTGGAATAAAAAAATTTTAGAGCACAGCTTGTGATGTTTACCAATGTATTTGCTCCATTGAAAAGCTGTATTTGAACGAGCAATGCTGTTTATCTTATGTACCTAAATTCCTAAGCAGAACAGAACAAACTTTTCTTTTCACAGCACAGTAATTTCATAAGTTATAGGTTATAGTCTCCATCATTTATCAGATCTTAGCCCTTTCCTTCTTTCCTTTTTGTCCTATTCTCTTTCGTCCTGTTTTGTTTGTTTTGGCTTAGGAAATGTGATTTTTTTTTCCATCACTAAAACAAAACCATTCTTAGATGAGAGTGTATCTGACAGACCTTTTCTGATCAAAGTTATGCTAAAATTAGTCCTCTGCAGCAACTGTTCAGTTTGCAAGAAAAGTGTATACTTCCACAGACTACCAATATCATTTCATCAGAAGAAATCCTGACCTTCTCCAGTTTATATGCTGTGAAAAGTCATTATGAAACTGCAAGTAAGATGGAAACCATTCACTGAACGGGTTTTTAGCAACATGTGGTATACAGATTTCCCAGGGCTGCTCCATCCATCTACCTTTTCCTGACCTGGATGGACAAGCTGTTGTGATCAAGACCTCCAGCAAAACTGCCAGCCCCTGACAGAGGATTGGGTGGTTGTGGGTTTTGGCACTGTAGGGAATCTTTCCATCCTGCAACTGAAGCAGTATTTTATCCCTTCCTGGCCACTTTGCAGGGATTGCAGTTAATTGGAGGGGCAGAATCTTGTGGCTCAAGAACAACAAACTTGTTCCATGGCTAAGCTCAGATGCAGCATACCCTACATGAGGGATGTTTATAATGCAGAGGTAGATAACATGATTGAATGGTATCAACTGCTTTTAAAGCCACTCTGTGTAAGGGAAAAAAATACTGAGATCATAAAATATACTGCTTTGCATGGAGAAACAAAACCAGCCAAATTAGGCTTTTGGTCTCATTTATACCTTCCATGCAAATTTATTGGATTAACTAGAAATTTTAAAATAAATATTCTAAACATGGGTACGAATCAAGAAGGAATCTCACTTTCATTTCAGGTGAAGATTTGAAAGCAGACAGCTTGATCACTTCATGTGTCTTGAGACCAGAGCCAGAAGTAGGTTTTTATCTACTAGGCCAAAAGGAACGCAGAAATTTGCCTTTTTCTAGCAAAGTTTTGGGGACATTAGCTGCATCTATTCTAAGTTTGAAGGGGAAACTTTAATGTAAGAATTTTGAGTCTGAGAACCAGGGCTTGACTGGGAAAGTGCACCTACATTGTAGGGTCAAACTCTCATTCACCTCATTTAACCTTTTTACTTTTCTAGTAGTGATAAAGGTAGAGAAAGAGAAACTTAAACAATATGAAAATTCAGAGAGCAAAGTTTAGAAATGGCATAAGAACATGAAGAGGAAAATTATTAGAGACTTTCTGTGATGAGAAAAATTCAGTGTGGAGCTAGAAAGGAAGGACAGAGATGGTGGCATGTGAAAACAATCCTACTGTACCTCCTGGGTCCTGGAGAGTAAAATTCCTTCAGTGAGGAAAAGCAATATCTTGGTTTATCTCAGCCTCTTTTTCAAATGGAGTATGACTTATTTTACAGTGATTCGGTTCCTGGCATAGATGGAGAGAAGTTAAAAATGAATGACTTATGGGAAGTGTGGTGCTCATGGCAGAGAGTGCAGCCAAGGTCAGCCCTGTTGCTGTACCAAAGGACCGAGCATCACCACCTGGACTTGTCTTAGCACTGGGTCTGGGAAGCCCTCCAAGCCTTGGCCCACACAGACAGATCCACTCCACCTCTGACAGGAGCAGCACTCAGAAAGAAAAGGACACTGTCCAGCTGCATGGTGCTGGCACTTCTCCTGCACTTCTCCTACAACTTCTGCCATCAGGGCTTCTGTGATGGCTTAGCCATGGTTGCAGCTGGGTGAGGTGATCTGCTTGGGTGAATGAGGATGCTGTGAAATCTGTGCTTCCCCAAAGCAAATGTTACCAACAGCATCTAAAAATGGCATGGGCTTGTTGAAAGCTGACTTAGATGCTACTATCCTGCACTGCAGTCTGTAGTCAATCTACCATTTAATGCTGAATCAGTCCATAAAATGTTCTAAATGCTTCCCAGCTGGGCAGCATGTAAGAGGCAATGAACCCAACAAATATCAACAGGCATGTACAGCTGCTTGATGGGCTGGGGCTGCTCTGCAGCTTTCTGCTAGCTCAGGTGGTTTTCTTAGAGGGATTACCACCAATGTCTACAACAAAGGATCAGTCAGTCCCTTCTACAAAACAAATAGAAAAGTTTCAATCAAAACTATTGAAATTCCATTTGTCAAATTAGCTTTGAAATGTCACAGGTTCACCATTTTCTTCTCCAGGTATATCAAATGGGTGTGATATAATTCTTAGAAAACCTGAGAGTGGGAGTTGCATATATATAGCTAAAAGAAAGAAAAAAAAATTAAAGAGAAACAATGAAGTAAACCCTTCCCAGTAAAGACCAACAGAAGGATATAGCTGCCCAAAGAAGAAGCTGCCTTTGATTAACCTTTACATTCAGTATGCACTTGTGATTCTTTTCATTTGGGTCTCATTGCAGCAAATGCATAAAAAGAATTTTTTCTGTGTAATTTTGGAGGTAGGTCCCTATGTCCTCCCTAAATCCTAGATGTATTTCTTCAGAAATGGTCATTGGCCAGTAAAGCATTTTGTCCTGACAGTTGTATTGAAAATTGTATTAAATATGTATCAGATTTGGGATCTAAAACTCACTTGTATGAGTTTATCCTCTTAGCTTGGACAACTGAATTGAGATGCACCATGTCTCCAACCACAGTATTTCCCAGCAAGATAAAATAATCATGACTTCAAGCCAGAACTGAGACAGTATAAAATTGGGGCCTGATGTCCTACTTCTGTCTGCCAAGCAGACAAAGCCCCTGTTATGCAGGTGGATAGAAGTTCTTTTTTATAGGAACTGTTGTCACAGACATGGGCAACTCCCTATTGAGGCCCAGAGTTACAGTGCTAAGGCTCTAGCACTGGGGTGCATCATGCAGCCAAACTGCATTATTGGTCAGGAGTGTGTTTCTGGGAAGTGCACCTGTTAGTGGCACGGTGGGCAGAAAAGACATTTTTATCGAAAGATTTGGTGTTACAGAGAGGAGTGCGTCAGGGACTAAGTAAAACACATGATGTAAATGTAAAGGGCAGTATATACATTTTGGAGGATGCAAAGACAGGAACAGGACCATTAGCAAGAGGACATGCTGTCTTTTCAGAACAGATAGCCAATATGAAAGACCTTGATGGCTTTATCTGAAGCATCAGTAAAAGTTTTTTAGTGTGGGGTCTCTTGAGACTTCTTTTTGAGAGTTACATTTTCATGGCATCACCACGCCTGAGATCCATTAGAGTGTATTGAATGTGCAGGATGTTGGCACTGTGGTAACAGTGACCAGTAGATCAGGCCATTAAGTGGCTTGGTGCATCTCCAAAACAAGGAACAGCAAAGTGTCAGAGAACCAGGCATTACTGTCCTGGAATTAAAGATACACAAGAAAAAAAAGGTGTTCTGACGAGTATGATGATTTAGTGAAATGAAAGCCAATGAAAGATTTGTCCACTCTAATTTTAACTACACCAGTTCTTTCTTCCTTGCTTTCAGAGCACAATACCAGCATATTTAACTGTGTGGTTACATGCAAGCTGTAAGTATTCTCTGCAGTTTGTGTCAGTAGAGCCCATGAGAAGTCAGACCTCCACAGTGAATATCTGTGTGTGTGTGTGTTTGTAGTCCTCTAGAGAGGAATGATCCTCAACAATTGCTGCAGGCAGGCTTGTGGGCAGGGATCTGTAGGTAATGGGGAGATTAGCTCACTGGCATCTCCTCACCTTGACAATAGAATTTAGCCTGGAACAACTTCTTGGGCGTAATCTGTTTAAAAAGACAAAAGACAGATGCCTCATTTATGTCAAGAAGTTTTGTATTTAAACTATGCTTCCAAGTGAAATGTGCCCTGGAGGAATCTCTCTAGTGATGTCAGATACTCACACACCTCACTTCTACAGAGGTGGTGACATTGGAGTAGAAGAAGCCAAAACAATTGGGAGCCTTCCCCCTCACCACACTGTAATTACTGCACAGAAAGCATTGCATGTTTCTCTCCTCTCCCTAAAGCACTGCTTCATGGCACTCTTCACATGAGCAGTGAATTTCCATAAGTGAGTGGTGACCTATATTCAAGGCAGAAGCTTTGCTGCTTGCTTTTGGGAGCGTGCCCTGGCTGCCTTCCAGATCAACTCTAAGATTCTCAGTATTTCATTTCCTGGCTCATCCCTGTCGGGTTTGCTGGCGACTGGGTTCACTGCAGAACATCTGCATGGAAAGGTCACTGTAAAAAGAAGGGTTGGAATGAATTTTTGTGGTAGCCTTAGACACTAGTCTGACATAAGTTATAAAAATATAGCCTACGATGAACACAAATGAATAGGTAGTTAAGAAAGCAACAGCCTAGTTAAAATCTGTGCTTGTAAAAATCAAGACCGTGTTTCAGTCACAAAGTATTTTTTTTCAAACTTTGTCAAAGTCTTACCATTAAACAGTTCCTGAATTAAAAGTCTGGGCTTTGCCATTGATGCTTTGTCCTGCTGGATACCTTAGCACTGACAGGTGAAGTACCAGCCTGTGAAGTGCTGTAAGAGTACTGAATAGAGTAACAAAACTGCCATCACAAACCTCCTGTGGGGACAAAGCAAGAGGGTGTAAACTGAGTGCATGATCAATTTTTTAATGTGTTACAACCTGGCAGTGAACTTCCTATTTCTGGTTTGGGGTTTATTCTGCAAGTCAAGCAGTTGCTTGGAGGGCTGCAGAGTCCATTGTAGGAGCATGTGAATCACTGACATCTTTCTAAAGAAAGCTCGGCTCTAAGCTCTGGCTGTCCCAGTAGTGAAGTGGCATGGAGACCAGACAGACCAAAACCAAAGCAGAAATTAAATTAGCTGAATCTGCTCAGAGATAACAATTTCTAGAGACATTCAGACCAGCTGTTCCTTTGGATTCACACAGCACACCTAGACAAATACTTCAGAGTAAGCAGCACTGGCCTCACTAACCTCCTCCGCAGCTATGAGAGCAATTGAATATTAGGATATGTTGCCTGGGCTCCAGAAGAGAGTTCACCCTTCCAAGTTCTCTCTCTCTAATGTGAAAATGTGCATGGGCTAAGGGAGCACATTTCGGTCTGCTCCAGCCACCACACTACATAACCACATAAAGTGAATGGGGAACAAAAAAAGATCAAGTCAAACTACCCCCCCAAAAATACCCTCTCCAAACCTACAGCCCAAAGACTGCAAATTCTGAAAATCCTAAAAATCTGGCAAACCAAGGGGAACTTTTCTTGGCTAGTGAACAAATAGAGAAAATATGGGAATGAGTCATTAGGGTCAGGGCTAGTCCAGACTTCAGATCAACTGGAGTTTGTTTCAGGCAACTGTCTTTTTTCTGTGACACAGACACAGGAAAGGCTGACGCGGCAGAATGAAAATAACAAATGACTGTGACTCCACAAGGATCCTCTTTCCCAGTAAGCTGGCTAATTGCTGGGAGGCTACTGACTGTGTGGAAGGGCTACCCTGTGTTTGTTTCAGTTTCTTCACTTCAGCCAGCTGGGCCAACCATACCTGAATCTACTTCAGCATAAAAATGGATCAGGGTTGATAACAGCAGTGATGGAAAGCTTTGAGATTTTGCATCTTTTGACTCTGGGCTATTTCTCTTAGCCAGGAAGGATTTCCCACCTTGTTTTGCAGTAACCTCACTTTCCAGAGCACTTCATTTAACATGGCTCTGCCTGAGCAAGGGCAGCAGGGCAGGACTGTTCCTGTGGCTGCCTGGCACAGCAGTGAGCTTAGCAGCAGTGGTGAGAGAGCCCTGTGCTCTGGGCTTGGGCCAGGGAATGGTACAGAGCCTGAGTGCATTGTGACTGAGGAGTGCTGACCCAGTGTGACTGGGGCTGGGCTTGAGTGTCCCTTTGAAACACTCCCTCTTTCACTTCAATTTCTGCTTTTGTGCCTGCACTGGACCATTGTGTTTTACTTATTTCTCTGTCTTTCGCTGTCTGCTTCTCATTTTCTTTCTTCTTCCTCATCCCTTTTCTCCACTTGTTCTCTCTTCTCATTCTTTTTCAGAGTGTGTTTCCCCTCTGATCTTCTTCAAAAATTGCTGCTACCACCCTCCACGATCAGCACTCGGTGATCCCCATCCTTCTGGAACCGCAACAAACCTGGTGGATGAACTCAACCCCGGTATCTTTTTCTGGTCACTGTGCTACAGAAAAGACTCTTTTGTGCATGCAGATCTAAGACTTGCCAGCTGTGTTCTACCTGAAGGAATGTAGAAGCCATGTCTACACCATACTCACACTGGCTTCTAGGTCCAGTACTAACACAAGCTGCTAGGTCCAAAGCTAACACTGTGCTGAACCTGGATTTTAATTTGCAAAAACAAACAAAACTGCAGAAATACAGTGTTCAGCAAAGAATTCAGTATTCTCATTTTTCATGAAAAAGCATGGGAAACTGAAAAACAACACTGCCACTAGGCACAGCGTGAAGTAAGATAAAGATAAATGAATAGTACTGGGCTGCTTTCTTTATATAATTGCCTGGGGAAATCACCTAAAACAAACTTAGATGCTAAAAAGTTTTTCAGGGATAAAAATATCAAGCAATTTTCAGTTAAAAAAGAAATATGCCAATACTCTGAAATTTTACTGTTTCCTCAGTGGTTAAAAGTGAGTCTGCTCTTGGTAATGTAAGGTTATGAGTTTTTCTGAAAAAAAAGACATGCACTTGTGTCCTCTCACCCTTCAAGAAATGCTTCTCCTTCTGAAGCAAAAGAGCATCTTTTCCCTATGGCTGAAAATACAGAAGTCATGTGTTGGTAGCAGCAATCCATGCCTTGCCGTAATTAAACCATATATTTCCTTCCTATCTTTCCTATCCTGCTGGACTGAAACACAACTCTAATGTTGTGTTCATTACACTTGTATAAACTGAAAAAAAATCACACAACTGAGAGCAGACATCATACATCATTAATAAATAGAGACTACACACTAGAACATCAATAAAAACACATCTGGGAAAACTCCTTACAATAACTCTTCCTTTCATCTATTTTGGTTGGCTTTTCAATGAGACAGAGAAAAATCTAGTTGCCACCTTGATTTCTTTTAGGTTGTGATTATTCTTAATCAAACCCAAAAACCTAGTCAGAGTGTTGAGGGAATATAAGACAGATCAATTCTTCTCAAAGTGGGGAGTGTAGAACAAATTTCAGACTGATCAGGGAAAATCCATCTCACCTTTCTTTCCATCTTTCTTCCCCTATCTTTGGGGCCCCTTTCCTCTTTAATGGCCACAGGATGAAGTGTCAGCAAGAGGACATGAGGAAGGCTCAGGTTTTGTATAGTACCCCCACGGTAAGTTAGGTGGGGGCAGAAAGCCTGCATCTGCCTACCCCTGCAGAAACAGCCCCACAGGGACGTGCCCAGCAGAGGAGCCAGGCAGCTGCTGGGACCAGCAGAGAGTGCAGAGCTCCTGCCAGCAGCAGGGATGCACGGAACAGTGTCCAGGGCACCAGGCTGGGCTGGGCTCAGCCTTCCTCTGAAAAAGCTGCTCATAAAAGGAGTTTAAAACGGTATTCTTTAATACAGACTGGATTGTTACATGGGAACATCGCAAATTTTCCTCCCATTAGTTAATCAGTTCGAATGGATTGTACAATCTGAAGGAAACAAAGAGGCAGACGTGGGCATGACTGCATGGTGCAGATCCATACTAATTCTGAAATGGGGATTCACTCTTCCTCCTTTTCTCCCCTCCCCTTTGCCAACACTCTGATTGCAGGATGCTAAGCTAAGCCCTTTGTTTGATATGGGGAATATTTCACTTGTTCCATTCTGTGGGGAACGAAGTCACCCAGAGAATGCAGGGAGACCACTATTCTCAGCAGTGGTATGTGCTGACCAGGTCACCTGGGCTGCAAATCTCTTTCATTTTCTGTCAAAAATAAAAATCTTATTGCAAACCATCTCTCTTCTTGGGTCCACAGGGTCTGTATTACAGACAGAATTAGTATGTATTTCTTAGTTTGGGGTGCTCTCATAAAATCAATAACTCAGTTTGTTTAAGGAGATAGGAGTTTTAGGCTTGTTCAAAAACCCAAAAGGATCAGTATCTTTTCTACCTTTTTCTTGTCCTTTATGCAGCTCACTAACCCGGTTTAAATGCTGTGATAATGATTTAATTGCCTACGCACTATCTGTCAATGCTGCTTTAAAAAGCCACATCCTTCTTGGGTTTCCGGGATCTACATGTGAGTAGCCTAAGTCTTGGCCTCAGAAAAAGAAAGGGAAGGTTTTTTTTTCTTTTATAAAAGACGTATTATGTTAGGAGCGGGACAATTCTCGGGGAGTCAGGCGGCCAAGGATATGTGAGAGCAGCAGTGCAGGGGTTTGCCAATAACACGACTTGGATCCTGTTTCTCAGACAGAATGACAATTTTGTGTGTGTCTGAATGATGTGTACAGCATCTGACATGCAAAACCAGGATTTGTGCATGCTTTTGCATGAGAAAATGTAAAATTTGCTGAGACATAGGATTTGTACCACATGCAATGTTTGAATTTCTGCGCTATGATAAAGCTAGGTTTATATATGACTTTCCTGAGGGCTTTGTAGAGTAGAAAGATAAAAAGATACTGTCAAGAGTGGTTTGGAAAATTTCAGAGCAAGAATTTTGGTGGCCAAGGATTTAAGAATCACTATTGTACACAAAAAGCTGATAAGTGTATGTGGGTGGAAGGGAGGTCACCCTGTTCCTTATGCAAAATCATGATCAATAAGAGCAGAGGGATGGCTGGGGTGCAAGAAGAGGGTTATGTTGCAAAGAACTGGGATGAGTGAGACAGCAATAGCTGCAGTCATTATAAATCAGTTCAGATCTTAGTCATCACTGTACACCACAAGGGCTGGGGAGGAAAGAGGCTGTTTATCTCTCGTTGATTCTCCCACCCAAACTGTCAGCAGCTGCCCTACCCTTCTGCCTTGGGGGCTCAATCCCTGCAGCCTCTTCTTCCCTTATCAGATTTCACCATGGACTGCTTTCTTCCTGGCATACCACTGTGTCTGCATGGCACTACTTGCACCCTGGTGTGACACCACGAGCAAGTGCTGCACATCTTCACTGCCAGAGCCTCTTCTGGTCTGTGCCAGGCCCATCAGATCCCCCACACCTCCCCTCAGATTTTCAGTGCATTCACTACGGAGTCCACTGCTCTCCAGCAGCAGGCTACTGTGCAGCTCTTTGAATGCACCTTTAAAAACATCCTTTGCTGTGTTGTCTACAAAAATCTGAACTACAGCATGGAAGTGATACTTTCAGCTTGCTGTGCTGAGCAATGTTGCCTCGTTTGCTCTCTTAGTTGATCATCCATGTCCATTTTCTGCACACCTGCTATTTAGTGAGACCAGGAAAAGCCTTTAATAAGCTCTCTGGTTGGAGCCATGCATAGCAGAAACCACAGATGAACTTGCTGGGCAATACATCCATTAAACCTGTAATAAGCAGAAATCTAAAATCCAATATCAAGCAACATTTGGGCTGGTCTGTCTTTATTGATCTGTTGCAATAAGCAGCATCTCAGCTGTTCCAGCTCTTCACAGTTGACTCAGATGATGTTGCAGAGTGCTCAGGCCCCATATGCACCAGTAAAATGTGAAGTATGCAAGTATAACCTATGTTATGGGTTAGCATTGGTTCAGGAATCAGGGAATACACTCTTTAGATTTCTCTTGTGATAATCAAATAATGAGAGGTCACAGACTGAGAAAATTCAGGGGAAAGAGTTTAGACTCTTGGCCCAGAGCACTTGTTCCTTGTTCTCACGTTTCTTTCCTGGTCTGTAGAGTTGTTT
Source organism: Climacteris rufus (assembly GCA_013398175.1). Taxonomy (NCBI): domain Eukaryota; kingdom Metazoa; phylum Chordata; class Aves; order Passeriformes; family Climacteridae; genus Climacteris; species Climacteris rufus. The sequence continues at coordinate 23,512 of VZRZ01001781.1, read as the reverse complement.
TCTTCCTTTCACAGAAACAAAGTTTCTGTTCTGTATCATGCAGTTACATGTCTTCCTGGGGTGTGACATGTGCAGGTTCAAAACCTCCCGGTGACAGTAAGCTGAAAAAAAGCTCAAGAGAGCCTGTTCCTGTCAGCCAGCTGGACATCATGGTGTGGGTACTGTGGGTGTAAATCCTGGTGCATTTTCTGTGGTGATTTTTCGCTTGCCTGCTTGCCAAGGATTTGCAAAATCTCCTCTGCTGGAAGCCGAGCGTCATGTTTGCAAATGAGAAATCCTCCTCTACCCTTTTCTCATCTATTATCAGTGATCTCTGGTGTGAACAAAGTGAAAGAACCAGAGAACAAAAAGCACTGAAAATGCTGCTTTAGACCACAGAAGTATTTTGCAGTTCCTGCCTGTCAGGTTCACAGCCAGGACACAATCTGTATTTGCGGCCAGCCCTTATCACTTCCTCAGCAGCTCCCCAGACACTTGTGAGCATGCTGGGGCACGGGGGGATCTGAACAAGCCCACGCCGTGCAGGGCTCTGTGGAGGTGCCCAGGAAGGCAGCAGGAGCAGGCTGGATGGTTCCCGGCTCTGTGCTGCTGCACTGCAGATCCCAGGGGCTTGGCCAAGCCAGGGCTGGGGACTGCAGGCAGCAGCAGGAGGAGGAGGAGGTGCTGAGAACTGGAGGCAGAGCAGGCAACTGCCCTCAAGAGACAGAAGCAGTGATGCCAGTGACAGGAGCTTGCTGAAGGATGTCTTATCTACTGTTTCAGGAACTTACTATGATTTCAACAGCAGTTTTGACCAAGGTTGATTATTTACTTCTAGCACAGCCCTGCCTTTGGCTGTGCAGCTAACTCATCTAAAGTCTGTACAGAGCAGATATGCCACAAAGACACAATGGCACAGGACAGACAATGCCATAGAGGGTGCCACAAGTGCTGGAATGGGAAACCAGCTCTCCCTGTCTTTAGGTACATTGGCCTCAATGTAACTGAGTTAATACATGGAACTGTATGGAGCGGGTGTGCTTGGACTTTTGCATCCCTGCAAAAATTTTTTCTGGGTGACCACTATGCTGTGGGTGCGGACACAGAGGGGAAAGATCCCAGGATAAACGAGAAATTTAGGGTTGTCCAAACAGTATGAGGCAAGATGGAAACTAAGTTCCCAGGCCACCTCCCATTATCTTTCTCCAGCCTGCTTGAGGAAAGCAGTAAAACTCCTACAAGCAGTAGTGTCAGATACACTGTTTTCTACTGGAACCAGAGATGACTGCAAACCTACAATGATCTCATTTACTATCCTTTTCAAAGTATTTCTTTTTGAGTCTTCTTGTCAGCCATTTCAATGCCCACTCCCTGGGCTGATTTAGAGAGGTGTTCAGCCAGTCCTTCTGGGAATAATGCAGTCTTAACAGTGTTTTGCATTCCAGCCAATATCCCTTCCTCTACCATCATCACCTTAGGATCACTTCACAGCCAGCAAAAGACAAAAGCCTGTGACAAAAGTGATGACAGCAGTCTCCCAGGCTAACATGTCTCAGGGGCTCCTCAGCTGGGCACCAGCTTGCCTGTGGAGTGGAGAATGAAGGGGTTTTCTCCCATAGGGTAACCCAGCAGCTGGGGCATCCCAGAGGATGTTTCTGCTGCAGAAACACAGAGTGGGACTGGGGTTTCAGTGGCTACACTGCTGGGAGGGCAGTGCTCATGGCTCACTACTCGTCTGCTCAGGAGTGAAATAGTCAGCACCACCAAGTGTGTGTGTCCCCAGCCCTGCACGTGCTACCAAAGATCCATTTGAGAAAGGATTAAATGCATCTGGCAACATCACTGCAGCTGTGAGTCTGCTACACTGCTGTGTGGAGAGCCCTCTTCATAAGTACTACCAGGGGAGGCATTTACTTGTGGCTGACATGTCAAAAAACATCTTCTATGCTGTGGGCCCTGCAAATTCATCCTCAGCACTTTCCTTCTGCTTTGCTCTCAGATAATATTTTCCCAGAGCAATAGATCTTGTTTCGTTCCCTCTATTCCACAGAAATAAAACATAAACAAAAGCACAATATAAACACGTGGGTCTCCTGTGTAAAGCTCCATTAACCAACGCTCCTGCTCAGGGCTGGATGAATCACCCTGAGCAGGGCCATTTCTGAGCACACACCGTGTGTGCTTTAGAGCAAAATAGGAAATACCTGCGCTTCAGTCTTGTAGCTGTCATGCCTGAATCAAAGCAGATGATTCCTAGCCAGGGTCAGGTTCACAAGAAAGGGCGAGGTTGCTAGAAAATCAAAATGATCAAATTTCCTGTTTTTAAAGATAGATTTCAACAATGATTATTGCTGCCTCAGAGAAGGAAATGGATGTCTGCTAGCTGAAAAGCACCTCACTACCTCTCCTTGCATTTGCGTGCCAAAAAGACACACAAACGAGTGAATTGTGCTGGAAATGAAAGGAGGCTTCCTTTCAGAGTTTTCATCTACAGTAAAACTACTACACATTTGCAAAATTAAGGCTGCTCTGTTATTTACTGTTATGCAAACTTTAGGCTTCCTCCTAGGCAACGCAGAGTGCCCTTAAGAACTAGAAGTGCTCAATATCTTATGACTTTATTTTCCTTATATACACAAAGATTAAAACAAAAGACAGCTGTTAATTTCAGGAAAAAAGCCACTATGCAATAAATCTTTTGTGCTGCACCATAATAACACTCCTCTTCAGACAGACACAATTGAGCATAAGAGTTGTCTACATTTGGTACTACTTACCATAAGAAGGTATCCTTTTATTTCCAAGTATATGGGAAAGTTGGCTGCACATCACAGAGCTGCTGCTCATGACACAAACAGAAAGTTCAATCTCGTTTTTTCTTCTGAAGTGACACTTCACCAAAGGCACAACGTGCTTTCTCTGTCACAGAAACATATAATCATGGAATGCTTTGGAACAGAAGGGACCATAAAGATCATTTAGTTGCAAACCCCTTGCCAAGGGTAGGGATGTCACTCACTAGCCCAAGTTGCTCAAATCTCCATCCATTCTGGGCTGGAACATTTCCTGAAATGAGTACCCACTGATTTTTCACCACTGTCATCATGTGCTTTTGCGATATAGATGACAGATTTCATGTTTGCTGTGAATTGCATTGAATTCATCGACCAAAAGGGTCTGAATCTCCTCTTTGCCACAAAGGCTCACCTTGTCAGTGCTGAGAGGAACAAGGCAGGAAGAGGTAAAGCACTGAGTGCCTTCCTGGTTATACATCCCTGAAAGCACTGTACTTTACTCCAGATGGGAAGGTGCAAACACAAGCCTGCGTATCATCAGCTCCTCCTCTCCCTGTGGAGACAAATATATGGTTTGATTCAGCACCTGAGGAGCTCTGGAGATGGGGCCTTTCCCACAGGCAGGCTGTAATGTAAAGTCCAGACTTGTCCTTCCTGAGGACTTCATCTGCAGTATGTGTTTCATTTTGAAGTGTAGTTATAAAACTGAGTGGACACCTGTCTTTGGAATAAGGTTGGGTTTTGTTCAGTGTGTCCTGGTTCTGGCCAGAGCAGGGTAAATATTCATAATGAATTAGAACAGTTATAATAAAATCATCTTGTTTCAAAATGAGACAGCCACCATAGGATATATTCTTTGCCCAGAAACTGTAGAAGTATTTCTTCAAACAATGTCTTCCCATAGGAAGAACATTTCCTATTTGTATACTCAACACTCAGGGTCACTGGAACACCCAAAGCACTGTCAAGTGTCGTCTCAGTTGCAGCAGAGCACACACCCTCACAGGGCCATAGCACCACAGAAACAGACCCACAAGACAAGCTGAGGAGCTGCTGCTGGATCGTGTGCCCTAGGATAAGCACATCGAGGCAGAAGCATGCAGATTTTCATTGCAATGCTTTTATACAGACTCTAAAATGCTCAGATGCAAAGGGGATCCTGCCTGGATGCATTAGCTCCTTGACAAAGCAAGCTCTGATTTTGTTTTGAATCACTCTGAGCAATGCAGTAGCACAGAATTCATGTAGGTAAAAAGCACTGAGTCAGCCTGCTTGGTTTAATAATTTCTCAGGCTCTGCAGGTAAGCTCCATTAATATCTCTGTGGATTTTGAGGGAGATAAGGTTTTATGTGCCAGGTGTTGTAGAGGATTTAGTGATCCTCTTGATTTCAACAGTGATACAGAAGGTGGTGCAAACAGTTCTTTGTCCCTCCTACTCGTCTCTGTTTTTGGAGGCTGAGGATAAATTCAGTGTCACCTTGAATCTATTTTTTTCGGGGTATTTGTTGTACAAATAAGTAGGTAATTGGATAAAAAGTAGGTACAAAGAAAGTAATTTGCACAAATTTGATGTTTTAGAAACGAGAGCACTTATGAAATGGTGTGTGAATTCAGGGTCATGGTTCATCTTCTGGAAAGTCCGTTCTGAAGTTCAGATTTGGAGCCAGGTACACTTTTCAGACCACTTGCTAGGCTTAGCACGTGGGAAATGCAGGAATTTATAAAACATTTAGGAAAACAACAAGGTTTTTTCCAGGTTTATTTGTTTTTTGAAAAATATCTAAAATTGGTAGAACTCAAATTGGCTTCTGAAAAGTTTCTGTGCATTTAGAACCTATTCGAAATAAAAGCTTATCTAAGGATGAAAAAGTATGGCTGGAATATTTGCTGCTACTGGATACACTCTGGGATTATGAAGTGGACCACTTCAAGATTATGTGTTTTATGTTGGGAATGGCTGTGTGGCCAGATGTCCTAAGGGCTGTGGGAACTATTAAGGCACTTTAAAGACACCTTTGCCTGTTCATATCCCACAAGAAATTCAGAGACTGTTTATGAGTAGTAAATAGTACCATAAGTAAAGGGCAAGCAGGGGAGGACACACAAGGCTGTGCCCTCATCACTTGCCCTGTCCCATTGCCAGCTTACTTCCCAACCCTGCTTTGGGCGATTCCAGAAGAGAAATTTGTCCTTTAGTGGACCATGAGACCTGGCTCCGTGGTGGAAGACAAGTCCCTGGACTTCCTTTATGCAGTCATAAGGACAAAGTATCTCAACCAACTTGTCGGATTCATCCACACCCTTTTTAACCTAAGCATGTTTAAACAAAGAAACAAAAAATATTACTTTAGAACACTTAAAACTGTCAGTAAAAATATAGTTTAATCAGAGAGAGAGTTGGTCTCCCTGTAGAGTACCATCCAACTGGTCTGTGGTGCAGAGAACCGATCTCATATGCACTTTGTTACTTTTAAGAAGATGACCTCCATAAGGACTGGATGACCTTGAGACATTCTGTCCAACCTCAACTATTTTGTGATTCAAATGTCTGTAAAAATTTCTTTGTCCCAGAAAACTTTATTCCTCATGGTATATGCTTGTCCATGCTACTTTAATTCTGCTCTGACAATTTCTTTCTCACAGCTGGAATAGCATGAACATAGAACCAAAAGAATGAGATAAACATTTGCTGGGATCCACGCCTTATTCAACAGAAGTGCCATTTTATGCCCAGACTATGTCCCCCTCACACCTGAATCCTGGTATATATTTCTGATACTGATCATCACAGGATCATGTTCAAGAGTCAAATGGGAGCTGTAACTTTTCATGACAAAGTTAGTCAAGGCTCCAAAACAAACTAGCCAGCCTGCTTATTTGTATAAAATACCTTTGTTTTTGAGGTGTGAGCCAGTAAACTGGATTTTCTGCTATGCTCAGCACTGAATTCAACTAAAGCTGACAGTCCTCCCATTGCTGCCACTTTCTGGCCACTGGACTCCAATAACTGATAGCTGTGTTCTGGGGAGCTGAACTGGGGGCTGGTATTTTCAAGACACAAGATAGTTTCTCCGGAACTTGTGGTCACAAATAGATACACGTGCACACACCAGGAAGCCAAGCCTCACAGAAGAGAGAATAACACCAAAAGACATTCGTAAAACCATTAATCTGCCTAAGTTTTTAATAGACCATAACCCTGGTTTAGAAAAAGAAAATAAGCTCTTCTGCAGGCCAGGCACACATCTAAATACACACCTGAAATTCAAGAAGTTTGGGGTAGGAACGGAGAAGGTTTGCTTCACAAAGAATCCTGGAAGGCCTTGGTACAAGGTGAAGTGAGATTACATTTCTTAATAATCTTATTTAATATAGCTGAAGGAAGATGTTTTTACTCTGCAATATAAACACTTGAGAAAAAAAACCAACATGGGTCTACAGTGTGCACTGCAGGCTGGTGCTAAAACCTGATTAAACACTGGGATTCACTTCACCTGGGATTTCCTGCCCTAAAGACCCTGAACAATAATAATGCAAATGTATTTCTGATCATGTGTGTCATCTTACTAAGACTGTGTTTCCATGAGTTAATGCTTTGAAACCACCAGCACAATTTATAGTTACTGCCTGGTTGTGACCTGGATGCTGATTCTCCAGAATGGGGCAGGACCAAATAACTCCAAGGTGACCTAGCACAAGCAAGAAGAATGTCAAGATAAAATATTATGCTGGAATTTTGGAACAGTTACACTGAAGGAAATTGCACACCGGTGGTATAAATCATATATAACACAGGCTAGCTCACTAGGAGTGAGCCTAGTTTGCCATGCACACTCTGAGTTGTGAGAAGAATGGCAGGCCATCAACATTCACTACATCCCACTTTTTGTATTCTTAGTTATTTTGTCATGAGATTCTTATGCAATTTTACATATAAATGTTGTTTTGTGGGTTTGTTGGTTAGTTTGGCTAACATGTAAATGATCTTTTACAAAAGCCACTTTCCCCCACCCAGTGCTAGCTATTTAAGCTCACAGTTGAGTTGTACTTTTGAGTAATTGTTAGTCTAGGATATTAGCTGCTTTATAGGAAGAGCATGCAGAGATTTCTCAGTCATTATGAAGAGTGTGTTATGTGTAAGATGCAGCCCAGACTCAATGACTGGGATGGTCACAACTCAGCTAGATGGAAAATAGCTTAGACTTCTAATAACTGGGAGTGAAATGACCACCTACCTACTCCAAGTCATTTTTGGTGGTCTAAGTAACAAACAAACAAACAAACCCCACCAGAAAACCCGAAACAAACAAAAATCCCAACATAAAGTGAAGGAAGAGGAAAGATATCTCAGGAGGTCTCCAACACGATTCCTGACAGACTGTTCTTGTGTGGACAAAAAATAAACCTGTGAAACCAGGTATATTTGAAAGCAAGGCCAAAATGAAGAGAAGTGGAGCTCCTTTCAAAGGGAAGCCTGAAATCCCAGAAGGGAACTGCCTTCGTTTGTGACAGACGACAAGCTTAATTTAGAATTGGGAAGTTTACGTGAGAAGCAAGTGAGTAAAGGGCTCCTCCAAGTCATTAGCTAATTTGGATTAGGGGGAGGAATACTTTAAACTCCTGTCATAGACCAAAGCTGCAAACCCCCAATAGGACAAATTCAGCAAATTTTCTTGTTCCTGAAGCAGTGCAATTGCACAAATCCCAGTCTTTGGACTATGAATTAAGCCTAGGTTGCTCATTTGACATATGGCAAGCAGAACATGATTTGTTATCTTAATTTTGAAGTGCCCAGCAATAGATTCTAGTCCAAAATTCCTGCAAATCCTGAAGTTACTAGAGCTGCATGGTTATTTACCTCACAAGGAATTAGTTGCAATGGGCACTGATTTTCAAGTAATGAGAATTTGGTGTTTCTCCTTAGCTTTGATTTTGTTATGGATATTTGTCTTTTTAAAAATACTTCACGTGTAGATTATTCTGCAGCAAAGGCAAAACTCCTGAGCACTAACCAGGCTCTAAACTGATGAGCAGTTTGATTTCTCTTCCGCTTTTAGTGGCTGCTGGATTTGCTTTTACTTTTAAATAGGCAAAGTTGAGCAACTGTTGCAGGGTATTCATTCCCAGCAAGCAACCTGTTTTTAAAATTCAAGCAAACATGAGTCTCTCCCAGTGTCTGTGAATTCCAAACATGCAGCTGGGTGCTGCTTATAATGGAAAGGAACTGACAGCTATGTCCCAGCTGTCCCAACGCAGAGTTAACTTCTCTGTTCCATGAAGAGAAAACCAGCCCTGAGTCCTGCCTGTGTCCTGAGGTGGGGTGGGTTGATCAAACATTAGAAATGGGATCTGTCACGGGTGAAAGTGGAATAGTAAGTGGCAAAGTAAAAGAACTCGCACTTTCATGGCTGAAGAAAAGCAATAAGCTTTTCAATATTGAGTAAAGTATGAAGCAATCCATCAGCTTCACATGCAATGTATTTCCTTTCCACTTGCATCGCTGCCTTGTACTCTTCTGAACCCAGATAGGAGCACTGGCTCTGGCTGCAGCCCAGGGTGTGACCAGAGGACGGTTTCTGTGCACACAGAGCGACAGCTCTCCAGCAGCACCAGGCTCCGGCAGCAATGTGCATCCCTGGGTGTCACTCTGAGCGTGTACAGTGTGGTGCTCTGCTCCATCAGCTGCTCTGCATGTGACAGGGGCTGTTTCCCAAACAGGAGTTCCTTGTTCGTGTTGCCCTGAGGATGAATTATGTATACTACTTAGGAAGATATCCTCACACTGAGGATGAATTATATATTCCTACTTAGTAAGATATCCTCACACTGAAAGTCCAGCTTTTCAGCCATGAAGAGTTAAAATTGACATGGCCTTTCCAAAAGAGTTAGCAATTTTGGGACTGTGTTCTTGTCCCCTCCCTCCAGTTTTAGTGAGCAGTACATGCCAGCCCTGATGTCCCTCAGTGCTTTTCATTTATCACTGTGTGGAAAGCTGCAGTTTGATGTGGTGTGTGGTACTGCCTGCCTTCCTCCTTGCCAGCTGATTGCTGCTCCTAAGGTACACAGTGCAAACCTGCTCATCAAACCCTGCCTGCACCAGCTGTCCTGGAGTGAAGAGGTTACTGCTGGGGCTGCAGCATCGCTCAAAGATATTTGCAGCCTCAGTTTGCTACGCTGAATAATTTTTCTACTTAAGTCTTACTGTTTTAAGCTTCTAAAAAGATGCTTTTTTTTGCATTTTCTCTCTCTAGTCTGTGACTCCGGTGGAGAAATTTTTGCATGGCCTGATTGCTTCTGTTTCCTAATAATTATTTGGTAATTAGCTTTTGCCGGTGAACGTTTGCTAATAATTAGCACAGTGGTAACTAAGAGAATACTTCCTCCCTGTAAGAAGCATGTAAGATATCTGTAGTAAACATGAAATAACATCCTGTATATAGAAGCTTTTTGAATGGAATGCTAATGCAAGTTAGTAGTCATTTTAAATGATCTCCACATGACTTATTAAGAATCTACTCAGCATACATCGAATCAGAAAAAAACATTTTAGACGAAACCCTGAAATTTTCCATGTCCAATTTGGTAAACGTTGTCTTTCCTTGACAAATGGCATTGTTTCCAGTGTAGTCTCTATTGCTTTAAGGTTGTTATACTTTGATATCTGTCATTATCATGTCCATATGAATTAAAGCAAGTCAATCCAATGGCAGAGTATGTTCTAGAGGAGACAAGTGGCACTATAGGATGTTCCCACAGGAAAACCACACCACTGACAGGCACAGGGAAATCTGAGGAATACTGGCCAGGAGCCAGGGAATACAGCTGTATGGGCAGCTCTCGTTCCTACAAAGGCTATGGCTGCATCACAACCTAGGACCAGTCAGTGTTCCCAGAGCTGTTTGAGCTGCTCCTGCCAGGTGTGTATTGCAGAGCTGTGTCTTGTCTGCTGGAGCACAGGGAGAGTAAGGAGGTGCAGTGGGCACTCAGAGCAGGACATCCACCCTCTGAACATCAGTTTAGCCTATGTACACATTTTTACACAGAAATGCTCTTTTGCAATTCAGGCTCACCACTGCAGATGCCTGGTTCCTGTGGGGCAGAGGGAGGAAGCAGATTTGGTGACTGTGTCTCAGAAACATGGTTAACTTCGGTAGCATTTTGTCTTTACTACCCAATGGTGCCCATTGAGGTCAGAGCACTGCATTCATTTCTGTTGTACACACAGTAACATGGACTGAAGAAAACGTCTCTGTGTTCCAGCCCTGTGCTTTTTTTCTCCTCCCCAGAATAATTTCAAGCACCATATAATCTGTGGTACAGAAGTACATGTCCTTAGGTGCAGGACACAATACTCTGTACACGAACAGGCTGCCCAGGGAAGGGGTTCAGTCACCATCACTGGAGGTATTTAAAAGATGTAGATGTGTTTAAGGGCAGGGTTTAGTGGTGGAATTGGCAGTGCAAACTTTACAGCTGGACTCAATGACCTTAAAGGTCTTATTCAACCTAAATGATTCTACGATTCTATGATTCTATGTTGTGCATAGAACATGCACACATAGATGCTGTCACTGCTGACATGGTCCTTTCAGATCTTTGAGCCTAAATTAAGATTGCAACTTTCATGTCTTTGGTTGATATATTAACCATAATTTCATTTATCTCATTTTTATTTCTGTTGTTGCTTTACCTGTGTACCTAAGCTGATGCATTGATAGCAACATGCACCAAGGAGCAGATTTATGCCACAGAATATTTCCCAGGCAGCAATGGCATGGTTACTGGAGGAGAAGGGATGAACGAAGGAAACTATGCTACAGTGCAAAGATCTGAGCCTACCAGCAAACTAATACCTATTTTAGTTGAAGGTATTCTACAATACCTAAAGAGCAGGTGCAGACACAACGTGAGTGAGAGGAAAAGAAACAAAGCGTCGCTATCCTGGGTTTGGCTCTCTGGTACAGCCAGGACCAGTGTGGAGCTATTTGGACATAGATTATCAAAAGGTTTCACCAAGAGCCAGTGTGGAGCCCTGCTAGGATCTCAGGTTGGTGTGGTGTGAGCACTAGTGATGAAAGCTGTGGGGCTCTCAGGATGAACCACAGGCAAGCATTACAGGAGGATCTTCACCACCACCCACTGCCTCCTACTCCCCACCAGCAGTATTCTTCCTTTGAACCAAAATACAGTGCACATCGGCATTTCAACACGGAAAGAGTGATGGGATCCTATGAGGATCCCCTCACCCCTTCCAACAAATCCACCTCTGATTCATCCATATTGAAAGTAAACCATGGGAGGAGAGGAAAATTGAGATGACAGGTGATGCTAATCGTGTGCCTGAGGCTGCTTTACACCAGCAGGGTCAGGGTCACACTGTATGTGTGAAAGAAGAATCCAGGGACACATTAGTGTCAAACATCAAATACTAGGGGAAAATTTTAGTAGGGAGTTGCAGTACTCAATTATTAATGCATACTTACTGTCACCAATTGAGACAACACATTCCTGAGCAAGGGTGAGACAGAATTTCTTCTATATCTGCCCAGAACAGAAGTCACTCAGAATAAGGACATTTTTACACAGAAGAACTAAACCCCAAGTTAATAAAATTAGTAATGTGAGTTTTGTATCTAAAGCACTAGTGGCCTATTTTTTTCGTGTTTATATCATTATTTCAGTGAATTTATGCTTCACTTGAAATTATCACAAAAAGAATTTGGGTACAAAAATTTTACTTTACTTCTTTGAAAAAATAGTTCTTACATATGGTCTCTGTTGAAAAAGCAAGGTTAATAACCTGAGAGAATAATATTTGATGTATTCCTCAAGCAGATGAAATAGACACAAACCCACATACTGGTCAGATAAACCTTTTTATGCAAAAATGACCTCATATTCAGAATGTTATTTTGAAAATGATTATTTATTTACAGAAATATTTACAGTGCTATTGAATTCTGCAAAGGTCCTTTTGAACTGAAATCTACTTGTGGATTTGTAAATGAATAGCAAGATAAAAGTGGTTTTAGACACTACCTCAGTTAATGAGCTGTCTTATTTCCGGTATTCAAGTCCATATTGCTGCATTCACCATATGCATTGAGAGGGTAATAACAGTGATTACTGAGCTATAGTGAGTGACTTATTAGGAGGAACTAAATATATCAGTCTTGCTGGCTCTGAGGGAACACCTGCAAATATTTATACAGGAAACTGTGAGTTCTTAAATTTGAGGTACTGCTGAACATGGGGTGTACCCACCAAAAGGCATTTTTGAGGTTGACAGGGTCTCTTCTGGATTACCACACTGGTACAAACGAATGAGAATAGTGGTGCCAGACTTGAATAAAGGAATTATTAGCCTGGTGCTAATTCAAGGATAATTCATGGTAAAGAAGAGAAAAAAACCCCAGAAATTTAATGGCAGAAAAAGCATCCTTAAAGGCCCCATCTATAAAGATTCCTCCAGGTGAGGAAAAGTTGCTGGCTTTAGGGTAAATAAAACAACTAGAAGGAACAACTATTGGCTGAACTGTCCCGTGGCAGCAAGGAGATGGTGAAAACTGGCAAAAATTTGATTATATCCTCAACCTATAACAATTCAGTTCTATTTTACAATTCCATAACTTTGCTGTGATGTACAAAAATCAAAGTTACTTCATACAGGCATGCAGAAGCTCAGCTTCAACAGGAAGCAAAAGTTCTTAGAAGAGACTATACATTTTTTGTGGCTCATCTCTGTGGTTCCTCACCCTACCTTGGACTATCAATAACCTGCAAAACGAAGGCTGAATTCAAGCCTTTGGAAAGTATCTAGGTCACTATCTAACAAGTGCAACAAGGAGCATCTGGAGAGAAGCTTGGTAAATTTTCTGTATCAAGAGTTTAAGCTGCAATGATAATGCAGAGAAATGTAGACACGGCCAGAGATGGAAGGGTTAAGAAGGAAGAACTCATTCACTCTCTTTTATGTTCTCCACTCTGAATCTTGTATTTCCATGGATTCAGGTTTTCTGGATGCAAAAGTCTCCTCCCCCATTCTCCGAAGTGCTGTTATTGCCGGTCCCACCGCTACAGGCTGCGGTGTCTCCTTCCTTCCTGCTCGATTTCAGCTGAGACAGGAAAGCAGCCAGAACTATGGGGCTGGCACTCACAGGAGCACAGGAAAATGCTTTATTTTGCGCCCAGAGCTTTTAATTAAGGCTCCAGCAGGATCTTGCTGCACAGGGACTGAGATTACCTAGCACAAAACCGAGAGGGTGGGACGTGGGGAATAATGAACCCTAAAGCACAAAAAACTGTATTAATGAAATCAATTTGGGCTGCTGGGAGGCCAGGGAGCTTTATGGAAATGAGGAACAATGGGCTGGGCTTGCACAGCCCTGCCTGGGAGAAAAACCCGAGTGCGGGACCGCGCTGCTGCGGCTGCCGCAGCTCCCCAGTGCTGCCGCTGCGCTGGCCCTGCACAAAGCAGCTCTCTCCTTCCAGCAGCTGGTCCAGGGAGCCAATTTCTGCCTGACTGAGCCTCTACACTGCTGGGGCTCTAGCANAATTAAAATCAGGCTGGTTGAAAACATTTATTAAATCTTTTTGTCTTTTTTTTTTTTTTTTTTTTTTTTTTTTTTGTCTCACTCTCACTCCCGCCTACCCCCTTTCATTTTTACACTCTCAGATTGTTGTGGACAATTACCAGGGTCTGCCCTGTCGTTGTTTCACCAGAAGTAATATTAACACATATTTTGTGCTCTGAAGTTTTCTACACATGCCATTCGGTCTGCTTCTTGGTTTTTTTCTTCATAATTTTCTCTGTTTTGTCTGAGTACTTTTCATATGGAAGCATTTAAAGCCGTGTGCAATAATATGTTACCTATCATAGTAATTGTAATCTGAATTGTGAGAGCAGGCAACAGTTAAGTACTTCCATTCAACATTACAGTTATTTCAGGGTGTCTTAAATATGCTCTAGAAAGCATCTTTGGCTATCTTGAAGCAATACACCCCAGACACACTTCTAGATGAACATAGCTAGCAAGTCCCACCTGAATTTTAGGTTGGGACCCGGATAAACACTATTTCTGTCCCACTCGTGCTCTGTGTACCTCGCTTCCCATGGAAAGCAACCCAATGCTTTCCCACAGAGTTCCCAGTGAGGGCAAGCAAGGGGGCAGGACTGCAGGGCAAGAGGGGCTTGCAGGGAGCCTCCGTTCTGGAGGGCTCACAGGCTTAGTGAGAACTGAAAAGGGGAAGGAAAATAAAGGGAAGCAGACAAGGTTACAGCAACACGTCTCTGGGTGGCACAATGTCTGTGGGTGGTAGAACTTTAGAGCCCAAGCTAAATTTTTCTTATTAACATGGTGTGACTGGCTATTGTCAAAAAGTTTAACTTCGTCGTGACTGCTGGCAAAATATTTGGTAGTGTGGTGAAGAAGAGAAAAATGCTTAACTTACAATCTAGCACTGCAAAGCATAGTGTGATTTGAAGCATTGTATAACAAGTGGACAAAGCATAGTATAAGACAATGCCTCAAAAGAAAGTCTTAGAGATGTAAAATACAACCCACTTACCTGGCTTGCCCTCAGCTTATTCAGCCATGACTAGGAGCAGAGATGTTTAAAATCTGAAAGGTAAGGCTTTTTTAAGGAAAGGCAACAAGTGCAATTTCAGTTGTGCAACTGCACAGTTGCACATTGAAATTATCATCAGTGTTCTCTCCTGGCTTGATGGGAGGGATAAAAGCAGAAATAGGAGCTGGATGTAGCAATTTCCAGCTTCCCCTTTTGCAATGAATTCAAACTTTTGACTGGATGGAAGTGTAGATGAATCCAAGGCAAATGTAGCTCCTCATATCCCTTGCTTCTGTGTACTGCATTTTATTCACAGAGGTTCTTGTCAGCTATGCATGTGCTGAGCTTCAGACCTGTCCTGTGTTCTCCTCCATCCTGCATGCATTGCATACAGAAAACTGACTGTTGCTTGAGAAAAGGATGAGAGTGGTGAAGTGATACTTCAGCTCTTCCCCAGCTCCTCAGGTTTTTCAGCTCCCTTCTAATGATATGGAAATATTGTTTGTACTGTCTTTTCTAGAAAATCCTGAAGGGAATTTTGCCAATCTCTTCCAGTGCTGGAAACCAGAATTTTGGTTCAAATCCAAAACTGAAAACAGTTTTGTGAAGTCAGCTTGGGTCTCCAGAGACTTGGCTCCTCCTGCTACAAATACAAAATAAAATGTTGTGATCTTGCTGCAACCAAGATCTCATACATGTTCTACATAGCTTAGATGAACACATTTGTGCTAATGCCTAACCTCTTTGCAACCAAACATCTTGGATAAAATCTTGAAGTGAATAAAACCCAGGATGTAGCCAATGCCTGGCTACCAAATACAAGCAGGCTTATTATTCAGGCAGTTTTAAAATCTGTTTCCTGTAGAATTTTGTCCTCTGGCTGATTTACATCATAGTGAGGTTCAAGTTCTGATCAAGTGTTGGCTCTGTGTGGGATTTTCAAAGCTTCTTTTTCTGTATATTCGCTCTGGTGTGGTAGGGACTGACTTTAAAAACTCTGACTGGAGCATTCCCCTCTGTTACACCACAGCCTTTCTCCTTCACTCACAAAGAGCTTTCTCCTCCCAGACACTGCATTTCATGAAACATATTTTGTTGACACCTCTGCCCCCTTTCACATTTTGTTGGCACCTGTGAATGGGCTCAGATCTGAAACAGTCAGGCAGAGAGGCAGACGGAGAGTTGTGCACAGACAATGTGGTTGCACAAGTGTTGTTTCCTTTGGAAACCAGACAGAAGGAGAAATTCTCTCGAAGTGCATTTTACAAGCCTGACTATTTTTACCCTTTGGCTATTTGAATCCTTGGTGTCCAATCTGAATAAAATGTATTAGCAATCCTGCCTATACTGTGCTATTTTGCTAGTGGGGACATTGTGAAAAACTACCATTTAGAAAAAAGTATTGTAAGTGTATCTTCATCTGTGGGAACTAAATAGCAGTAGGTGTTAATCCATGCTTTACTAGTGAAGCTTTGTTCAGTAACAGTGATAAACACAGCTTGGAGACAGACTCCATGCTATTTTTACAAGACATATTATTTTGATGCCTTCTTCACTTGACAGTCAGAGGATCATGGGATGAGTGTCGATCTATCCATAGTAATATTATGTCACATATTAAAGCCTTGCCAACCAAACTGTGAAGTGAAGCATTACTATTTCAGATGTATCCTGGCTACTAGAAAAGTTAGTAATTCTACCTAATGGCCTTTATTCCAAACAGGTTAAACCTACCTATAGCTACTTCTCCCTGTTTAAAAAAAAAATTCTTCCCAATGATACCAAAGTCAGTTCCTTTACTTGGTTGTCTTGCATTTCTGCCAGATGAACTTCTTTGACGTTAGTGTTCCTGTGAAGCTAATAAGAAACACCCTCTATCCTTCTCTTAAGTATTTCCATCCCTAAACCAGGCATACTTTTATTGCGTATTTTTGGTAATATCTGAAAATTACCCAGCCATTTCTGTAAGTAGACCACCAAGACCATGCCCTTCACTTGTGAGAAGAGCTGTGGAACATGCTGTGTCAGCAACCCTGTGTAAACAATCTCTATTATTTTATACAGCATCTTTTTTTCTGCTCTGGTAATAACAATGTGCATTTTGTTTGTGACTGTGTCAGATTTTGCTTGTTTATGGCTTTTTTTTTAAAGTTACAACACTTCATAACGGTCTCCAACTCTCCATTTTACTCCCTAGTACTTTCATCAAAAAGTCCAGAGAGTGTGCTGTAAGTACTTTTCCCCACTAACTTTCTTTTTGGTTACAAATTCATGCTTTTGAACTGAAAATCACCTCTGTTCACCAGAGAAAAGGAATAATTTATGGCCAGGTTCATTGAACAGTGCCTTCTCACGAACAAAGATCAAACATTTTGTGCAGGAGGGTCTAAGGCTGGGGTTGCTCTCCCTGGCATCACTGGTCAAGGTCAAGGCTTTGCTAAGAGCTGTGCTGCACAGGCTGCTGCTGCTGTTCTCTGCTATAGAGCACAGATCCCCACAAGCTCTTCTTTCCTCCTGAAAAGCCTTTGGTTATGAAAGGAAGCCAAAAGGTTCCCAGGGCAAAGCGACACGGCCACAGTGCCGTGCAATGTTTATCCAAAGGCTCCTGCCAGAGCCCTGCCGCTGCCTCAAGCACTGCCATATATTTAGTCCCCATCATCTCTGCAGAAATGTCTCCTGTTTTGACTGGTGCAAAATGTTTGCTTTTGTACTTCCTCCATTCTTTGGGACCATTTAGTGAGAGATCTGTTGTCCTTCCTGGAGTGGCCATCCTTAACCCTGCAGGTTGTGAGGCACTGAGACTGCCCAGCTTCTCCCTCAGCACCTCAGTGAGGGACATGCATTGTGATAGTGCAGCCCTTGATCTCAAACACTTCAAACATTTCTTATTCTGCTTTGAATCCATGTCTATCAAATTAATTATCCTAAAAAAAAGATGATACATATCAATATACAGCGACTGTTGCTTCCTTCTCCCCCAAGTATTGTCACTGCCTCAGTAATGTTGAGTTCACATAACTCCTTAGTGAGGACAGAGAGTGACACTGTCCTGAGTTTCCCTTGTTTATGCCTGACCCTCTGTGGCTTTTCATTCACTGTCACTGTCACAGGAATGACATTATCATGGACCAACATCCAGCTCAAAAGGAGGAAGAATTTGAATTGGTTTTATGCTGATAACCCAGGCATCTTCTGACACAGTGTAATCCACCAGTCCCAGGCAGAAGCCCTTAGGGGTGACTTTGCTGTCATTGCCCCAACCATATAGATACATGTACAAAACTTTATCAGCAAATGGGGTCTTAGAGTTTTCATGCAGCCCTTGGTGTCACCCAGGTCTCCAGCTGTGACAGTCCCTCCAGTTCACCATCCCAGCTCTCCACCTTTCAGCCCTTTATGAGCATTTCTTCCAGCTATGCTTAAGGATGAACTCCTTGCAGGTGTGGAGCACACCACTGGTGTCCATGGCACAGCTTTTCACTGTCCTGATGGAGCTTTTTACCAACAGGGCCAAATGACTGTCAGAGTCACTACTAAAGATGAGGAAATGAAAGAAAAGCAAAGGGATGAGGCTGGTCCAAGTGCAAATCCTCCATGCACCCCACACTGCTGCCTTCCTTGCAGGCGTGTCTAGGACAGGAATGAACCACAAGTTTCTGATTCATTGCAAAATCACTCAATTAGCTGATATTGAGGGATTTACCTTCAGCCCAGTGCTATGTTAACCTCCAGGCAAAAGATGCTCTGATTGAAACTTCTGCTTGTTCTGCTCATGCCACAATTTTTCCTATTAACCAGATAACTGAGTGAGGCAAGCAGGCTTACCAGTGACAAAGTTTTCCATGTTTTCTGCAGAAGCTGATATTACCTGCCTCAGCCTGCTGTGTGTGGGAGAGACCTGCTAGTCCTGCTCTGAATAACCACCACTGGTTTTGTGTAGCTGAGCAGAGTGCTGAAAAGCCAATAATGATGAGAAATGTGCCTCCTACCTAAAAGAAAAGACACCATCTCTGGCATCATTTACATAGCTGCCTTCAGAGCTGATCTTCACTGCATCTGTGTTCAGTTTTTTAGGAAACATCACCAGAAAAGCCTTTACATAAACAGAGCATCCAGAATATGCTATCCAAGAATAGCCATATCTGACAAACCCTTAAATGGAATTTTTTATGGGAAAGGGTATGTATAAACACTTCATTAGAGTTTGGGAGCAATTTGCCTCAGATGTCCCATAAAGAAACAAAGCAGAGCTGTCTACCGTGAACTTTATGTGTGATTGTATTGTTGAACCATCTCGTTGCATGAAAATTCAATTTATGTTTTTCACATAATTTATTTTCAATTTAAATGGCTTTTTAATTACTCTCTAGGCAGTAAGCAAAATCAAACATAATTTATGGCACTTTTAGTGACAAACTCATTGTTCATTTTCCTACAGAGCTGAACACACTAACAAGGCAATGTTGGAAGTATCTTTTCTTCAGATAGCTCTGATGTTTTCTAAAGAAAACGTGTGTCAGGTCCACGGCCTGAGAGTGAGAATGCATCTTTGTTTTAGAAACAATTCACACACAAATACATGAAAGGACAAAAGGAAAGGTGCTAGTGAGGCTTTTGGAGAGACAATAACACAGTATCTGGCATTTTCATTCAGCAATGTTGGCCTTTGCTCTAAAGAAAAACATTCACAGAACACCAGACATGAATAAAAATCAGCATGAGTAAATAGCAGACAATTTATTTGGAGGTCATACTTCCCTAGCACCATTCAGCAAAATGAAGTTACATGTAAGTTAAATAAATTAAACACATTTCTCATTCATATTTGTATGCCTAACTGCTCCACAGTCCCAGATACCCTGCAATCATGTAATGAAAGACAGATGCTGCTTTAAAGATCTTGCAGCTGAAACACACTATGCACAGAAATGGAAGATGTAATAGAGATGCTGAGTTATCAGATCTTATTAATTTAGTGTTTGGGTTCAGAGCCATCCCAGCGAAATTCCATCTGAAGTGCTGCAATTAGGAAAAGAATCACCAGGGCCCCAGGTACACAGAGTGGAGGAGGACAGAGGGGGATGTGGAGCTCAGCGCTGGCCAAAGCAGAGGTGGATCCAGCCCTGGGTGCCCGGCCCGTGCCTGAGCACAGCCCCAGGATCAGCACCCACCGAGCCTGCCAGGAGATCCTGGCCTGGCTCCTGCTCAGGCTTCGGCTGCTCCCACTCTCCCTGCAGCAGCAGGACCCTGGTATCGCTATCCACCACCGGCCAGCTGTGTTCTCCACCAAAACTCCTGCTGGGCACTGACCTTTTTGCCCCTGAGCACAGGAAAGGCCAGCACACATCACCTTTCCGAGAGATTTTCCGTGGTTTTTTTCTGATTAGCACTCAACAGTTGCTACATGCTGTTGGTGCTATATTTAGTTGGTGTTCCCTGTCTTTATATTTTCCTTTTTCTGTTGTTTTTGGTTGATCCTATGGGACGTTTTCTGACTCATAAATACAACACTCAATGCTCTTGCTCTGTCCCCCATGGAACAATTTTTATCTAAAGCTCCATTGTACTGTATTTAATAACAAAATAGCTGTGTACCTATCACAGCACCAAAGCCAGCCCACAAGGCTTTTATCTTGAATAACATCCAGAGTTCTCATTTTTCCAGTGGTCTTTTTGATCAACCCAAGAAGTAACAATTTTGCAGACAAAAATTTGCTGCTTTTTGACATTTTCTGTAAACCAGGTAACATTCAGATGTTTTGTTGAAAGTTGTGTTATTCATCAAAATTATGGTTTATAGGAAAACAGAAATTTTTCCTAGAATTTAATGTATCTTGTGATTTCTCCAGGTAGAAAATGAATACTAAGAAAAAAGGAAAAAAATGATATTCTTGGTAGTTTTTAAAACAACATTTGGAGTAATAATAATAATAAAGGGATTTAAATACTGAAAACTGAATTTACTTTTAGATAAAAAAAAAATTGGTTTCTACCTAGCACAACTTAAAAACCCCCTCACTTTTTAAAAAAGAAAAAAGAAATGCTATTTAAAAAGTATACTTTAGATATAATGCGATTCAGCCATCAGACTGAGAAAGGCACCACTGTGGTCTTAGTTTGGGCATCAATAGCTGATCTAGCCTCAAGAATGACCACTGTAAATTTTGGCTTCTAGGCCCTGGTGTTACAGAAGTGCTATTGTAATACAGAATCAGAAAAAGTATTTCAGTACAGACTACTCTGTCTGGTGCTGCCAAAATACTGCACAGAAGACATACAGTGCTTGGTAAAACTATGGAAAGGTGCCACTTATACCAACCCAAATCTCAGAAGACTTTGCATGTTTCAGATGGGCATAAGCAGATTTGGTATTGTTAATTTGCTGTTTCCTTTAGATCTCAGAGAAGCTTGGCTGCAGTTGGAAATGGAACCAAGTAGTAAAATCACCAACAACACAAAATGGAGGAGGGGGAAAAAAAGAATTAAAGCTAATCCACAGATATGATAATGCTAATGGCAGTGTTGGGGCATCTGGTGCTGACTGCAGTGGAGACTGGGTACCAGCTGAGGGAAGTGACTGATGTATTTCACTCCCTGACTGCCTCAAGCCTCTGTCAAACTATTGGTGGCAGTACCTCCTGTTTGTCAGACAAGCTTTCCCCAAAGAATAAACACTCTTGGGGACAGCTGTGACTCCACAGTGACAAAAGGACACGTCAAAGCTTGGCATGTCCTGAATTCCACAAATTGTCTTTTTGTTTTTTTCCTCTCTGCTGTAAAGGCTGGGGAAAAGGACGATGGTATTGGCTCTGGAGGAAATCCTAGAGACCAGTGGTCCGAGACCCAACAGCAGGCTGCAGTTCAGCCGATTGAGTGAGCCTTGTGGAAACCAAACCCACAGAGGATCCATAGGGAAACGAATTCCTGAAGCCAAACAAAAGTTGATTTTGGGAGCACGTTCTACCTTAGAATGAATATAACATTGCTATAGGATGCAGATAACCAAGGCTCAAATGCCTGCACCATCTTCAATTCACACAGCTACATCCTTGCAAACAGGCAGGAAGTTCCTCTCCGTGGCATGCCACAGACTGTTCTGCAGAGAGCTTGCACAAGGCCTTTAGAAATTAGAAGAGAGCATCATGTGCTTCCTGTGCAGATTTGAAACTGGAGAGGCACTTTGCTGCCCTCAGCTCCTGCCCCAAACTCTGGCAGGGGCTCAGCCAGCACAGCCTTCCAGCGGGGTCAGCTACATCTCTGCAATTCTCTCTGCTCCCACCTGCATTTCTTCTGTACATAAATACACTTGGGTCACTTTCTGGGCCTTCTGGCTGTACAGATTTTTACACTGTTTGAACAATTAAACATTTAGACAACTGAGCTGTTTCATCTGGAAAATTGGACCAGATAAGCTGTGTCTTAGCATCAGTTACAGATCTGAAGGTCTTTTTGTATTAGGCCATTTTTTTCCCTCCAGGACTTCCAAGACAAAATCAAAAGCAGTACAATTTAAGATCAAACAGTTTCTCTTTCATTATTTCAGTTTTGGGTTCTTTATTTTTCAGCTTCATTTCCAGTATCTGTCATGATGGAAGCAAAGATGTCTTTGCAATATCTGAAGGCTGATGAAGGCTGGGTTTGGGTGGGAAGTATACAATTAGTGATTCTAAAGAAAATACAACCAAGTGGCAGACAAGTTAGCCCAGCATACAGCTTGTTGGCTATTTAGCTATTTGGTTTGCAATTCAGAAGCTGGAGGAGATGAGTTTTAGATGTAAAACTAGTTTCTCAGGTGTTCTGCAGTTTCAAGTAGAGAGACTGTAGTCAGATCTTAAAACACATCAAATCCCCCATGCTCTTCGCTAATTACATCTGTGGACTTCTTGCATCTAGTGTGGCAATGGAAGATGAGCCTATTTGAAAATCTGTCCCCAGTGATAGTATTTGGCACTGTAAGAAAAAGCACCTAACAGAAAGAGAGTTTCAAATACTAATTAAGAAAACCTTTCTTTAAAGCAGTGTTTTCCAGGAGGAACCCCAGCTTTTCATAGTTTTCTTATATTTGTCAGAAAATCCCAAAGCCCAAACTGTTTTTCAACGACAACCCCAAATGCTTTTCAAATAAAAATTTAGTAACACTAAGCACGTGTGCTAAAATCATACATAGCAACATGAAAAAACTGTTATACGCTGTTCCAATCTGTTTCATTATTTCATTATTGATGAATACCATTCCTGCATCTTAAATAAAAGATAAAAAAAAAAGAAGGAAAAACTGTAGACTCCCGAAACCATCTCTTCATGGCCACTGTAGCCTCTGCTATCAAGACTCATTTTTAACCCTCACCAAGCAGTCAAGCATGACAATTAGAATATAATGCATAAAGAAAGACTGCTTTGAAAGTGCCTGTCCCCAGACAGTGCTTCCCCAGTTCGGAGGGATTATGGCAATTATGATACAGCCTACTGGTTGGCAGCAGAGGCTGAGAGGAAAGAGGGAGTATTCATAATCCTTATGCCTTTCTTTGGCCTATGTGAAGCAGGAGGAAAGATGGATTTTCTTTCCTTGGTATCCCATTGGATAACAGTAAGAAAAGAGCTGCCAAGTCATTAATGTGTGTACTGGGAAACACAGGTCCTTCATGCACCTGAAGAGATTTCCTGCTGCTCCCTGGACCTGACTCCAAATTTCATTTCAAGACTGAAGGCTTGATCTTGGTAAATTGAAGGGACTTTCTTTCAAATTCATACCCAACCTGGACAGGAGCCTCTCTGAATAATTTTCCTATTTGAGAGATGTGATACATGGCTGCATAATTTCCCTAGCTGTTGATCCTAAAGCAACTGTGTGGTTTGGGTTGTTGCAAGAAAACCCACATAGGTTTCCTGTTGCTTACGGTTCAAGATAAAGGTTACACACAGCATGAGCTCAGTTCTTTACAGCAGCTGATTTTTAGTACAAGTACAGTGAAGGATCTACAGTTGACTCAATTTCAATCAGCTTATAACTTCTCAGAATAATTAAAGTCATTTGGCACAAATGCCCGTACCACCAGAAGCTGAAATGCATGTGTGGGAGGTTTTGATACAAAGCATCATCCCACCTCCTAATAAAGAAGAAAAGAAGAAAAGAGCACAAGATATGGTATCTGTGCAGACTCAGTAAAAT
>VZRZ01001773.1:40060-60242 GCA_013398175.1 Climacteris rufus | reverse complement strand
TCCCTGCCCCTCTAACCCCGGTCCCTGCCCCTCTAACCCCAGTCCCTGCCCCGGTGCCTTCTTCTGCACCTTCAGTACCCCCTCTGGCACCTTCTCCTGCAGCCCTGGTACCTTCCCTGGTTCCTGCCCTGGTACTTCCCCAGAGCTGAAGCAGCAGCTCCTCCAGCCCAGCTCTGAGTCCTTGCACAGACACCTGCAGTGTCCCTGCCGTGGACACGCCGCCTCGGGAGCGCTTTTGGCTCACACTTTGCAAACCTTGAACCCTGCTGCTGGCAATAGCTCCACTCTGAGACAGCTTTTACAGATGCTTGAATCGTTTAATGATAAAAAACCCAAGCTGCAACAGCTGAAAATATCAGGAGGTGTATTTATTGTCATTGGCATCATCTTTACTGCAAGTCACTCAGGTTTTGGTTATCTTGCTTGTTCACAAGCAGTTAAGATACATCATAGTGAAAACCTTGTGCTAATACAACAACTAAACTTTTTCCATAACAAATTAACTATTTATCAGAACTATTTATCAGTCCCTTTATCAGAACAAGTGAAAAATACAACTGAAATGCTAAGGCTATCACTGAAAAGCCAAGTTACAAAGTCTTTCACTAAAGTTTCCTATAAAAATTGTGTAACTGCTCCCTTACATGAACAATATATCAAAAATTGTCCAACTCTGAACAAGCCAAATGTCATCAGCACCTACTTGGTGCACCAGTGAGTACAGTATTTCTGTGACAGTGGGAGGTTTGCCTCCTCTGTGCAGCACTTTAACCACAGTCAGTGTTTTCTGTCACAGACACATTTTTCTGCACATTCAGCATATTCAATGCGTGACAAAATATTTTACCTGCTTTAAACATCTCACTTATTAAGAGGAAACAAGTTCAGGCACAACAACATTAACATCAGCTGCAGACATAAAACATTCATTTTAGCACTATGGCCTTTTCTTACAAAGCATGTAAAGCAAGCCACAAAAAGTTAAATCAAAAGAGACAAATCAAATGCTCAAGAAGGTTACATTAAGTTCAAAACAAATGTAATTTTTACTGATAAAGATTTTCTTGCCTATGATAGCACTACTTAAAGAAATTGTCAGATTGTGGTAAATTGAATTTACAAAGCATGACAGCTGTCAGGTGTCACTGGAAAACACGAGTCCAAGCCAACCTGGCTGCTCCAAGGGCTCCTGTTGTTCTGGCAACACCTCACTGTTAGAAAGCTGTTCTTGAACATTCTGCAACGAAGTCGAAAGTGCTCTTGGAAGAGGTTATTGATGTCCTTTGTGGGTTTTTTTTCATCTATAAAATCGATATAAAAGAGAAAATATCAAGACCGGTGTTTCCCCCAACCACTGCAGTCACAGAGCCCTTTCAGCAGGACAGAGGTTTGGCACTGCAATGCCCCCGTGGTACCCAAGCACAGAGCAATGCTCCCTGGTGAGGCTGCAGGGGTTAACCCTGGGGAGCTGCTGGACAGGCTGGCACACTGCAGCGTCAGACAAGAGGCTCACCAGAGAGGAGAGCACTTCCTGCTAAACACAGGGATTCGTTCAGAGTCCTTCACTGACTCTCCTGTTCTCTTTGTACCCCCTCAGGTGGCACTGGCAGGTTCAAAGGCTCTGTGGTATTTCCCTACTCCAGTTCTCTCTCTCCAGGAGAAGCCCTGATGGAACCACATCAGAGACCATTCTCGTGGGCAGGTGCCCGGCTCTGCCCTGACACAAGGCTCAGTCCCCTGCCAATTCTGAAAGCCTGTCTGTGTTCTGGCAAGGCAGCTCAGGGACCAGCAGTGCAGACTGAGCTCACAGCACTCACACTTAGCAGAGAATTGGATGCTGACTACCTGCATCTGTAACCTGTAGTACTTCTTGGAAAGATCAGCGCTTGTCCGGCCCTTCTGGAAAGGGTAAGACCACAAAATCAGATTCCAGTGGTTGCCCTTTTCTTTGACTCCTTTCAAAAGGCACTTGATTTCTTCAGCTGTGAAGTCTTTTCGGGGTCTCCTCTTGTTCAAAGGTCTCATGTTCATCATCAGGGAACTTATTTCATTGCTCTGCAAACCATGACTTTGGTGTAATTCAGAATTATGTACATTTACATGCTGCTTTGCATGTGGCAGTAGGATGTTACTGGCAATACAACATGCAGCAGTTGTGAAGAAATGGTCACACTGTTGAGGTGACAATGGTCCTTCAAGGTTTCTCCACTGTCACCACTTCCTGAAATGCAGCATCTTGCTGTGACCTTTGTCTTCAGTTCTGGTGTGCCTACACAGTTTACACCCTTAGTGAGTTTATTCCTCCAGCTTTCTGTTTTTTCTACACTGTGCAAATTTTCATCAGTACAGGAAAACTCCCACCTCCAGATTGACCAGATCTGGAATCTGATTGATTCAGAAAAGAGTGTCAGCTGAAAAATGCTGAACTCCATTCAGGGATAAATCTATATGACTGGAGTAGAACCAACATAGGAATACTTTTTTAATAGGTTTCATTTTGCTACTGGGCTCCTCTTAAAGGTGAAATTATGCAGTTCACAGTGATTTTATTTGGACATTTAGAAATATGTGAGCATGATCAGGCTTTGCATAACTAACCTCATCTGTGTCAAGTGAATGTGTGCACTTTTCTTTTAAGTGCTGGCATTTCTGGTTGCACATCTCTTTGACTCTCTGTCTCTTCAGGTTAGCATCTTGGGGTTTTTGTAAAGCTATGAAATTGTGAACAAGGAGGCCTCTTAGTCACTTTAAATTAATTGAAATCTACCATAAAACTGAATATAGACCTGTAAAGGAACATTTATTCTAACAAACCTGAATATCTAAATGCTGCTTTATTAGTAATCTCTCATTCTCCTTAGATCTTTTTCTCATAATTGACATTAACACATAAGGATTATTTTTGCATCAGAAGCAAATACCAGATAATAGTATTATTGATATTTGAGTGAATTTCTATGACTGAAGGTATAAGAGTTAATTTAAATTCTAGCCATTTAATCTGTCTCCATTAGCAAGGACAGGTACTTCTCTCAATGCAAACCCCAATCTTTCAGTTATGCATATTAGAGAATTAATTTTCTGGTAATACTCACACTTCCTATATGCAGGTGTCAGGTTATAGTCATCAGTCCACCTAATATTTCTACTGTGTTCATCTCTCTTTGAAGTATTAGATTTGTCTTTTCTACTTGGAGTCAAAAGAATACCTTAAAAGAAACCCCAAACAAGAAAACATTACACATCTTTCTTAGGAAANCTCTTTGAAGTATTAGATTTGTCTTTTCTACTTGGAGTCAAAAGAATACCTTAAAAGAAACCCCAAACAAGAAAACATTACACATCTTTCTTAGGAAAAAAAAAAAAAAACACAAAACACAGGCAGTATTTTAGGAATTAAAATTTAAGAGAGAACCATCTTTTGAGCCATACTACTAATCTGGTCTTGGAAGAAAGACTGGAAAATTCAATTTACTTCAGCTTGCTTCAGCTTACAGAAAATGGTTACTTGCTAAAGATAAGATATTGCAGTAATGGGGTCTCAAGATGAAATACAGTTGCTTTGTTTGGGTTTCTTTTTAAATTCAAAGTACCTCTGTGGCTTTCATATGACAAATTAAATAATTTCTGAATCTGGAGGGGAAAATTATAAACAAATATAAAAATCAATTTACTAGCTTATACCAGAAATTAATTAAATAAATAACCACATAAACAAGGCTTTTGAAAGTAAGAGTACTAAAAGTAAATTCGTGGTGGGAATTTCAAAATTCAAATGTCAAATCTCTTTTCATAAGAGATTACACTTAGAAGGAATATTCATGTTTTAGAATTTAAGTAATGATTCAGAGAACTGCTTCAGCCTACTTTAAAAGTCCTGGTCATCAGTCCTAAGAAACATTGTTGATTACTGGGAGATGAGTGTGGTAGTTATGACTGGAGTTGGAGCTCTGCAGGAACCCACAGACACATTCTGAAAAAATTCCTGATTAATTATGCAAAAATGTAAGGGAAAAATACAACCACTAATGTTTTTGCTGTGTTACAGGATAAAATCTGTAAAAGATGTGTCCTTTGCTACAAAGGGGGCAGCTGTGTATGGTAAAGAACACCAGGTTTTATGGGCACCCGAGGGTTCTGCAAACACAGGGTTCCCAAATTGCACTGCAGAAACTGATGGAATTTTCATTTATTCACTTTTCCATCTCTACCCTGTTAATAACCTTTCATAACAAATAAGTAGATAACAAGTAAAGAGATCTGTTCCAATTTTGTGATAGGTTGGTTCCAGTTCCAGCTTCAGGGTTCCCTTGTAGCTGTTTGGCTCCTCAGCAGAGCTCCCAGCAGAACAGAACAGGAGAACACAATGGAAAACCGTGGCTGGAACTGCAGAGGGGAGCGGTGCTGAACCCAGGAACACAGAGCTGAGCTCTGCTGTGAGCCTGACTGAACCTCTCCATTTCAGAAATCAGTGCTACAAGACTGAGAAACAGCAAAGGCCATGGAAGTAACCCTGACAGGATTCAAAACTGGATGGACACAGCAAGTGCCAGATAACTCTGCAGTGAAATAATGTGTATTACACAGTTTCATGGCTAGAGAGTATGCATTTCCTAGCCTAATAATCCACAGATTATTGACAGAATCTAGAGGAGGAAAAAAAAAAAGAAAAGAAGGAAAAACAACAAAATTTCCTGTCCACAGCCTCTCATGATAAAGTTCTGCAAAAGCATTAATAGACAGTAAGGGCTTTTTGCATTAATTTCCAAATCAAGCCCTTACTTTGCAAACTATCCATTTTGCTCCTAAAAGCTGGTGTTTCTTTATGCAGCTTGTCTTTCTTCACTGGGGCCTGCAGCATTTCTGGAAAATACAAGATGAACACCAGTACAAATGTCAGTAAGTAATAACTGTCTCATTTTCAAAATGCCTCCTATAAACCACAAAAATATAGGATGGTCTTTCATTTAATTCTTTATGAATATATTAGACCCATAAGTGTGTAATATGTGCATGAAATTTCCTTGGTAGGATGTCATACATCTATTTATACTTATTTCAACTGAATACATTCCTTTCTGAGGCCTTGACTACTTCTGGGAAACATGGCAGGCTCACCAAAGCCTGTAAGGAGCATCTGCCACCATGGCAAGGAATACAGCAGGTCCTCAAAACAAAGTGGCCAGTTCTGATCCTACTTAGTACAAACCAGTGGTAAATCAAACCAAATGAGTGAGTTTACAACAGCAGGACAATCAGAAGCAAAGTTCAGACTTTTCCAAGCAGTTTAAAGGTGGTTCCAAGCAGTGCAAGCAGAAGGGCACAGGTACCCTGGGGAGCTGCAGATGTGCTGCTCCTCCCCAGGGCCGCTCGGCGAAGCTCCTCCCTGTAGCTCTCTTCAGCTTCCAGGATGATCCTGTGCTGCTCACAGCGGTGCAGGCAGCTCTGCAGCAGCTTGGTGAAGGTTTTACTGGTGAAGGACAGCCCTGCTGCACAGCCTGGGAAAGAGAGGAGATTGTAGGAATTGCAGTCACAGCTTCTACAGAGCCACCACATTGCATTCTGCTCACTGTGAGCAATTTGACTGCAGGTGTTCCACACACATCTCATTTTTAGCTGCCTTCTTGAAAACACTCACTTCTTGCTTTGTATTTGCTGTCAAAAAAAGAAATTGTTTTCAACATTTTATGGGACCAAATTACACTGCACTTCCACTCCAGAAGTACTGAGTGAGGCACAGATCCTCTACAGAAGTAACAGTATCAGTGGGATGGGAAGAAAGGGGCCTCAGTTCCATTTGCAC
This sequence comes from Climacteris rufus, assembly GCA_013398175.1. Lineage (NCBI taxonomy): Eukaryota > Metazoa > Chordata > Aves > Passeriformes > Climacteridae > Climacteris > Climacteris rufus. The sequence goes on along the minus strand of VZRZ01001773.1, from coordinate 54,439 downwards.
ATCTATCCAGGAGCCAAAATACATGTACTATCTACTATATAAATATATTTTGAAACTTTAAGTTGTAACAGTCACCTGTATTAACCTTAATAAATGGTAAGGCATGAAGCTGAGGCATGAATTCCCTCACAGGGAGCCCTCCTGTTCATTTTTGAGGACATTCTCAGGGTAATTTATGGTTTAGTTATTCTTGGATGCTCTCACTGTTAAATTACATCATTTAGGGAGAACTTGTGTGAGGAATCATAGGAAGGGCACAAGAACACATCCTTAACATTCTACCATAAGATAAAGCAGTGCTAAAGCTCAGGTTGAATTTAGTTTGACAACTTGGATAAAAATAACGTTCCAAGGTGGGTTATGGCCTGCTTTGGGGTTTGTTTGGGGTTTTGTGGAGTTTTTTATTGTTGTTTTGTTGGTTTTTTTATAAAGAAATGCACTTACAGATGCTGAGTACCAGCAGCATTCCTGTGACCTCCTGCTGGAGCGTGCTGAGGGAGCAGCACTGGGGTAACTGGGGGCTGCAGCCATGGATGGCCAGAAACTGCCTGCCTGTGCTCCAGAGCAGTGAGGCAGAGGAACAGAAGGGCTGCAGGACAGTCAGGAGCTTTAGCAGGAGAATAAATGAGGGAAATGAGCAGGGCTATGTGTCCTTCCTCCCTCTTTGCAATGAGAGAAAGGAGGAAAACCCCCACTCAAGTATCCTTGTAATTAGTGTGCCAACTTTTAAACTACTGTATGTTGTTTGTCAGCAAACCCACATTATTATATGTACCCAAACTCCTATAGATCATCTTTATTTTAATATTTATCTTGTATTTTAGATGTAGAAAAAGGAAAGGAAGCAGGATTTATTATCCCATGATAGGTAACAGAACAGCTATGTTACCATTTCTGTACAGTCAATCCACTTACTGCACTGCTGACTCTTCAAGGCTTCCTTTATGTGTTCTAGAAAGAAAGATCTAAGATAATATTTACCTAAACACCTTAAATCTGCCATTTGATGGGATGAAGGTATAGCTGAAGTACTTCTGACTCTCTCAGTTATCTCTGTGCAGAGCAAATGTTGATCTAAATGAGGGAGGAAAAAAAGTCACTAAGAAAATGGAACTTATCTTTTGCCTGGTAATCATGCACCAGCTTACTTACATTCTACTGCATTTTCTATTTGTAGATTATTAAAGTCTAATTCACATAACAGCAGAAAATGCAAACGAAATTCCTCAAGTGAAATGCATCCCATTTACATTTTTGTACTACTAAAATAATCCCATTGAATTCAGTGTTTTTTCAGCACTCTCCCAAAGGATATTATTTCTGCTTGAACACAGCAAATGAACCCTGTAAATGTATATTGCTTAACTAAGCCCTACAAACTGTATTTCTGTTTGGAAGATGTGCTGTACTGGAATAATATGTAGTCTCAGTTTGAACAGGTAAAACCTGGAGATCAGCTGGTCACCTGTAAAGCTCCCATTCTGGCAAATGTTAATCTAATGAATACTTACAAATTTTATAAATTAACAGGAAATTAAACAACAAATAAAGATTTGATTGAACAGACCTCAGTTGTGAAAGAAATGTATGAGACTAAGATCAATGCAAATCTGAACACCCTTTCTCTCAAACACAAGTTGAACATGTAGGAACAGCTTCAGGCAAAAGCCACTCTCAGAGGCAGGTCCTATCCCCAGCCTTACCTGTCTGCACAGATTAAAGACTAAACTGCATTCAGACTAAACTTGAAACTGTGATATATTCATTTGAATATTAAAATCAATTTAAAAAAAGAAATTTAAAATCTGTATTAGAAGAAAAATAGAATAAATATTCTCCTGGTAAAATTGTGCACAGTATAGAATTCCAACACTATGCAAAGCAGTTAAAGGACATTACACATAATGCACTCTCTGTCATTTAATAATACATAACAACTGATAAAAAGTAGCAATAGAAGTACACAAAACTAATTAAAACCTCATTAAGAACAAAGTCAGCTAAGAAAGGAATATGTTTAGCTGTTTGTACCTGATGTGCATGTCTGTTTCATATTTCTAACAGTCTCTGCTGGTTGTTTAAATAACTGCTCACTGGGAAGATCAAAATGTGAACAAAATAAAACAATAAAATGTCACAACATGCATTTACCTGTAAATGAACACACACATTCCAATGGCACGACAAAAAACCACATGAAATATGTAAAAGAGAAAACCCTACCAAAATTATTCTACTGAAGGCAAATTACTGGGCTTCTGGCACCCAGCATGCAAGGCCTGTGTGCTGGAAAGCCGTTCAGCAGAGAGGTGTGATCAGCATTCCTTGCAGTGCTGCTCACCAGGAATGCAGGCCTTGCAAGGGATGCTGCTTTCCAGAGTCATTTGCAATTCTGAGTCATAGAAAGATTACTTAGTGCACACAAAGCTTTCACAAAGTCATGGAAATACTGCAGCCTTCAGCATTAGTAGCAAATGCCCTAAAAGGTAATTGGTTTTCTTCTTTTGTTACACTGATGGACTTCTGTGCAACCAACACTCTGCTGTGACACCATGGGTGTGCATTTCTGTGTCCCTGGCTCCCTCTGAAAGCTGCAGGAACAAGGACCCTAAACCAAGGCTGTCCTTCAGTAACCCCTGGGTTCACACCAATCATATTCAACAGGAGAGCTCTTTGCTTTTTCTTTTGTTGTTTTGTTTAATAAAGTCTTAATAGTTTTGTGCTTCAGAGGCCAGAACAACAAATACAGAAGCTGTGTGAAATTATGCTGATCAGTAACAAAGCAAAACTTTCCTGAATGTACCTTGGAAAATATCCAGGCTCTTGGTAATTTCTGTGCTGGTTGCAAAGTAACAATATAATGCATGCCAGGAAACTGCACAGAGCAAGGTGCAGCCAGACACATTAAAAAAAGCACAACAAAAATGTGGAACTCAAACCAAACTAAAACAAAAAAGCCCCAAAGAAATGTAGTTTTGCTTACATTCTCCCACTGGCTGTCTTGAGGGATATTTCAGATATAAACTCAAGAGAATGGAATCTGTATTTTTCACTGCAAGTTGCCTATAAATTTTTTTTTTGGTTTATGAATAGGAAAGATAACCAGAAGCAGCAATAGAAAAAGAAGAAAAGAAGTATTTGTGTGAGAACAAGGAGCAAGAGAACAGGGGATGACTAAACAGGGCTGCACCTTCCTCTTCCCATGCAGGGAAGCAGTGGAACACGAGGGGAGAAAACAGAGGTGAGGAGACTTTTTTCCCTGCTTTGTAGACACTCCAGTTTCATTTTTCTCCAAGCAGTAAACTACCTGTTGCTTTCCAAGTAAGTGCACAGCACAGAAACACTGTGGTTTGGTCCCAAGCCATGGGTCAGACCTTGTTCTGTTACATCAGTGAGAGCTTTGGGGCAAAAGCCATGGGTTAATTTCACCACCGTGCTGAAGGCTCCAGAACAAGGCCTGACAGAGGCTCCCTACACAGCACCACCTCTCAGAGAAACAGATCAGGAGCTTTTGTTACTGCCATGTCTATAATCTCTGATCTGTGATCTCACAAACACTTCCACAGAACATCCTCTAGTGGGTCACCAAAAGGCTGTGTCTTTTCACTAGAAGAAAAAACATAGTCAGTAAGAGATAATTTAAAAGGCTGACATTCAATTTGGAAAGTACTAAAGAAAAGCAATCTAGTATTTCTGTTTAGGTGTAAGAGTCTTACCTTGCTTGAATAACAGGCTGTTTTTTTACACAAGCAGTTTTCTCATTTATAATGTGCCTGTTTGTTTGCAGTTCATTAACTGACCATGGAACATTAACCTGTCCACCTTGTCTGGCAGAAGCTGCATCCACCATGTTCACTGTTTCATTCTTTTGTGGAGCAGAATTTACAAGTGGAGCAAGAACCTGAGCAGTCAACTTTGGGATCAGCTGTGGACAACTGACTTCTTTATGTCTTCTTTCTATGAGCATGTTTGGAGCAGCAGGATTCACCTCATGGGATTTTAATGCTTCAGAATTGGCTACTGAAGATTCATCTACAAATATTCCTCCTTGCACTCTTCCCTGTATTGAAAAATAGTACTTGGTGACTGTGCAAGCTCTACAAAAATGTGAAATAAATCTAATAACAGGATTAACTAGATAGACCAGTCTAACTCTGAAGGCAAAGCAAATTCCAGAGAAGCTTTAAAAACCCCTGACTGAGCTGAGAGCCAACAAGACAGCAATGCCACTGAAGGTGTTGAAGGGGTGGTTATTAAATGAAGCAGGCTGAAGCAATGAATTTGCTATGAACTTCAGATCCATCTAAATAACTCCAAACCCAGAGACACCAAGCAGCTATAGAGCACTGGGAAAATATGAACTTTATTTAAGTTCATGTTCACATTCTCCTTTATCATCTATCCCACCACAGCAGTACAACCCTGAGCATTTCATGCATGCAAATACCAAAATTACAGGTTTGAATGTCCAGCAATTAAAAATAAATTCAACTTTTTGTTTCTCCAACCTAAATGAGTCTATTTGGTAGAAAATGTGGTTTTCTGATAAACTAACACACTTCACCAAAAGCAGATGCCTCCCTTCTCTGATTGCCCTGCACACCAGTAACTTGCTATGATCTACCACAATGGCAAAAGTTGCAGTTGCATTTTCACACATATCCAATGTGTTTCCTGCTTTTTTTAGCCCACACAGAAATGATCTTAAGGGTTTACTTTCTCTTTCTCCCTAAACTCTGGAAAGATGGGATTAGTTTTATCCTATTTTGGTAAATAGGCCAACCTCATCATGCTCTTTCTCAATCGCGTTTATTCTGTGTAAAATTTCTTTTGCTTTCTTCCAGTAGTCTTGTAGACATCTTTTTCTGACTTGCACATCCAGTTCTTCTGCATTGTTCACATTTAATGTGTCATCACATAATTTCAGAGACAACTGTTCAGCTTTATAAAACATAAAACATCATTAATATTTCAAATTTTATCAAGTAACATTTAAGAAAGTATTTACTATATTTGAGTATGCTGAGGGACAGGCCCAACAGTTTAATGTAAAATAGTAATTTTTATAAAACTTAAATACATAAATACACACTTCAAATATAAACTGCAGTCCCAAGAGGGGAGCTGGCAATTATAGTTACTAAAGCTGTTTGCACAACAATGCTGTGCAAAAAAAGACTTTTTCATTGACTTAATCCTGTGTGGGTTTTTTACCAGTAGGAGTCTCTGCTTTTTTAAAAAACACTTCCATATTAATGGACACTACAAACCACCACACCCCCCCCAATCTTGAACAAGCCTCTCAGTTATGCTTTCAGCACAAAAACGTAGATACTTCTTTTTTTTTACTAATTTCCCCTTGCACACCTTCCATGCTCTAGAGATTAGAAGACAAGGTCTCTTTCTGTTTCACTGGTAGTATTGTACAGATATTTAATAAAAATCTTAAGCAGGGTACCTAAAAATACACCCTACTTCAGGAAAAAAGATCCAGATTTCTTAATATTGAAAAATGAATGTAGTCACAGGGATTTCAGGCTTGATTATCTACTGGTTTATTCTCTTTCTGTCGTGGTACATGCCCATGAAGAGAGTATCCATTGGGTGTTAAATGACAGTGTTAGTATTTTTCACAGAAGTTACAGATGGGAAAGCTTTTAAGATCTGGCCCTACATGGAGAGGTTTCACAAATGCATTATTGCAACATCGTTGGAATTTTTATTTCTCTTTTTCCTGCCTAAATCAGTCCTTGATGGCAAATAGGCAACTTCTCTATAGAAACCAAACCTTTCTTGGAGTAGACAGAATGACAAAGCTGCTCCAGTTAAAATCATTTAGGACACCAGCAGAACTCTGAGATGGAAATAATCCCTTCCATTTTTAAAGCAATACCAGCAAGCTTACTCATTTGTTTGCAGTTCTGCAGCACAAAAGTAGCAGCTTTGATGAGCTCCTCATCCTGGGATTCTGTTAGCACCTGAATCATGAGTGGAAGGCCATTGTTCTGCAGCAGTTCACACTGGTTTGCTTCTAAAGCAGGACAGTGCAAAGGAAAGCAGGTTGGTTTCAGCCTCAGACATTGGAACCTCACAGGAACTTTAGGAGCCAATATTAACAACTTCAGGGAAACACTGGGAAAGGTTTTCCTTACAGAGGCAAGGCTGCTGCAGTGAGCCAGCAGCCAGACTGCACAGAGAGCTCGGGAGCTCCCAGCGTGGTTTGGCCGCAGCTCAGATCTCTGTAAGGACGGAAACTGAAGGATCACTGAGACAAATTACACAATGGAGCTCCAAACTCATTTAGTTGTTGCCTACAACGTTTGAATTATGGACTTGGGTATTTCTTTTCCTCTTTTAAATACTCTTGAAGTAGGTATGCTACATTTTTGTAAGCCCTGAGATGCAGAAATATCAAAAGCCTAAAGTTTATAATGAGCAAAACTGTAATAAAATTATTAGTTTAATTCTGGTCTAGCCAATCTGTTCCTCCTCATTTACTGCATAACCAGCTAAATTTTATTATTGTGATCTCATTTGCATATGTATTCATAAAACTTGCTAAAATAGTTCTTTCTTGCTTAAATTTAATTTAAAAAGGAATCAAAAAAAGATGAAAATTGATTATTTTGACAGTGTTGACATTTTAATAGAAACTGTTATTCTCTTATCTTAATCTTATTTCTATTCAAAAGATGTCTTCCATTAAGCTTTGTTTCAATTAATTCTTCATGAAAAAATGTCCTTTAAAATAGATTTCTGACCTACTGAGCTAATTATTGAACATGTTCTTGGCATTCAGAAGGTGATAACCAATCATTATTTTTGAACATAACCCCCTTTTCTCATTTATCTGAACACCATGAGAAAAAGCAATAGTACAAATAAACTTCCCATCCTGTTTGCTTGTACTACCACAAAATACCAACTGAAGTGTTATATTTTCACCAGGACAAGCCCTGAGAAGCCTGACAAAAATATTTCAGGGCTACCTATTGCTTATGTTACTTCAAAACCAATGTTGTTATGTAGATTTTAAAACTACTGACAGCCTTGTAAGCAGTGGTCAGAAGTTATATGTATCAAGGACCACAAAAGAGGGCCCAAGACAACTCATTTGGTAAGTCTGGACTGTAGGACTTCTCAGGTCTGGATTAATTTTACCCTGTGATACCTAAGCCCAGCTCTGACTTCTTGTATAGTAGTCTACTTTTTCAAAGTTATTAAAGGCACTATCTGCTAACAAGTTTTAAAATTTAAAGACAGAACATTATAGAAAGCTTTTTTCTGATTATTAACATTATATTATTTAATAGAACTCTCCCTCACGTCCTAGTCTTGATGAAAGAGGAGTTAGTGTATGAGAATTTAGCAGAAGCTGACAGAAGGCAAAAAGAAAAAGCAAATCTTACCACAAACTTCAGTACAGTGTCCAATTGTTAGAATGATACTGACTTTCTCTCCTGTGTCCAGTGTCTCGTTGGAGAGCAGCTTCAGCAGCTCTGACACAGTGTGATACTTTGCCAAGACAACAGCCACAGCAGCTGCTTGGTAAAAAGAATTGGAAGGAAAACGAACTAGATAAGAAGTGTACAGGCATCATCCAAGTCTCAAATGCTGGTTTTTGAGGGAACTCCCCAGACCTCTCAAAGTCTTGGGCCTGCACAGTCCTCCTCTGCTCTGTCTTTAACACTTCAGCTTCCCACATCCCTCCTCTGCTGCTCCCAAATGCAGCCCTGCCCTTCCTCCCCCACTGGACTCTCTGGAGGTGTGCCAGAAGATCTGATAAACAAGAGCTTTGCATGTGCAACTTTGGGAGATCTCCACAGCCTTCATCAGCTCCACTGAGAGCAAGAGCTGAACAAGGTTTGGCACACTGAGTATCTGCCACAGAAAGAGCAAGGACTGTTTGTGGCAGAGGGCAAACCCTTCCTGAACCTGGGAACACCACTGCCAGTCTGTCCCTGCTGAGGCCCAACCCTGTCACCCAGCAGCTGATGTGGAACTGTCCCTTACCCTGTCACCCAGCAGCTGATGTGAACTGTCCCTTACCCTGTCACCCAGCAGCTGATGTGAACTGCACTCAAACCCAGCACAGCTTTGTTCTTTCAACCCTCTGAGCTTCCAGCAGCGAGCCCCTGGGCAGGGGTGTCAGACACAGCAGCCACAGCCCCAGCACAGATCCATCAAGGTTCCTCCAACCCTTCTGGTGCAACACAGAAGGCCTCAGTGGGAGAGCAGTGTCCAGGCAGCAGCCAGAGCACAGCTCTGCTGTGCACACACCACGTGTGTTCAGCTCCTCTCAGTCACCAAAGCTCACCAAATTTATTATTCAGGCCTAGGCCTAACTGCAGTATCCAAACTCACTGCCATGCCCAGTTCTCAGCTTTACTTGCCTAAAATTAGCTCTAGCATCTTGTTTTTAATTTTCAGTATTTTAAAATTTCATTATGTTTATTTCAGCAACACTTGGAAAGTAATCCACCTCAGATGAACTGACTCACTCCCCATAAACAACTGTGAATTTTAAAAAACTCTGCAACATCAACCGGGATGCATCTAACTCAATTGCCTTTTAGAATCCATTTATATAACTTTTCCACCAACACGAGACTTTAAAAATTGCATTTTAAAATCACCATAGATCAAAATGTCTCTTTACTCACAGTTATTAGCAATGCAGGCATCCAGAGTCTTTGTTACTACCACTGCAAGTTTTGTGCTCGAGTGACTCAAACAGGAATCATGCATCAGCTCAAGGAGAACTTTAGCCAATGCATCCAATCCTCCAATAGAAACAAAATATTTCTGCACATATGCTTGGTGAAAAAAAAGAAAAAAATGTGTTTTAAGTAATACAGTTTGCAAATTACTTTAGCATTTTGCCAGTTAGGTTCTTCACAGATTTTGTGTGCATGTATTAACCATTACATTTCCTATACAACAGAAGCTGGATATACATTAATCTCAGGAAATGTAGTAACTGCACACAAAGTAGTTACAGGAAACAATGAGCCTAACACATGCACACCAATGGCAAACACTATGCCCAGCTGCTACCTAAGTCATTGTTCTCAGTCATGCAATAATGACTTTTATTTAGAAATACTTTTCATCAAAACAGCTTCCAAACAGATTTTAGTGACCTATGGAATGTAACCAGTCTGTGGCTATTTGTGGACTCAAGCACAGTGTACTCTAAGATGGTGGAATACAGTTTTCACAGTAAAAGTTGGAAGAACAGCAGTTTGTAGAGATTGACAAGAAAGAAAAAAGCATTTAACTCTCTAACTAAACTTACTTCTACCAAATGCAAAACTCTGTAAAGCTTGAGCTGCACTTACAGTTATTTGCAACTGTGAGACCAAGAAATGAACAAATGGGACGAACTATCTCAGGCTCTGTGCAGCTCTCCAGCCACTCCTTGGCATAGGGAAACACTGAACAGCAAATGTTTTGATTATCTTCTGGAAAAATAAAAACAAATTATCCCAAATCAAAATGTAATGAAATGAAATTTCAGAAGAACAGCAAAAATGAAACCAAACTGTTGCCCATTTGGAGAACAGCTTTAAACTTTCACAATTTCAAGAGCAGCACGTACCATTCTGAGGGTTGTTGACACAGGCACAGAGAGTGCTGCACACTGAAGACCAGAGCTGATAGCAGGGGTCAGCATTTCCTTCTGACAGATCCTTCTCAGAGGTGGAAAGAGTTGTTCTGTTAAGGACAATGCAAACAAGTCCCAAACAGTGAAGGAAACAGCCCCTAACCAGTCTATCATTTGTCTGTTTGAATGGCAGTGGTTGTGTACCTGAACAACTGCAGCAGCAGGCTGATGCAGCCTGTGTCTCTGACATAGGTTTGCCCATTTTCTAAAAGAGAACACACACAAGACTCCAGAGACAAATGCAATTGGAGACAAAACCTTAATACCGAGTTTAATTTACATGGATACATCCCATGTCCTAAGCACATCTCCTCCTCAAAAGTAAATACAAAATCACATCAACACATTGGTAAAAACATCTTTCTGTGGCTGTCTTTTTCTATACACTGTCAGAAATTACGGGTTTGCTAACTGTATTTTTAGAACTAAACTACTTTCTGCTGTTTTAGGAAATCCCAGTGAGCAATGACCTACTTAGACAACTCAGGTTCAGTTACATGCAAACATTCATCTTTATAAATTAACTTTACCAAAACACTACTTATTGTATGTTCCAAATTCTGTACTGCAGATTGGCAAATGGAAAAAAGTGGTGTTGTAACACAGAAAAAGACACGACTTACTATTATTTGAAACCAGTACTAAGATGACATAAACAGACATTCTTTTCAAGTTCACACCAGAATCCTTTTTAATTAAAAATAAAATGAGGTCTTCAAACAATGCAGAAGTACACAAAGTCTGTTGACAGTACACTGCAAACAGAAAATAAAAACCATTAAGTCCTAAAGTAACCCACTCACAATCCCAAACGATTAGGTCTCAGTTGAGGTCACTGTGTGGGGAGTGGAGACAAAGCAGGACTGTGAAGTGACTGAGGGTTCCCCCTGCAGGGAGCTCGAAACCAACCGGGACCTTGGCAAACTTTGCAACAATCTGTGAGTCATTTACCACTTGCTGCCGAGGAAGAGGAGGTTACAGGTGTCTGGTTACACAGAGAGCTGCTGTGTGCACAAACCAACAAGGCATTGCATCCAATCCGGGGATGGACAGCGGAACAGTGGCACCTGCACTGCCCCTTGCTCCAACTGAATCCTGTGGTCTCATTTTTGAGACCAAAAAAATGGAGACAAAGCACAAGCAGAATGACATGGGGCCAGAAGTCACTCAGAAACACAGCAAACGCTGGTTCTGCCTACCATTGCTCTCAATAATAATGCCCAGTGTGAAGAGAGCTGCTTCCCTGACCATGCAATGGACGCTGGACTTGGCCAGGTCACTGATGAACAGCAAACCGCCCATGTCCCGCAAGTACTCGCTGGCTGCACCTGCAACACAAACAACAACAACAACTCCTGCTTTGTGTCTGGCCAGAAGGAAAGCTTCTCACATCTTACACCTCCCCAAGCTTTATATCCTTTAGACAACCCCTTTACAGTGACCAGCAGCTTCTTAACATACACGGTGAACAGAAATGGCTGCACTGTCTCTAAGGCAAAACATTTCTTACTGTTTTGTTGACAAATGGAATGAATAGTGATCAAAGCCTCTTTCTGAGACAGAGGGCAGTCCATCTGATATTTAAGGCATTCAAGCAGTAAGTTCAGATCTGTTTTCATATCTAAAAACAAACACAAAAAACTTCATGAAAATTGTCTTCTTTTCTATACATTAATCTATTCAGTATCACAGTAAACCTGTCCAAAATGCAGTATGTACATGTATTTTAAAAAACGAAAAAAAAAAGTGAGCAAAAATGGAGCTGTATCACTTCTGTTCATCCATAAATAACAAACATACTAGCCCAGAAATATTCCTGCCCCCAGTTTGCTATTTGAGTATGATCTCCCCTGTTAGAGTAACAGCCTCCTTTTAATGTGGCCTCTAATTACTAGCAACTGTTAGCAAGTGTGATGTAAACTGCTAAATAGTACATTCACAATTGCAAGGTGCATTAAGTGTAAAGTAAGCAATACAGGGCCATTAAAATATTGAGTGAAAATACAGTTGAAAATCTGTAATTAGGGAAAGAATGCAAGAGCACCAGGGTGCTCCATGGTATGGGGTACAGCAGACACAAGTCATGCACCACAGCAGCAGGGCCTTCAATCAGGTGGTTACAGGGTCACACAAAGTATTTTCTGGGCAGCTACATACAACCATAGGTAGGCAAACAACTTGGAAAATCTGCTTCTTATTCTTTGGGATGTAATAGAAAGACTTACTTGATAATTAGTTGTAACAGTAACAGCAGGTATTGTACTTCCTAAACACTTGTAAGGTTTGTGGTTTCTTAAAGAAGTTAAAATACAATCAAAACATGGATGAATATTAGCAATTCAAAAAAAAAGTAACTGTGGTGGTGTGCTTTACTATCTGAAAGTTTGGTATTGGATTTGCCCTTTATGTATCCAAATTTTGGCAACAAGGAAAAATAAACATTTCCCAACAGCTCCCCACCCCATGACAGGCCTACACAGCCTACCAAAACTTAGTGAAATTGATGAGATAATAAATGATAAATTACATTAGGTATCTTACCACACTGATTTTTCTGCACCTTTTGAATGCTCATTTTTGTTTTGTCTCTGTTCTTGTTCTACAACAGCAAGGAAAAAGTGTTTGCAGTTCTGTTCAGATTAGCAGTGTTTATGATAGATGCAGTATAAATCACATCATTTTTCTTGAAATGCACTCTGTCCAGTTTTCTGCTGTACTCTGTCATCTGGCACACAGTTTAATGTGCTCTTGCATGGCAAAGCTTTCCTCTGGAAATGGAGTATTTTATAATAACCCTGCATTTGTAACTAGTGGGCTCTCACCTTTGGAAAGTTTAACGTTTTGCAGAGATCAGGTGACTCCATTGAGGGGCAGCATCAACATCCCTGCCAGCAAAGCACAGCCCCTGCTCTGTGTCACTGAGCCCAGGAAAGCTGACCCTGTTTTCCTTACAACAGTGGCAGCTTTGCCACCAGCCCACAAGTGGCACTAAGAGCAAGTAATGTTAGAGAGGGTGAACACTGTCAAACACAGCTCCTGCTGCCCAGGGAGCCACTAAACCAGCAGTGGTGTTTCCTTGGTGCTGATCAAACCAAAGACAACGAGCACAAGCTGAGACATTAACGCTTAAACTATGAATTTAAGTCAGCAAAGACATTATCCCCTTACATGAACCATGTAAGCCACAAACCCCACAGCACTGATTCTTCACCAGCCTGATGTGGCAGCCTCTGAGAGGGGAGCAGCAGGGTGACATTTGGGTTTGGAGGCAGAAGATGGTCCCTCAAACATGCCCCAAGTCCCAAACACAAAAGGTTGATGCAAGCATCACAGCAACCTGTTACATTATTTAGCTCCAGGTAGAAACTTTAAATCAGTGATAAAGCCAGCTTAATAATGGATTAGTTTTCCTTCTCAAAGTGGAGCAAAGGCTCTAAGCAGTATCAGTGTCATCTTAATGAAGACAGTCAGCCCTGCTTCCTGTTGAGTTACTGATTGTCCCCATTCCTTTGCTGCTTCCATTAGAGAGGGAAAATTTAGAGTCCATCTTCCTTTAGCCTTTCAGAAGTGATAAGATACATGCATTTCATCTTCTTGCAAATCCAACCCTGACACACCAGGGAAAGCTTGCAAAGCTTCCTCATCTCTTTTTGCCCTACTGCTACCACCTCACCAGCCTAAGAGAAAACAAAAACCACCCCAACAAAAGGAAGGCTGTAAAAATGAGCTCACTCTGGAGCTAATTGCATTTCAGAAGAGTTTAATTTAATACATGTTTATACAATTATACAATATAGGAAACACAAGGGTTTTAAAACTGTAAACAAGGATACCTCTTGACCTTACCTGGATCTTTTACTTTTGCAGCCTACAGAAGGTACACAAAATAGTATTTAAAAGCCAGCCTACAGTAGATGCAAATAGCTCACCTTTGTCGCTGCATCACAGGGCAAAGGTGGAAAGACAAGCAACTACATTTGCTTCAACAAACTTCTGGCATATGTTGCATATAAAATAAATTACCTCTTTCCCATCAGTTATGGAAAATAACCCAGTAAGATCCCTTCAAACCTCAAAACCACTCCTGGAGAAGCGCCGATGTGTCAGCGCGTTTGTTCAGCAGCTCTGGGTCGCACGGCTGGCACCGCAGCGAAGCAGTCGGCCTCGGTGGGATTTATCCTGTGGAACCCAGGCACCCAAGCCGTCTCGCTGGGAGAGCTCTGGATTGCTGCATCCTATGGAAACCAAAAGTCCCGGCAGCAGCCGGGCCGTGAGGACACTCGGTGTAACAGGGCTGGGGGTCCCGGCCTATTTCGGCTCCCTCCGCCCTCCTCCCTCAGGTGAGCCGTGGGTGATCCACAGCTCCTTATCAGAGCTCCACTTTGAAGTCTTAGCAAGCACTCCCTTCATGCCAAATATGAAAAGGAAAGAACATACAAAAGATTTTTAAGAAGGGAGCGGGTGGGGAGAGGGAGGGGACAACAGTCTAAACGTGAAAGAGCAGCTGCATTCTTCTGTGGGAGGGTGGGGAGTACCGAGGGCTGGGAATGGGGCATGGATGAGGCACCTGTGATCCGGCAGCGCGGGTGGCTCTGGGCTGAACCCGAGGAGACGCCGGGCCCTGCTGCCGAGCCCTGCCCGCCGGGCGGAGGGGGGGATGGCCGGGCTGAGGGGCGGGATGGCCGCGCTGAGGGGCGGGATGGCCGGGCTGA